>BLSH010165358.1:149314-167626 GCA_018402905.1 Glandirana rugosa
CTCCGCTGCAAGGATCATGCCATACTCCCTGGAACATACAGTGGGGCAAAAAAGTATTTAGTCAGCCACCAATTGTGCAAGTTCTCCCACTTAAAAAGATGAGAGAGGCCTGTAATTTTCATCATAGGTACACTTCAACTATGAGAGACAGAATGAGGAAAAAAATCCAGAAAATCACATTGTCTGATTTTTAACCACTTCAGATCCTTAGGACGTCCATGGACGTCCTGGGATTTCAGTGGTGATATCTCAATGATGCCGGCACCTGCAGGCATCATTGAGGTATCGTTTTTTTCCTCAGGCGATTCCCATCATCGTAAGAATGATCATAGCGGCAGGTCAGCCGCTTGATCGTTCTTACAGGCGGCGGGAGGGGACGCCCCCCCCTCCCGCCGCCCTCCGGTGCTTCTCCCGGCTCACCTGAGTGATCGTGACCGGGAGAAGGAATCGCCTGCCGCCGGATCTTGAAGCCAGAGATTTCCGAGGGACAGATGTCCCTCGGTCATCTCTATGGCTGTTGGAGGCCCGGGAGCACGTCGTGACGTCACTTCCGGGTCTCCGAAGTAAACAATAGCCGTTAAAGGGGAAGGAAAGGCTGAGATCGTCTGTTTTTTTTTTCTGATCTCAGCCTTTCCAGCCTGTAGGATAGATGTAGGGTCTTATAGACCCTGCATCTGTCCATAAAGAGGACCTGTCACTCACTTTTCCTATTACAAGGGATGTTTACATTCCTTGTAATAGGAATAAAAGTGATCAAAAAAAAAAAAAATTAAAGTGAAAGTGTAAAAATAAAAAAAAATAAAAGTAAAATAAGAAATAAATAATAAAAAAAATTTTTTTAAAGCGCCCCGTCCCTGCGAGCTCGCGCACAGAAGCGAACACATACGTAACTCGTACCCGCATATGTAAACGGTGTCCAAACCACACATGTGAGGTATCGCCGCGTGCGTTAGAGTGAGAGCAATCATTCTAGCCCAAGACCTCCTCTGTAACTCAAAACACCTAACCTGTAAAAAATTTTAAAGCAGCGCCTATGGAGATTTTTAATAACCAAAGTTCGGCGCCATTCCACAAGTTTGCGCAATTTTAAAATGTGACATGTTTGGTATCTATTTACTTGGCGTAACATCATCTTTCACATTATGAAAAAAAATTGGGCTAACTTTACTGTTTTGTTTTTTTTTATTCACAAAACTGTTTTTTTTTAAAAAAAAACGCGTTCGAAAAATCGCTGCGCAAATACCGCATGACATAAAAAGTTGCAACAACCGCCATATTATTCCCTAGAATCTTTGCTAAAAAACCATATATAATGTTTGGGGGTTCTGAGTAATTTTCTAGCAAAAAAATGATGATTTGTACATGTAGGAGAGGAGTGCCAGAAATGCCCCGGATATGAAGGGGTTAATATGTTCTTAAAGCATTCTCATTTCTCTTCTGTGTTTAATGCTTCTAGGATTATGTCCCAACTTATGTAATGTAGCAATGATCGCAGTTTAGAAAAATTGGCCCGTTTAAAATTTAGTGTTTTAATGTTTCCCTCTAGTAACTCTTTAAAAGACAAAGCAAAACAGACACCATCTCTTGCACCCAAACATTGGCGATGCAAAAGCCAACAGAACTCCTAGCCCTCTGAAAAATGGGGGCATACCTTCATGCAAAGGAAGGTTTCCGGATGTAATTGGGCAACTTTGAGTGCCAAACCTTATGATAGGTGAAGGGACAGCCTTAGGAGACGTCGATGTTAAAGTCAAGGGTGCCCGACAAAGCATTTTGGGGGGGGGGGGGGGGGAGATGGAGACATTTACCAACCTGATTCTTGCTCTTCCTAACTTGGTAATGGGTACCGGCAGGTACCGACAGGCAGAGCAAGTGTTTCTTGCAGGTTGGTTTTGCCATCCAGCACTTTAGCCAAAGTGCTCAATGTATATGTACCAACATGACTGATGCAGGACTCGGAAACAAAGTCTTAAGTAATTCTTAAAAGATAAGTATGGGTTTGCGTTTTTTTCCCCGATTATACTTACCTAGGTAGATGCAGCATTGGTTCGATGCTGCATCTGTCCCCCGGCGTCTCTACATTGAGAATCGAGTGATCGAACACCGCCGATGGCTCGGTTTTCACTGCTCCCCAAGTGGAGAGCTGCTGGTTATCAATCAGCTAGCCCTCCGCTCTGCTCCTTCACGCTCACTGGAACGCTGAACTGTGGAGGGGCGGGGAGCAGCCGTCTCAGGCTCTCAGCGGCTCTCTGAGAGGCTGAGACGGCTGTCGGTCCAGGCACCTGGCGGATCCAGACTCTGTAGTTGGGATGACGCGATGCCTGGTCTGACTCCTGTGAAGTCCACTCTCTGCTGAAAACGGGTCACAGGAGTGCAAAACAGATTGCGCTCCTGTGATCCATAGGAGAAGCCCAGCCAAACGAGATTTGGCTGGACTTCTTCTTTGAAGTGTTACTAAACCCAGGACCATGCATTCACTATATCTGATCTCCCACAATACACAGAAATGCAATAGTTTTAGTAAATATAAACTGTTAAATATTTTTAGAGCAGTCTTGTGACTTCTATCAGTGTATGGTTAAATTTCTGTTCTCACTGTCCTACAAGACTGCAGGGACCCTAATCGTCTGTCTGGGCAGTACTAGTTGGCCCTGTGCTGATCACATGCACTGTCCCAAGAAAAAACTCTCTAGTAATACACACCAAACTGAGCATGCGCAGCTTGTCCCCTTCCCTCTATAACATCCGGAGATGAGTTGGAGACACTGGAAGAAGGCGAAGATCAGAGGAGACATGATCAAACAGCCTTTTTACACAATGCAGAAAATTAGCCCCTTAGGTTCCACAGTGAGTATAACAAGCATGCTTTACTGCATATACAGACTGATTTTACTGTTGTGGGTTTAGTAACACTTTAACAGCTGAAGTGCAGGGTTAGCATGTAAAGCTTAATATACCAATAACCCAGTGGGAGCTCATTAATGGGGTGGACCTAAAGGAATATTCAAAGACTTGAAGAGCCTGCAGTGATGGCACAGCACTGGATAGGAAAATACTCTGTAGTGACAGACGAAATCTAAGGTGGGTAAGCACTCTTAAGGGGAACCCAGTGCTTGAGGACTACTTTCAGGCTCACTTTGCAATGGTTCAGTCCAGCAAAGTTTGGCCACAGTGTGAATCAATAGCCAATGCTAAAAGGGAAGTGGAGACACCACTAGCATCTGTCAACTGCAAAATCCTAAGATAGAAGAAAAAAAGGCTCCTAGAAGGAACCAGTGCAGCCTATGAAACAATTGCTTATCCTCCTAGAATTCGGACTAAAAAACTGAAGCATGCTGGTCATGGCAGTGTCCAATCCTCCTGCAGCTGGCAGTATAAACCAGATATTTAAGATTTTGTGTATCCTTCAATGGACTAGAGAGAAAGACCACTTTTTAAAGTTATCGGCCACACTATTTTTATTTAAAAAACATAGTCATAAACTCATATAAATGTCACAATAATCTAAATCAGGTTAGGACCAAATATAACAAGAAGATATTCTTTCTGTAAAAGGAATGATTATAGCACAGGGTGTCATGAATCCATAGTCACTCATGTCCTGTCTGTTTGCTTACCTCTTGCCTATGTCAGCTTAGAGGCTGTTCAAATCACCACCTGTGGGCTAAGTAATCTCCTCTCAGTGTACTCCACCCCAGCCTCCAATTAAGCAAACACTATATTAGACCATGTGCAGCAAAGCCTCCTTGCCGAATAATGTTGTGTGTGTTTGCCTTTGTGTGTGGTTGTTTCTGTTGTATGCTTTGTGTCTATTTCCGGTTACCGATCTTTGGCTTGTTCTGACTATCCCTGCCTGCCTGATACCCCGATCTTTGGCTTGTTCTCTGTTTATACTGTCTGCTAGTGGCCCTGACCCCTTGCTAGGCTGCTGACTATCCTTTGCTATTCCTGCTTTACTTTTTCCTCTCTTCCACCTGTAGCCAGCCGAGCATGAGCTAGCGGACCCCTGGGGCCACGACCTGGATCCAGTTGCAGCCAAATCCATCCTCACCACCAGAGGCTCTGGCGAATACCTACTGGCTCTTAGACTCCGTGCCCTGGGGAAACCGATGCATTAGCTCTCTCTGTTTCAGTGTCTGTGCTCCAGGGGCCCCTCTTCCCGTACCAGCCGGAACTCATTAGCAGCAGTCAGCTATAGGTCCACAACCTTAGTGGTGCGCTTTGCAACCCTCGGTGTGCTTCGCACCCCAGCGGTGCACACCTGTCAACTGACCCCAGGTGTCGTGACAGTTTGATCGGCCATGGACCCGGCTGATGTGTCACTACCAGTCGATGATTCGCTGCAGGACATAGTCCACAGACATGAGACCCAGGTGTCTAGTCAGACCCAGGTAATGCCATTCCTGCAGGATCTGGTTTCCCGCTTTGAGCAGCTTCAGTCCTCCTTAGGACCTCCGGTTCAACAACCTCAACCGCAACCTGCGGCCGTATCTGTCCCCATCACGCTCGCAGCCGCGAACCCTTTGCGGTTACCGGCTCCGTCTCGTTACTCTAGGGACTCTAAGTCCTGCAAGGGGTTCCTTAGCCAGTGCACCATTCATTTTGAGCTTCAGCCCCAAAACTTCCTGTTCTGATCGGGCGAAGGTGGCCTACATTATTTCTCTCCTGTCCAGAGAGGCTTTAGCCTGGGCTGCCCCTCTGTGGGAGAAGAGTGACCCCATGGTTTTCAGCCTGTCTAGTTTCTTGAAACTCTTTCGGAACATATTCGAAGAACCAGGTCGTGTTCCTTCAGCGGCCTGCAACCTTTTACGCCTCCGCATAAAGTCTTTTTATGTGGGCCAGTATGCTCTCTATTTTCAGATTCTGTCTGCTGAGTTGATCTGGAACAATGAGGCCTTAGCTGCAACCTTCTTGCAGGGCCTCCCTGACAGAGTGAAGGACGAATTAGTAGGTAGAATCATCCCCGCTGATCTGGACGACGTGATCTCCCTGTGTAACCAGATCGACACTCGCTTCCAGGAGAGGACCCTAGAAAAGAGACACCAGCACCCCTTGGCCCCTAGTCAGCCTGAGCTCCCCTCTATGCAACCCATGGAGCATCCCCTGCCAGCTGAGGAACCTATGCAGCTGGGCCGGACCAGGCTATCTCCCGAGGAACGTGCTAGGCGTAGAACTCTGGGCCTGTGTCTACTGTGGGGGCAAAGGTCATTTTTGTGACACTTGCTCACTGCGTCTGGAAAAGGCTCAGGTCTAATAAATCTAGAAGGTGGAGTATTGGACCCAGAAACATCACCTTCACGTCTACTCCTGTCAGTGTTCCTGCATGTCGCCGCTTCTCCTCATTCGATCTTGGCATATTTGGATTCCGGAGGTGCTGGCAACTTTATGGACTGGAATACTGCATCCTCCATGAAGCTTACCCTTTCGCCCATCACCACTCTATTGGTGGTCTCAGCGATCGATGGCACTGTTCATCCAGGAGGACCTATCCGTTTTCAGACCCTTCCGGTTAAGATGTCGGTTGGTGTACTCCCCCAGGAGGAGATATCCTTCATTGTCCTACCTAAGGCCTCAACCCCCATTATATTGGGCCTTCCCTGGTTACAGTTCCATTCCCCACACATTGAGTGGACTTCTGGGCAGATACTGGCTTGGGGTTCCTCCTGTTTCTCATCCTGTCTACTCAAGGTTGCTCCTAAAGAGAGACTTCCTAATGCCACCACCTCAGTTTCTTCTGCTCTTCCCACTGCAAAAAGCTATTTTCAGGATGTCTTCTGCAAGAAATCAGCTGAAGTGCTTCCTCCTAACAGGTCCTTTGACTCTGCCATTGACCTTGTTCCAGGAGCGACTCTGCCCAGGGGTCGTACCTATCCTCTGTCCATCCCTGAGACCCAGGTCATGTCAGAGTATGTCGCTGAAAACCTAGAGAAAGGGTTCATTCGGAGGTCATCGTCACAGGGGGGAGTAGAATTCTATTTCGTTGCCAAAAGGGATGGCACATTAAGGCCTTGCATTGATTATCAAGGTTTAAATGCAGTGAGGATCAATAACCGATACCCCTTACCCCTAATTTCCAAGCTATTCGACAGATTGAAAGGCGTCTCCATTTTTACCAAGTTGGATCTCAGGGGTGCCTACAATCTGATCCAGATAAGGGAAGGCGACGAATGGAAAACTGCGTGTAACACGAGAGACGGGCATTATGAATACATGGTAATGCCCTTTGGGCTGTGTAACGCCCCAGCTGTATTTCAAAACTTCGTCAATGAGGTCTTCAGGGATTTAATGTATCAATTTGTGGTCATCTATCTAGATGACATTTTATTTTTTTTGCAAAAATCTGCTTGTCCACAGAAACCATGATCGGGTTGTATTCCAGCGCCTTAGGGAAAATAACCTGTATGCCAAGCTGGAGAAATGTTCTTTTGAATGTTCTGAGGTCCTGTTTCTGGGATGCTTTGTCTCCAGTTTGGGTCTTCATATGGATCCCAAAAAGGTCTCGGCCATTACCAACTGGCCCCTTCCTGCCAGCCTCAAGGCCACACAGCGATTTCTTGGGTTCTCCAATTATTATAGGCAATTTATTAAGAACTACTCTTCTATTGCAGCACACCTATTATTGCCTTGACTAAGAAAGGTGCTAATGCCAAGGAATGGCATACTGAAGCTGTCACTGCGTTCTATGATCTGAAACAAGCCTTTGTTTCTGGTCCTCTCTTGAGGAGACCTAATCCTGGGGACCCATTTTTTATTGACGTGGACGCTTCCTCTACTGGAGTAGGAGCAGTGCTTCTTCAATTATCTGAGTATAAATGACAACCTTGTGCATTTTTCTTCCAAAAATTTTCTCAGGCAGAGAAAGATTACACTATTGGCGACCGGGAGCTTCTTGCAATTAAATTGGCGTTAGAGGAATGGCATCATCTTCCCTCACTCCATAACTGATAATAAAAATGTACAGTACTTACAGAATGCTAAACGACTGAATCCCAGACAAGCCAGGTGGAGTCCGTTCTTTTCCCATTTCAATTTCACGATCACGTACAAACCTGGTTCAGTCGGGCTGATGCACTCTCTAGGTCTTTTGACACACTGGATGAGGAGCCCACCTCTGAACTTGAGTCGATCATTCCAACCAGGTATATTCTTGCCCATTCCACCACTCTGCCTAAAATTCCTCCTGGCAAGACCTTCGTTCCCACGGAATTAAGACCCAAGATCTTTCATTGGGGACATGATTCCAAGGTGTCAGGTCATGCTGAGTTCCTCCGATCCCTTCAACTCATAAGTCGCCACTACTGGTGGCCTACTCTCTGTTCGGATGTCAAAGGCTAGGTAAAAGCGTGCCATGTTTGTGCCCAGTCTAAGTCCTCTACACAAGCTCCTGCTGGTCTGCTCATGCCCATTCCGAAGGAGCCCTGGACTTACATTGCTATGGATTTCATCACCGAACATCCGCCGTCTGAAAAGAATACAGTCATTTGGATGGTAATCGATCGGTTCTCCATGATAGCTCATTTTGTTCCTCTTCTTGGTCTCCCTTCTGCTCCTGCTTTGGCCCCCATTTTTGTTCAAGAAATCCTCCGCCTACATGGGGTTGCTTCCCGTATTGTTTCAGACAGAGGGGTTCAATTTACATCCTGCTTCTGGAGAGCTCTTTGCAAGTCCCTCAATATTGTCTTGGATTTTTCTTCTTCTTACCACCCTCAATCCAATGGACAAACTGAGAGGGTTAATCAGGAGTTAGAGTTATTCCTCCGCACCTTAGTCTCTGCTCAGATGACTGGTCCTCTCTACTTCCGTGGGCAGAATTTTCTCACAATAATCATGTTAACACCAGTTCTCAGAAGACCCCCTTTTTCACAGTTTATGGAAGACACCCTCAGCTTCCTCTTCCTATGACCTGTTCTCCGGACATTCCACTCCAGCTTTAACTACTGTTCAGCAACCATTCAATATCATTTGGGGTGAGGTTCATGATTCCCTCCGGGCAGCGGCTGATAAGTTTAAGGGTTTTGCTGACCGTCACAGGAAGAAACTGCCTTCTCTACAAGGTCTGGTTTTCTACCAGGAACATCAAGCTCAGGGTTCCTTCTCTGAAATTTTCCCCAAGATTCATTGGTATGCACTCTATAATCGCCAAGTTGATGCCGGTTTGTTTTAAACTCCAGATTCCAAAAAGCCTCAGAATTTCGAACTCTTTTCATGTTTCCTTTCTGAAGCCTTTAGTCCTCAAATTCTCTCGTCCTCTCCTTACCACGGTTTTGGTCTCAGAGGATGGTCAGGAGTATGAGGTTAGTCTAGTCCTGGACTCCCGGCTCTGTAAAGGCATTCTTCGGTACCTTGTGCATTGGAAAGGGTCTGGTCCTGAGGAGAGGTCTTGGATCCCTGCATCTGAGGTATTCGCGTCTCGCCTGGTGAGGAGGTTTCATTTGAAATTTCCCTCCAAGCCTGGGCCTAGGCGGGGAGGGGGACCTCGTAAGGGGGGGGGGTACTGTCATGAACCCATAGTCCTTTATGTCCTGTCTGTTTGCTTACCTCTTGGTTGTGCCAGCTTAGAGGCCGTTCACATCACCATCTGTGGGCTAAGTAATCTCCTCTCAGTGAACTCAACCCCAGCCTCCAATTAAGCAAACATGATATTAGACCATGTGCTGCAAAGGCTCCTTGCCGATCAAGGCTGTGTGTGTTTAGCTTCGTGTGTGGTTGTTCCTGTTGTATGTCTATTGCCGGTTACCGATCTTCCACTTGTTCTGACTATCCCTGCCTGCCTGATACCCCGATCTTCGGCTTGTTCTCTGTTTCTCCTGTCTGCTAGTGGTCCTGACCCCTTGCTAGGCTGCAGACTATCCTTTGCTGTTCCAAATCCATCCTCACCACCAGAGGCTCTGGCGAATACCTACTGGCTCTTAGACTCCGTGCCCTGGGGAAACCGATGCACTATCTCCCTGTGTTCCAGTGTCCATGCTCCAGGGGCCCCTCTTCCCGTACCAGCCAGAACTCATTAGCAGCAGTCAGCTATAGGTCCACAACCTTAGTGGTGCGCTTCGCAACCCTCAGTGGATGTGCACCCCAGCTGTGCACACCTGTCACCTGACCCCAGGTGTCGTGACACAGGGGTTGTTGCTGTTAGCACTGAGGATTGTTTGTAAACATGTTCTGGTGATGGAAATCTGGCTCTGGTTACAAATAATAAAACATATAATAACAACCCCTTTAAAATGCACTTTAAAAAATAATGGCATCAAGCAGGAATTGTTCAGCTTTCGGCCTGCACAATTATATAAATTATATGTATTATATATACCTGCATTTACTATTGAAAGCAATTCAGATGAATTACATTTAAAAAAAAATGTGCAAGGATAACACCACCTATTAAGATAAAGCAGCTACCAAGCATTTGTGATAGTGAAGTAGTGTTGAATCAAATGGTGATAAATAAACAAGCATTTAAGCGCAAAGACACAAACTCATAAAAATAAACAAACGCATGTGCAATGATAAATAAGTAAAATAAAATATACAATGGCAATTACTCAAAAAAAAAAAAAAAATCACAAGATACATGAATGTGAACCAAATAAAGTGAAACAAAGTTCAAAAAAATTATATTGTGGTGACTGGTGATGGTTATAACAACCAATGAATTAATAAAGGTGTCCCCACATTCACATTTCCAGGTCCAAACAAGTGCACTTCCCTCACCAAGTGACACCAGATGAATTGGCCTCTAAACAGACGGTGTAGAGTCGACCATCAAATGATAAATGGACATAAACTCTCAAGCAGACTTCATGGAGGACGATCCACTAGGCTCATGATGTATTTGCCAGTCAGATTCCTTCGCCAGCATTACATGTGTACCAAGAAATACAAATGGTATATGACCAATCGCTAGTCACTAAGATAAATACTTTTTTGGACTAAATTCTTTTTGGACTTTGTTTCACATTATTTGGTTCATAAATACAGTATTTTGTGATTTTTTTATTAACTGTCATAGCATATTTTATTTTACTTATTTATCATTGCACATGTGTTTATATTTATGCTTATGAGGTTGTGTCTTTGCACTTAATTGCTTTATTTATCACTATTTGATTCAGCGCTGCTTCACTATGAACTTTATATTGAAAACAATTGGCTGTATGGTTGAACAATTTACATACTTGATCGTCCTAAATGCCAAAACTCTTGGAAAGCCCTAGAAGCACTGTCAGAAGCACATTACAAGCCTCATAATAAGAATGTGAAGAACATCTAGGACAGAGATGATAAATGCCTGTGGCTTGAAAGAGTATTCAGACAGCACTGTGAATACAATATATAGCTTCTGGATATGGAGGAGCCTGCAATAAACTTGTTGGAGCCGCTCTGGTAAGTGGGTGAGAGCAGCAAGTAACACAAGACATCAGCGTGACACAATGCCACACAGTAACAGCCATGAGATGTGTTAAACCTCTAGGAAATGGGTGGTCATAAGAGAGATGATAGAAGCTAAATCCCCTACTGTATAAAATCTACCCTGCTCAAACACAGCTTATCGCTCTCCATCTTTAAAGCAAGATGTAAAGTAGATTGAGAGGCAAACTAGTTTTCTTCATTGAAAAATACTATTGAATGTGACTGCCATCTCTCTTACAACCACCTGTGTGATTAGGAAGCATTAGAAACCAAACCATACCGTTCACAGCTGCAGAAGATCCACTGAGAGAAGAGAGGGGAAGAGGACCAGAGGACGGATGAAGGAGGAAAGGAAGAAAGGCTCAGGATTATTTAAAGTTACCACATGCCAGGGAAGGTCAGGCCTTTGTAATTTTTCTATGAGAAGACCGACCAGAGTGATGTCTTTCTATATTATGAAATAACTACTATAACCACCAGAATGGTACAAGTACACCTACACCATCAATAAAGTGCACTGTTTGTGATCATTCTTCGCAGCCAGTTTGATTCAAGTGTACTTTAGGTAGAGTACAGCCAGAAAATAAATAATAATTCTGTTGGCTGAGCTGAGGTTGAGGTCATTTTTAGTTTAGACACTCTAATACAGCCTTTTTCAACCAGGGAACCCAGGCACCCTGAGGTGCTTTGAGGCTTCTTCAGGGGTGACTTGGCAAAATGCCTAAAAATTACCCCAAAATTGTATACAAGCCAGTGGGTGGATGAAGCCTGCCTTTTAGTAACACAAAACCACATATTTTTACACAATTACAACCTTATAGCTGTCAACCTCCTAACGACCAATGATGTCATCAGTTGATAAGGAGAATGTCAGTTACCTGCATATGACCCTTGTTTGACCCTCCCTTGCGTCTCTCCATCAGATTTGGGGTCTCATTAGCTAAGTGATGGAGAAAAACTGAGGGAGAAGAGAAACATTGGTATACTACTCACGTACCAGTTTGCATAAGTGTATTTGCTTTGGAAAAATAAATCACCTTTAACATTTGGTGTCTTATGTATATTAATGTTACTGCATTATATAAAACTATCAGAATAGTTTTCACATTTTAGAATGGGGCACCTCAAGACTGTCCATAATTTTGGAGGGTGCCTCTAGATTGTCTATAATTTTAAAGGATGCCTTGACTGAAAAAAGGTTGAGAAACACTGCCCTAATAAATAAAACTTGGTGAGGGAATTGAGATGAATTCTATATTATTTCTATTAACCAAAATAATAGACATTTTAAGAAGCGCAGTAACCCACTGGTCTTTTTATTTTTTTAACTTTCTCTGGTCTTGTTATAGTAAACCGAGATCTGCTTTTCTGCTCATTGTTGTTTTTCTTGGCCATGTCGAACATTAAGATGTTTAAAGTAGGTGCTATATTGATGTACAGAAAATAATATAAAGTTGTCTTGTTTTATATGGTTTCTACCATATGTCAGAAAGCTTTAGAATTTACCTGAGGTATCTCCTAGAATTACTGTCCTTCCGATATTTGGCAGAAGATGTTCAATGTTTGGTACAGCCTGGGAATCTGATTCATCCACTGGAGTCTGAAAAGGCATAAAATGTGAAAGTTATGCAATTACCAAAGCAATGCAATAAAGAACATTAAGATGTGTGACACAAAGGAGCATAAACCCAGGCCAATAACACTACCAATTCTAGAAGGTGCAGCACAGTCCACGTTTGAACTTCTATTAAACTTCAGTCCACTTCTGATTAAAATCACCTGGGCTTAGCAGACTATTTGTGAATAGTTTTAATGATTGTTTGAATGATCAATCAAAATGCAAAAAAAAAGGGTTAAAGTGGTTCTAAAGGCAGAAGGTTTTTTTTTTACCTTAATGCATTCTATGCATTAAGATAAAAAACCTTGTGGGTGCAGCTCCCCCCATATTTACCTGAGCCCCATCTTGATCCAGCCATGTTTATGAGAGCAGCGGCACTTCCAGGTCTCTCTCTCCTTTCTCTCTCCTCAATGACCAGTGAGCCATTAAGGAGAGAGCAGGGCAGAACCGTGCTCAGTCTGTGAATGGACCATTCACGGGATCGTGGCTCGGGAGCAATAGCAAAAGGCTTACTATTGGAGACACTTGGCAGGGGGAACGAGCAGGGCTACTCTGTGCAAAACAATTGCACAGAGCAGATAAGTGTAACATGTTTTTTTTTTTAAATGACGCAGCTGCCATTGCTGGCCGCTTTCTGAAAATGCCAGCTTCCCACTTGTCTCTGGCTTCTATACTTTCTAAGTAACTAATCTGCAAAAAGCATACAGATCAAATAAGTCAGAGTAATGTCAGAACTCAGAATTTGCCTATTTGTTCCAGGTTATAGATTTAGAAAGCACCAAAGCTGTTAATTGATGAAGAGTGAGCAGTGCAGTACTCCGATCAAAATCCAGCATTCACAACTGATCTCACTGGCTCCTATTTTAATACAGGAACCCTTTTGAGCACAGTGTGTGACAGAGGGCAGACTCTGATAATGTAAACGTGTAGGTCAATTAACTTTACTGGCTGCAATGTGTACATTAAGGCCTCATACACACGGACGTTTTTTTGAAGCCAGCGTTTTCTGGCGTTTTTTGCAGCTTTCCATGTTAGTTAATGGCCCCATAAAAACGCCGACGTTTTTGAGCTGTAGATGGCGTCGGCGTTAGTGAGCTGAAACTAGAACCCACGGCCAGTGCGTTCCGAGGCTGTAACGTTTTGGCATTTTTTGACGCCAACGCCAACAAACGCCAACTAATATTGTACCGGCGTTTTTTGACGCCGACGTTTTTAGGTTGAAAAATAGCAGAGGGGTGATTTTTTTTTTAAAAACTCCTATTGACGCCGACGCTCACTAACGCCGATGCATAACGCCGAAAAACGCAGATTTTTTTTCCTTGACGTCGGGCCCGACGTTTTGTTTATTTTTTTAGAAACGTCTGTGTGTATGAGGCCTAAGAGTCTCAGGTGTGGTGCCCCTATTCCACTGCTCCTAGTTTTTGTCATTGGCCGCAGCTGACGGGAACAATCAGAGAGGTTCCCAATCATGTGATCACCATAACAACAAATCATTGTAATAATATGAGATAATATTAGTTACAAACAAACCTACTGACTTCAGCTGTCCCTATACTTCTTGCAAAAGCAGCTAAAGCCGTTTAAAAAAAGAAATAATGCATTCTCTGCATTATGGCCCTAGGCTCAATGGACACACACAGTCCGGATTTGGAGTGCGCCTGCACGGGTGCCCCCATAGCAACATGGCTTATGAGAGGGCACCTGCATGGAGGAGTGGACAGCACTGGCAGGGGACTCCAGAAGAGGACACAAGGGGTCACTCTGTGAAATACAGTTGCACAGAAAAGGTAACTATAACATATTTTTTGTTTTAGCAAAAAAGAACAGAAAACTGAGACATTAATATAACTTTAACCGCTGCACCCTGACACATGGCTGACACCCACACCCTGTGTGGTGCACCCCTGATTCCAGCATTCTGCGTACTACATACTTCTGTCTGAGACCTGTAATCTGTGCATTATACACTCCTGACCCTTGCTCACAGTACGTTAATCACACCTCACCTTTGCACCCTTGTGCGTTATGTACACCTAAACCAGGAACTCTGTGCATTACATATTCTTAACCTCAATGCTCTGCGTTTATGTATTCCTGACTCATGTACTCTTTGCATAAGGCTGGGTTCACACTACCGACATTTAAACGGTCCCACTTTGATCCTGCTTTGCTGTGCGATTTACGGTCCTACATAGAGCAAAGTCGGTCCCGATCAGGGATCCGACTTTGATCCCGACAATACCAGGCACCTTGTGCTCTGTGGATCTTGAAGGTATTTCACGCCAAATTAAAACAAACAAACAAAAAAAAACGGCATAGGGTCCCCCTCCATGAGCATACCAGGCCCTTCGGTCTGGTATGGTTTTTAAGGGCAACCCCCAAAAAAACGGCGTAGAGTTCCCCACAAAATCCATACCAGACCCTTATCCGTGCACGCAGTCTGGCAGTCTGCATGCCCTCAACATGGGAAGTATGGGTGCTTTGGGGCGAGGGGGGCTCTGCGCCCCCCACCCCAAACCCCCTTTCCCCGTTGATGAGGACAAGGGCCTCTTCCCAACAATCCTTGCCGGTGGTGGTCGGGGTCTGCGGGTGGGGGGCTTATCGGAATCTGGAAGCCCCCTTTAACAAGATCCCGGATCCCGGCCCCCACCCTATGCGAATGAATGTTGGGCATTGCACCCCTACCCATTCACCTGAAAAAAAAAGTGTAAAAAAAAAAAAAACACACTACACAGGTTTCAAAATATTTTATTAAAATCATCTCTGGCGTCTTCTCCAGCTCCTCTCCCTCTCCGGCGTCTTCTTTCTTCTGCTCTTTTGCGGGCTCTTCTTTCTTCTGAGGGGTCTTCTCCGCTGTCCTCTTTCCTCTGTTCTCCCTCTCTTCTTCTTTCCATGTTGACACAACGCGATTTCCCACACGAATGCCGGCTCCACTGTGTGCTGTGACTTATATTGGCATGGGGCGGGGCTTAAAGTGATATTAAGGTCTCATTTTTTTTTAATTTAACCACTTCAATACCAGGCACTTAGAACACTTCCCGCCCAGACCAATTTTCGGCTTTCAGTGCTCTCACAATTTGAGTGACAAATACTCAGTCATGTTACACTGTATCCAAACAATATTTTTACCATTTTTTTCTCACAAATAGAGTTTTCTTTTGGTAGTATTTAGTGCCCGCTGGGTTTTTTATTTTTTGCGATATAAGCGAAAAAAGAGCGAAAATTTTGAAAAAAACACACTTTTTTTTATTTTGTACTGTAAAATTTTGCGAAATAGTAATTTTTCTTCATATATTTGGGCCAAAATGTATATTGTTACATATCTTTGGTAAAAATAACCCAAATTGGTGGATATTATTTAGTCTGTATGAAAGTTATAGAGTCTACAAACTATGGTGCAAATCACTGAAAATTGATCACACCTGATGTACTGATGTCCTATCTCATTTCTTGAGACATTAACAGGCCAGGAATGTACAAATACCCCCCAAATGACCCCTTTTTGGAAAGTGGACATTCCAAGGTATTTAGTAAGAAGCATGGTGAGTTTTTTCACGGTTTAATTTTTTCCCACAATTCTTTGCAAAATTATGTTTTTTTTCATTTTTTTTTTCACAAAATTGTCATTGTAACAGGTTATTTCTCTCACATGGCATAGGCATACCACAAAGTACACCCCAAAACACATTCTACTACTCCTCCTGAGTATGGCGATACCACATGTGTGGGACATTTTCACAGCCTGGCCACATAGAGAGACACAACATGCAGGGAGCACCATCAAGTGTTCTAGGAGCATAAATTGCACATCTCATTTCTCAACCACCTATTACACTTGTAAAGGCCCTGGAGCACCAGGACAATGGAAATACCCACAAAATGACCCCATTTTGGAAAGCTAACACCCCAACATATAATCTATGCAGTATAATGAGTCTTTTGAATGGTTAATTTTTTTCCAGAAGTTTTTGGAAAATGTGAAAAAAAAATGAAAACTTATTTTTTACTACACAAAGTTGTCTATTTATAAGATATTTCTAACACATAGCATGCACGTAGCTAAAATGACACCCCAAAATCCATTCTGCTACTCCTCCTGAGTATGGCGATACCACATGTGTGAGACTTTTACACAGCCTGGCCACATACAGAGGCCCAACATTGAACTAGCACCTTCAAGCATTTTAGAAGCATAAATTACACATCTCATTTCTCAACCACCTATTACACTTTTGAAGGCCCTGGAGCACCAGGACAATAGAATTACCCACAAAATGACCCCATTTTGGAAAGTTAACACCACAAGGTATAATCTATGAGGCATGAGTCTTTTGAACGGGTTAATTTTTTTCCAGAAGTTTTTGGAAAATGTGGAAAAAAAATGAAAACGCATTTTTTTTACACAAAGTTGTCAATTTAGAAAATATTTCCAACATGCAATATGTACATAGCAAAAATGACACCCCAAAATACATTCTGCTACTTCTCCTGAGTATAGCAATACCACATGTGTGAGACTTTTACACAGCCTGGCCACATATAGAGGCCCAACTTCCAAGTAGCACCTCCAGGCATTCTAGGAGCTTAAATTACACATACCATTTTCTGACTACCAATCACATTTTTGAAGGCCCTTCATATTTCTAACACATAGCAAGTACATACCAAATAACAAAAGATTACCTGTGGTTTTAGTACCACAGCGGTCCACAGAGGAGAGCATCGGTCCAGGCAGCAGGTAGGGATGTGGTCAGCAAAAGCAATCGTCCAAGCAGCAGGCAGGAATATTGTCCATAGTTGGTACAGGCAGAAATACTGTCAGCACAGCCAAAGCATTGGTCCAGGTAGCAGGCAGAGATGTCAAGGCAGAAATACTGTCCATAGTCAGTAGAGGCAGCAGGCAGAGATATGGTCAACACAGCCAATGCATTGGTCCAGGCAGCAGGAAGAAACATGGTCCATAAAGTCCTGGGTCATTACAGGCAGCAACATGGTCAGCACAGCCAAAGTATTGGTCCAGGCAGCAGGAAGAAAGGTGCATAAAGTCCTGGGTCATTACAGGCAGCGATATGGTCAGCACAGCTAAAGTATTGGTCCAGGCAGCAGGAAGGACCCTCAAGCTTAGGGCCAGGGTGACAGGGGTAGAGGCTTCTCCCACCCAAACGCTTTGAAGCCTCCGGGAAACCAGACCCTGTTCTGGGATCACAGAAAACCAAACACTGGTTTTCTATACTCGGAACGCTTTCTGGAGCCCCTCACATATGTGAGACCCCTGTGTACTAATGTATAAGGGTAAAAGATCAGTCCAAGTGGCAGGCAAAAACATGGTCAATTAACAGGCCGAGGTTGTGCACGTAGAAGTCAGAAATGTGGTTTAAAATGGCAGGCAAAGACATTGTTGGTAAACAGGCCAGGGTCAGTTAACGTGGAAGTCAGAAATGTGGTTTGAAATGGCAGGCAAAGACATTGTCTGTAAACAGGCCAGGGTCAGATAATGTGGTAGCAAGCAAATGGCCCACAAGGGTATTTGAAATGGCAGTCTATAGTCTATATGGGGAACTAATATGTGATTTGTGTATAATAATTTTTGAAACCATGTCCGATGCACAGGCCAGGTTGGGAGGGACAGTCGGGGCAATAATACGTGGTGTCTCTTCTGACTCCTCCTCTGGAGCATACACGGCATCTCTTCTGTTGCCTTCTTCCGGATTCTGTGGGGGGGATGGGGAAGGGATAATGTTGCTCCTGGAGTCGACTCACACTATCGGAGCAAAAACTTTCTGGGACGGGTCCTTGCTGATGAATGAGGGCAGTAATAATTTTTTCAATGTATTTGAAGTAGGTGAGGGATTGATTTTCGGACGATCTTTGGCAACACACAAACGAATTATACATGGCCATATGAAAAAGGTGAAATGCAGCTTTCTTATACCAAAAACATGACTTACGGGTAGATAAATAGTACTGTACCATCTGGTCATTTATTTAATTTATCATGATTGGGGTGATTTCGGGGAGGGCACTGCGAATTGTCACTAAAATGGAAGAGACGCATTATCATGTCATATCTTGTCCTGGACATGACAGCTGAGTATATGGGCATGTGGTGGATTGGGTGGGTGGACCAACACCCATGAAGTTAATTTTTTTGTGTAATGCCCATATTAAGTGTGAGGCCCAAAAATATTTTCAATTCGTCCAGTGTCAGATGCCGTCAATGGAACATGCAGGCATAAGATGAAGTGGGATTGGCAGCAATGAATTGTTCTGCATACAGATTGTTTTGG
>BLSH010165358.1:167636-184947 GCA_018402905.1 Glandirana rugosa
GGTTCACAAGTAGGGTCTATTTTTATAGATACACCTACTCAGGGAGTAGGTAAAGTGACCAGCTGACGTAAAGTTTGTCATGTATGGGTCATTCTCTAGGTCCATACCGCATTTTGAATTGTTCAACACGCTAGCTCGGTGACCGATACACATGAGGAAGTCTTAAATGCTTCCATTTCTGAGGGTTGAGGTCGGGGTACTAACGGGGTTCATTCCTCATGAAGGCAGATTCCCCGTTTTGTAGCTTTTGGGTGATGAGATTTTGTGGGAAGCCCTTCCTGTTTTTCTTGAAGGTGCCGCAGGTCAGGGTTGTCTTTTGATATAGATGGCGAAATGGGGGCAGGCTGGTATAATAGTTATCCAAGTATAGGTGTTATCCTTTTCCAAAAAGGGGGTATGCCAGCTCCCAGACAATTTTCCCACTGGTCCCAATATATGTGGGGCAATCATGGGGCTGGAGTTGGGAGTCTTTACCTTCGTAAATTCTGAAGGAGTACACATAGCCAGTGGCTCGATCGCACAACTTGTTAAGTTTTACGCCATACCTGGATCTCTTACTGGGTATGTACTGTTTGAAATGCAGTCGACCAGTGAAATGGATGAGGGACTCATCCACATAGATATTTTTATCTGGGATGAACACTTGGGCGAATGTCTGGGAAAAGGAATTAATTAGGGGGCGTATCTTATATAATTTATCATGGTTGGGGTGATTTCGGGGAGGGCACTGCGAATTGTCACTAAAAAGGGAAGAAGCGCATTATCATGTCGTATCTTGTCCTGGACATGACAGCGGAGTATATGGGCATGTGGTGGATTGGGTGGGTGGACCAATACCCATGGAGTTCATTTTTTTGCGTAATCCCCATATTCATATTCATTAATTCATCCAGTGTCAGACGTCACCAATGGAAAATGCGGGCATAAGATGAAGTGGGATTGGCAGCAATGAATTGTTCTGCGTACAGACTGGTTTGGTTCACCATACTCTGTAGCAATTCGGGGGTGAAAAACAAATAAAAGTAGTCCAAAAGGGCAAAATTTGTAGTGTCAACTTGCACACCTGGTTGTGCGGTGAAATTGGGGACTATTGCAGACCCTGAGTTGGCGGGCAACCACACGGGGTTTGCCAGGGCATCGGGTAGGAAGGATTGGGCCTGGGCACGGATTAGGGTTCTTGGGGTTGGGCGTGTAGTTCCAGTGCTAGTACTGGGCTCCTCTTCCTGGGATCTGGTGCTGCTGGTGGTGGGCAGGTCTTCGGTTCTTGGGCCTAATCTCCTCATTCTTTTAGGAGGGGGCGGTTTCCTCAGCTGAATCGCAGTGGCGACTGGTGAAGTTTTAAGATGGTGGGGCGCTAGACCCCGCCCTTCCTTTTGGCCCCTCCCATGTCTTAGAAGCCACACCCCTTATATACTCCACCCACTCAATGTACAGTATAACTCAGCTATCAGTCCTAATTTTCAATATAATATTGCTGGCTCATTCATCAATTAAATCCCAAAGGTAAAGAATTACATTAGCTGTGAGGTCTGCACAGGAACCCAGCACAGACTGGTATTATGTGGGTTTTCATGTATGTGCTATGCCATCAAGCTCCATCCTAATTCCTTATTTTATAATAGGAACGCTGGAAATCCTCCACTAACCCTTGACACAAGGTGAGCCATAGAAATGCCCCTGGTTTTTGGAACTGACCAGCTTGACTATCATAAATCTTCATTATCTGTTAAAAAAAGTTCAAAATGTAATTATAAAATCAAGCGATTTATGATGGCATTCATTGGAAAGCAGTTATTGTAGAGAAATTGTCATGCTAGACATTCCTCTTGTTCTGTTGTTTGATGCTGAGATACACAGAGGCTGAGCAATGCTCCATGAAAACCGACAGCTTCAACCAACACAGAAACAACTCCACTCCTGGTGACTTATTGGTCCCTGCATTGTGATTCATGTATCATCACCTACAATGCACTGAATGCAGGGATGAAGAAGTCACCAGGAGTGGAGTTGTTGCTGTGTTCGCTGAAGCTGCCTGTTAAACAGTAATGTATGAAGAGCTGAGGGGGTGCGGTGCATCTGAGCTCTGTGGTTTCCCAATGTCAGAAGACTAATTGCAGATCAATTACTGCCGGTGTATCCCTGAGAACTCCCTGCCACTTACATGCCAGCTCAGAGTTCTTATCCTACTGCTGAGCTTTGGAAGGGACCTGTTCAGCCTCATGTGTTATCTATGGATGCAGACTAATCACTGCCTGTGTATTGCTGGGAGCTCCCTGTCATGTATGCTCAGAGATCTTACCTTGCAGACGCTGCTCTGCTTGGATCTGATTGTCCCTCTGAGCTTCTCATTCCCTCAAGCTGTAGTCACCCTTGATCATCCATCCAGGCAGGAAATATGCTGCTTCCTCTCCTCTCCTCCATTGAGCGATCCCTCATGTCCTCCTCCTCTGCTCTATACAGGATGGTGGGAGGGGTAAGGGTCCCTGGTGGAGAGGGGAAACTCTGCTGGAGGTAGAGACTAAGAGTCGGAGTGCGACTTGTGGAGGGGGGGACATGGCTGGGCAGCTGGCCAGAATGTGTAACTGCAGGCAGAAAAGATCTTGGCTCCCCCCCCCCAGGCAGAGACCAAATGGACTAGGCAGTTTAAGGTCTGTAGTTTCAGACGCCCCAGAAAGTTCCTATTCTCAGAATGGAATGTTGGAAAGCAGCCAATGAGGGTGAAGAATTCATTTTACTGTGTTCTAGATAGGGATTTTTAATGAGATTTGGGATGTCTGCCCTGTTGCTAGGTAGATTACACTTCTATTTCTTATCTAATCTATCTATTCTAGCAATTAGCAACAGCAGCACAGCTAGAGAGAAATTCCAAAGATTTTTTTTCTTTGGAGTTTCTCTCTAGCTGTGCTGCTGTTGGTTAATAATTATAGTTAATTTTTATTTTTATTTCTTACTTATTTTTTTGGTGGGGCACTGCCCCAGGAGACCTTATGGGCGAGCCTCCACTGCTGAATCGGACTCTGATCCACTGCCCTCTAATGGCTCATACTCCGAACCAGAATCGTTTGATGAGAGCTCCCCTCTGCTCTCATCATCCGACATGGCAAGAATTTCATACGCCTCCTCAGGGGTATATACTCTTTGAGACATGATAGTGGGCCTGGTGAGTATACTGATGGCAGTACTGATGGGTGGCGATATTGGTAGTGGATCTTCGTTTAGCGGTACCGGTGGCTGTACTGGTGTGGCTGGCCTGTGTGGCGATACCGATGGCAGTACTGGTGGCTGATCTGGTGATACGGATGGCTGCACTGGTAGCGGATTTTTTTAGTGGTACCGGTGGCGGTACTGGGGGCTGGCCTGTGTGGTGATATGGATGGCTGTTCTGGTAGCGGATCTGTTTAGTGGTACCGGTGGCGGTACTGGTGGCTGGCCTGTGTGGCGGTACCGGTGGCGGATCTGGTGATACGGATGGCTGTACTGGTAGCGGATCTGTTTAGTGGTACCGGTGGCTGGCCTGTGTGGTGATATGGATGGCTGTTCTAATAGCGGATCTGTTTAGTGGTACCGGTGGCGGTACTGGTGGCTGGCCTTTGTGGCAGTACCGATGGCGGTACTTGTGCTGACAGATGGGCTGTGTGACAGATGCGCTGTGTGACAGATCCAAATGGTACTGGTGACAGGTCCTCATTATTGGGGGGGGGGGTTGTGTTGTGCACAATACAGTACTGACAGATGACAGACACTGAGTAAAACTCACTGATCCTTGCTCTGCACTCTCCTCACATGATCGGTGTGTGAGGAGAAAAAGCAGGGATCACATAATGACTTTTTTTTTTTGTTTACATTTGTGACCGGCTGTGACTGGACACAGCCGGTCACATGGTACACAGCCAATTTTATTGGCTGTTTACAGATCGGGAAAGCGCTGTGTCCAAGGGACACCCGCACAACCCCCCCGATCACGTGGGCGCGCGCACAACATGTACTTGCGGTGCGCTGACGCTTACCGGCATTCTGTGATTGGCTGTGTCTTATACACAGCCGATCATTCGGTAAACAGCCAATTTAACTGGCTGTTTACCGTGATCGGTGATGGGCCGTGTCCGACGAGCCGTGCACGATCGCCACGATGCGCACTCCCGCGGGCGCGCAGTAGCGGCTTATCCTGAGGACGTCAATAGACATCCAGTCAGGATAATGAACCCCCCGCCCGGCCATCATTTGTCAATAGGCCGGGCGGGAAGAGGTTAAAAAACAATCATATTATACTTACCTGCTCTGTGCAGTGGTTTTGCACAGGGCAGCCCAGATCCTCCTCTTCTCGGATCTCTCCCGGTGCTCCTCGCCCCTCCCTCTTGTCGAGTGCCCTCACAGCAAGCAGCTTGCTATGGGGGCACCCGAGCCGCTATGGTGTGTGTCCATTCAGCCACCGTTTAGCCCCACCCCTCTCTCCTCATTGGCTCACTGACTTTGATTGACAGCAGCAGGAGCCAATAGCGCCCTGTTGCTGTCTCAGCCAATGAGGAGGGAGAGTCCCGGCAGCTGAGACTCTTGGTGCAACATCGGATCGAGATGGACTCAGGTAGGTATTGGGGGGGCTGCTGCATACTGAAGGTTTTTTATCTCAATACATAGAATGCATAAGATAAAAAACCTTCTGACTTTAGAACCACTTTAACGCAGTATTAAACCCAAAAGCAAACCTTTATTATATGGCAGCTAACAAATTCTTAGATGTCATGGTTGCATTTGTTTTCTTTTTTAGGCTTTCTTTCCTTTATTTTCATCTGGTGATATGACCAGTAGGTCTGCTGTTTTTCAAAAGAACAAGCTCTCCTTCAGATGTATTAGTTTACAGGGATGAGACAAACCATTTAACACTGGCAGGGGTTCCTCCAATGACTGGCTTTAATTTATTCATGTAAAAACCTTTATCCCAAAAGAAAAAAAAAACTGTTGCTGTAACGGGTTATAAAGTGTAAGCTGGAGTTTGACTTCATTTTGTTAGCGTATTTAAATCTGCTTTTAACGCTCCCCTCCCCACAGACCGACAATGCTGCTGTCTGCTGTGCCCCCTGTGCTCATTCATTCATAGTGGGGGGTACTCTAATACAGGAGGGTGTGTTATTGGTCAGATTACCAGGTGTAAACAGAGGGAAAAAGGCCTAAAAAATAAAACCAATGCAGTCACCACATCTAATGATTGGTAAGCAGCAATATAATACATTTGTGGTTTTGGGTTTAATACGGTTTTAACTTAACTTTGTCGAGATTTGCCTATAATTTCAGCTGCCTGGTCCTCTGGATCCACTGATTATTTTGACACAAGATTTTCAAGTAATTGATTATGCCTTTTTTTTACATTCTTTATTTACAGTTTTTAAAAGACAGACATGAATGCAGGTATATCAGTACAGCAAGCCAGGCCACAGACAAGGTCCAAATCATGACATAGTTTTCTTGTGACGGTGTAGGACATTGGGAGAGACCATATATCATTACAAAGCAACCAAATACATGTTAACCAGCCCACATCCAGTCCTAACTATTTTTATAACAAAAACAGAGAGGAAAGTGTGCGGCCCCTTCCACCAGGAGACGCCGTGGGATTAAAGTCTACACAAAGTCCAGCAAATAAGAAATTAATGTGCACAATCTTGTGGTAGGTGAACTACAGGTGCCAGTGAATTTTCTTAACCCGGTGTGCTATCACCACACATATGATTTTATCAGCATACCGAAAATACTGACCCCAAATAATGAAAGGTCAACAGAGATTAAACAAGGAATGAGCCCAAACTCCAGCTCCTCAACCTCTGGCCAATATCTATGACTTCACATATTAGATGCAATCAGCCCCTGGCCTGGTAGACTCATGCTAAATCAGACCCCCAATGCAAATTCAAATTTAACCCAAAAAATGAAGACCTGAAAGAACCACAGTATAAAATTGCATAGAAAGCTCTTAAAGAAACATTAGACTACATTAACCACTTCCCAACCATGTACTGTATATGTACGGCGGCAGTGTGGTCGCATTCCGAGAATAGCCATGTATAAGCGGTGATCCGCGCGTGCTCAGATAGCCGGTGGTGCACTCTCGTGCCTACCGCACTCTGGAGGAGTGTGTCCGCGGCTCGGGCGGACCTGTAGTCCGCCGGCGAGCCACGATGACCTGCCAGAGGGAAAGAACGGGGAACCCCTGATGTAAACACTGTAGTTACCCGCTCTGTCAGTGGGCATATAAGAGATCTACTGATCCCTGTCACTGGCATCAGTTAGATCTCTTATGTCCATGGTAGCCCTCACAGTTAGAACCCCTTCCCTGCCCCCTGCAGGTTAACCCCTTCACTGCCAATGACATTTATACAGTAAATCAGTGGATATTTAAATTTCTGATTGCTGTATAAATGTCATTGGTCCCAAAAGTGTCAAAAATGTCCGACATGTCCGCCCCAATATCGCAGTCCCGATAAAAAACGCAGATTGCCGCTATTACCAGTAAAAAAAAAAAAAAAATAGTAAAAACGCCTGTAATTAATTCTCATGGTTAGCAAACGCTGCAACTTTTGCACAAACCAATCAAACGCAGATTTCGATTTTTTTTTTACCAAAAATATGAGGAACAATATAAATTGGTCAAAACCGATCAATAAATTTGTTTTTGGATTTGTATTTTAGCAAAAAGAAATATGTTTTTTTTTTTTGCAATATTGTTGCTTTTTTGTTTATAGTGGTGATCAGAAATGATGCAAAGGGGATTAAATACCACCAAATGAAAGCTCTATTTGTGGGAAAAAAAGAATGCACATTTTGTTTGGGTACAACGTCGCACGACTGCGCAATTGTCAGTTAAAGCGACGCAGTGCCGAATCGCAAAAAGTGCTCTGGTCCTACAGTGGGAAATCCTTCCGGGGGTGAAGCGGTTAAAATATGACAGGGTTATTGGTCCACACCTTCCTGATGTCCCTAATTAATTTACAAGAGACCTGTACAAATGCAAAAAATGTACAGGCATTTTGTACAGGTGGTTGGATGCATAGTGGTGCTAGCTGCTTCCTATAGTATATAGAGTTGAGTAATAGGTGGTTTATACACAGAGATAGTTTTTGCACATCAAGAGAGCTTTTTCCATGAAGAAGATATGTGTTTGTAAATGCGGTGGCCAGAATATAAGACTCACCAAGTTGTTTATTTTTTAACGTTTCATCAAAAGGGACTCCTGGGCCATGGGGTGTCTAGGAAGATGTCCCTTGTGATGAAACGTGTAGGGAAGAGCGTAGTGGTGATGTCATTATGCCCGCCGGTTTTTGTGTCTTGCTGTTTGATTTTTAATGCTTGTGAGTATTGACTTCTTCTTTAATAAATGGTTGCCAGTACTACACGATGGAGCTTTTTCTTGTTCCTTCTTGAATATGATTGAGCTTTGATAACTGCTTTTGGTGTTTGGATAAAGGGGAATATTCTGATCCAACCATCCATCCTGGATTTACATTAAGCGCTGTGAAACCTCTATAAATATGGGGTCTTTTGCTCTTGTAAGCAATCAGATGTGCAGGTAGATGAGCACTGGATGGACTGTTTTGCATGGAGAATTCACACATCCTTTGTAGCATGCTGTTTTTTTACATAGTGAAGGACTTTGTTTATGACTAAATTTTGCCATTGAATGATATTGAGCACTGAGATTCACACTGATTAGAGATGATTATGAATTGGAGATTTTGAGTAGGTTACTATATAATCACTGAATTTATAATCACATAATGAGTGCAGCTGCCCCACAGTATACTGTATTTATGAGAGTTGGAACACTTTATGCAGTTTTTTGTTTGTTTACTATCAGCATACTTACCTTTTCGGTTTTTTCATGCTCTTCACTGAAGAACCAGTCAGACTGCAACACAGACAGAGAGAAAAAGTTAGTAGCAGCGAGTTACAATATGTTCCTTCTGCTTTTAGAACAGAAAACACTAATCTGCATCACCAGTGCCGTCAAACATAAACATAAAGCATGAATGCTATTTACCGTGGCATAATACATGTGTACTATACTCAACAAGCAAATTACACTCATCAATTACTGAACTGCACTGACATGCACTTTTCCCACTGCACCCCCACACTCTACTGATCAGCACTGGAAGCCCTGCACTTCTCCCCTGACTGCCACTACCCCTACACGCTTCATTTTTAGCGGTCATATACAAGTCATTGACTGCACCCACACACTACTCTTACTGACTGACACTGCACTGCTGCACACTTCTTTATTAACAGCCTGCTGTACATTTCTCCACTGGCTGCCACTTCAGCGCTGCATAGTTCTCTCCGACCACCACTGCACCTGCACTTCCCACTGACTGCCAATGTACCTCTCCACTGACTACCACTACACTGACACACACACTTCTCCACTGTCTGCCACTGCACCAATTTGCACTTCTCTACTTTCAACTGAACTGACTGCCAATGCAATGGCACACACAGCAAATTCCCAATGCCATGCTGACCAACACTCCACTGCAGTGCTATTCCCAACTGACCTCCACTCCACAGACGTAAACATCTCTACTGATTGCCACTACACTGACATGCACTCTCCGTTGAGGACTACTGCACCCACTTTCTCCATTAACTGTCATGCACTTCTCCAGTGATCCCCACCGAAAGCTGCATACTTCTCTTGAGCACTATTGCACCCTGCTCTTTCACAGAGCACGCTGAAACACTACTTCACTCAATGCCTCCGTCCTGTTGGGCACTTCTTTACCGTCCACCACTGATCTGCCACATACTTCCTTCCTTGATCATTACTGTACTACCACACACCTAAATAACCAACACTGCAATGCCACTTTTCCCACTGAACACTATGCATTTTTCTACTACACACTGACCAGCAATACTCCACTGCCTATCGATGGATCTATGCGCACTTCTACACTGATAACCACTACCCACTGAACCCTGATAAGGGAGGGGTGTTGTTGCCACCAAAACACATTGGCTGTTTTTGTGATTATGACTTTTTTTGTTACCAAAAATCTACATTATCTTAGAATCTTTGATCCAGGTCTGGCATTCTTTTCTGTATTTCTATGGTCAAAACTAAAAGAAAAAACAGTTTTGCCCCGGATGTATGCTTGAAGCATTAACTTTTGTGTATATATCTTAAAGCGGAGTTCCACCCAAAAGTGGAACTTCCGCTTATCGGATTCCTCCCCCCCTCTGGTGCCACATTTGGCACCTTTCGGGGAGGGGGGGGGGCGGATACCAGTCTTTGACAGGTAAGCTGTCTCCGCTTCCGGGAGACGAGGCCGCCGCGACCTACGTCACCAGCTCGCCTCCCTCCTCCCTCCGCCCCAACATGAAGCCGTAATGATTCACTGCCGGGTTCCCTTACTCGCAATGGCATTGGCAGCACCCCACAGCTAATGGAAACATCAGCTGCAGTGCCAACATCACTGGACTCCAGGACAGATAAGTGTCCTATTAATAAAAGTCAGCAGTTACAGTATGTGTAGCTGCTGGCTTTTAATTTTTTTAGTTTTGGGAGGACCTCCGCTTTAAAATTATATAACAACCTTGTTTGCCTAATGAAGGATTAAAAAGCAGCGCTCACATGGGATGTTGTATTCCGCAGCTCCTAGATAGTCCACAGGTAGCCCTCTTATGCCCATAGTAGCTTGAGTCTCCAGCTGTGGCCAGCAGCAGAAGCAGAGCTGTAAACAGTTCAGGAATGCAGGGATTGGCACATACTTGCTCTGCAGAGTGCCCATGGCAGTGTTCTGTGGCAGGGGGGAGTGTCCCCCAGTGACAGCGTGTCTGTCAGGTACAGTCTTGCTCCTGTGAATGGCAATGCATTTCGAAGTGGACCCTGTTTATTAAGCCAGAGCTCAGTTACGCAGACAGGACATTTAAGTACTCCATTTGAGACAGAGTTAAAATGTTGGCATGAAAAGGGAAAGTCGGCCCTCCTGGAAATTACTGGTGTCCACTTTCCCTAAGCGATTATGCAATAATATAGAGTTAGAAATAACAAAATGATGCCCTTTTTTGAAACTGTTCTCAATTCTCTATTTAGGCCATTTTAAATACCTTAATTTTATTTATACTGCACATAAGGGCTCTGCAGATAGAGCATGTGCCAATTCCTGCATTACCGGCGTGTTTATAGCTCTGACTCCTGCTGCTGGCCATGGGTGGATATGCGCGGATTCTGGACACGAGAGGACTACCAGTGGATGATCTAGAACAGCCTTTCTCAACCTTTTCAACACCGAGGAACCCTTGAAATAATTCTCCAGTCTCGGGGAACCCCTGCTAAAAATTAAAAATCTACAACTCATGATACATAAGTGTGATGGTCAATGGGAAGAATGCTCCTTATACTTGTGGTCATTAGGAAGAATTTCCCCCTTACAGATAGCTAAAAAGATCAATGGTATCATTGGGAATTTATCTGAGAGGTAGAAATTGACCGTTGCTCAAGGAACCCCTAGCAACCTCTGGAGGAACCCTAGGGTTCCACGGAACCCTGGTTGAGAAACCCTGATCTAGAAGCTAGATATGAGAGGACTGTGGACAAGAGAGATGTGAAAAAGAACAGAGATCTAGCGCAAAGACTCAAAGTGTAGCAATTAAAAACAAATTAATTTATTGTAAAAAAAAATAATGTATAAGAAGGAGAGCATGTAATCCTCTCACAGAAAGTGTCTGTCCAGTCGATCCCAAGGGTGCCTTGGCCAGGCTGCAGAAAAGACCACTGTGCTATAACTGGAGACTCTGTACCATGCAGAGGAGAATTCTGGCCACTGTCAGTAAAGGGACCCACCCACCTAAATGACATCATAGATAGGCATGTGCCAAGGGGAGGAACATGTTATCCAGGTGGGTGGGTGGGTCCCTCACAGACAGTGGATCTATCAAGTCCACTGCTGCTGGATGACCAAAGGGGGGAGCTCTGGAGGCACGAGAAAAAGAACACTAAGAGACAGAACGCGAAGACTCATAGTGTAGTAATGAAAAACAAATTCATTTATTGTAAACAATGATCACAATGCACTCACAGAACATGTATGTAAGAAGGAGGGCATGTAATCATCTCACAGAAAGGTCAATGAACCACTCAGTTTGCATGTGTGTCCAGTTGATCCCAAGGGTGCCTGGCCAGGCTGCGGGGGAAGACCACGCTACTATAACTGGAGACATTGAATTACACAGAGGAAGATTCTGGCCATTGTTGGTGAGGGACCCATACACCTGGATGATGCAATTTTCCTCCCCTCCGCACACACCGTTCTATGACATCATCCGTGTGGGTGGGTTCCTCACTGACAGTGGCCGGAATCCATCTCTGCATGGTTCAGCATCTCCAACTATAGCTGTGCGGTCTTCCAACTGGACACACATGCGGACTGAGTTCAGTGACCTTCCTGTGAGAGGATTTCATACCCTCCTTTTTATATATGTTCTCTGTGTGCTTCATAATTATCTTTTACAACAAATTAATGTGTTTTAACTACTACACTATAAGTCTTTGCGCTGGATCTCTGTGTTCTTTTTCACTTGCCTCTGAAGCTCCCCACCCCCTGGTAATCCAGCAGCAGAGGACTTGATAAATCTCTAGTCGCTGCCTCTGTCAAGTTATACCTGTGTACAATCTGTTCACAGCTGAAATTGCCTTATCATGCACAGCTGGTGATTCATTAGTATCAGGATCATTGAAAATAATTTTTGATACACCTCTGAGTTTAACCCAGTTCTATCCCTCCATTCATGCGCCCAATCCCTGGATGTCAGAGTAGAGCACTATGTAGTTTTTTTATTTTATGTGGACAAGAGAGGACTACCAGTGGACCATCTACTAGCTTTCAAATAAAATATTTTAAGTGTACCTGCGCAGCTTTTTAATCCTTCCATTTGGCCAACTATGTTGTCATTTGTGCTCTCGGCATATTTTGCTTGTTCATAAGATTTGGGTGGTTCTCCCAAAACCATTTTGTGAGCAGCATGAAGATGGCTATTCATAGTGCTCAGTGACTGGTTGACCATAAATTCTGGCTTGTACGTATATTTTAATTTTCATATGGATTGTGTTCCAGGACTTGCTTTTTGCTCATTTTAAAAATGTATCAAAGGTTTGGACTGTCTGAAGCCTTCTAGCACATGATCTCACAAGTGTACATGATTAAGAAATGCATCAGTGAAAATCTGTTATGTAGACAATCTAATCGCATATCAGGAATAAAGGGATGATGAAGATCTGAGCACGGTAATGTTAAATATAGATGCAGACTAATATTTTGCAGAGTGAGGAAAATCTACATGAACATATCTTACAGTTTGCCTAATAACTGCCTACTGTCTGCTCATTTCCTATATGATGTTTACTTACATGTTGGATCAGCGTCTCTATGATCTTATATCGATCTGGCATGTGTGTCACCATGTCTGTCATGTTATCTTCAGACGTCCGGACCAGCGTAGGGCCAAAGACCAAAGCTAGATTTCGAGGCTCCATCTAAATTAAAATAAGCAAATAATCCCAAACACAGTTTTACATTTTGCACAGATCATTCCTGACCCCCCCCCCCACCCACCCCGTATAGCCAGGTACTGCATAAATCACAGCCCCCTGTGCCCCAGATGCAGGGAGAGTGACGGTTAATTCTATAATTTTATATGGTCGTGCCCAAATATACAAGACTACTGGCCCCAAGTGGTGAAGTTTTTGCACAATCAAATGGGTTTACTAGGTTTATTCCATGACCCAGATGCAGATAAATATCTCCATATCGTCCTGCAAGAATCTCTATTTGTGGCTAGACTTATGATTGCACAAAAATGGTTGAGAGCAATGCCCCCAACTGTCCACGATTGGGTGACCGCAGTCAATGCTATCTTACTATATAAAAAGGTTCTTTATACTAATAGAGAGTGCCCATAAAAGTACCATAGAGTGTGGGATGCATGGCTAGCCAACAACTTTACCTGGTGAGGGAAAATGCAACTGAGCATTCTATGCCCCACTGGCCGCAGAAGCCCCCTACCTTGAGACCCACCAACATGTTTACATGATAATGTATGATTGTTTGGGTTTGCGCTACCTTCTGAATGATATGCCTGCTGCTCCCCTCTATCCCCTTTGCCACAAACTGTACCAAGCTTGTATACTTTGTAGTGTGCTTGAACATAGTTTGTACATGTGTTTACATTTTCAGGCTGGGTTCACACTATCCGACAAAAAAACGGTCCGACTTTGATTCTACTTTGCTGTGCGATTTACGGTCCTACATAGGGTCAAAGTCGGACCGTTTGTCTGTGAACAGGGATTCGACTTTGATCCCAACAATTCCAGGCACCTTGTGCTCTGGGGATCTTGAAGGGGAACTCCACGCCGAATTAAAAAAAAAAATGGCATGGGGTCTACCTTCAGGAGCATACCGGGCTCTTTGGTCTGGTATGGATTTTAAGGGGAACCCCATGCCGAAAAAAATGGCGTGGGATCCCCCCCAAAATCCATACCAGACCCTTATCTGAGCACACAGCCTGGCAGGCCAGGAAAGGGGGTGGGGACAAGCGAGCGCCCCCCCCCCCTCCTGGACCATACCAGGCCGCGTGCCCTCAACATGGGGAGTATGGGTGCTTTGGGGCAGGGGGGGCTCTGCGCCCCCCACCCCAAAGCACCTTGTCCCCATGTTGATGAGGACAAGGGCCTCTTCCCGACAACCCTGGCCGTTGGTTGTCGGGGTCTGCGGGCGGGGACTTATCGGAATCTGGAAGCCCCCTTTAACAAGGGGGCCCCCAGATGCCGGCCCCCCACCCTATGTAAATGTATATGGGGTACATCGTACCCCTACCCATTTACCTGGAAAAAAATATGTACAAAAAAAACACACTACACAGGTTTTTAAAACATTTTATTAAATCAGCTCTGGCGGTATTCTCTCCTCTCAGGTGTCTTGTTTCTTCGGCTCTTTTGCGGGGTCTTCCATCTTCTGAGGGGTCTTCTTTCTTCTCCTTCTCTGCGGCATCTTCTGCTCTTTTGCCGGTCTTCTCCGCTGTCCTCTTCCCTCTCTCTTCTTCTACTTCTTCCCATGTTGACACGACGCAATCTCCTTCACGAATGCCCTCTCCGCTGTGTGCTGTGCCTTATATTGGCATGGGGCAGGGCCACCTGCTGACATCACCCGGCAGGCCCCGCCTCATATGATGTCACAGCCCCACCCCATGACAATATAAGGCACAGCACACAGCGGAGAGGGCATTCGTGAAGGAGATCGCGTCGTGTCAACATGGGAAGAAGAAGAAGAAGAGAGAGGGAAGAGGACAGCAGAGAAGACCGGCAAAAGAGCAGAAGACGCCGCAGAGAAGGAGAAGAAAGAAGACCCCTCAGAAGATGGAAGACCCCGCAAAAGAGCCGAAGAAACAAGACACCTGAGAGGGGAGAAGACCGCCGGAGCTGATTTAATAAAATATTTAAAACCTGTGTAGTGTGTTTTTTTTGTACATATTTTTTTCCAGGCAAATGGGTAGGAGTACGATGTACCCCATATACATTTACATAGGGTGGGGGGCCAGCATCTGGGGGCCCCCTTGTTAAAGGGGGCTTCCAGATTCCGATAAGTCCCCGCCCGCAGACCCCGACAACCAACGGCCAGGGTTGTCGGGAAGAGGCCCTTGTCCTCATCAACATGGGGACAAGGTGCTTTGGGGTGTGGGGCGCAGAGCCCCCCTGCCCCAAAGCACCCATACTCCCCATGTTGAGGGCATGCGGCCTGGTATGGTCCATAAGGGGGGGGGGGGGTGCTCGCTCGTCCCCACCCCCTTTCCTGGCCTGCAGGGCTGCGTGCTCGGATAAGGGTCTGGTATGGATTTGGGGGGGACCCCACGCGTTTTTTTCGGCATGGGGGGTTCCCCTTAAAACCCATACCAGACCAAAGGGCTTGGTATGCTCCTGGAGGGGGACCCCATGCCAGTTTCTTTTTAAATTTGGCGTGGAGTTCCCCTTCATGATCCCCAGAGCACAAGTCGCATGCCAAAGTCGGATCAGTGGAGACACTGATCCGACTTTGATCCGACTTCAATGCCTTTCAATGGGCTGAAGTAGGATCAAAGTCGGACAAAAGTAGTACAGGAACCTTTTTCAAAGTCGGTCCGACTTTGAAAAACACAAGTCGGACCAGTTAAGACGGCTCTCATAGGGAATCATTGTTTTTGTGACGTAATGCGACCTGTGCTCCTCATGTCGGTCCGAGAATCGGAGTAGTGTGAACCCAGCCTTAGTGTAACACCACGTCTGTAATCTTTTCCAATAAACGTTGTTTTAAAAAAAAAAAAAAAAAAAAAAGCAAATAATCAGTGAAGGTCAAAAGTGAATCATGACAGTTTCTTGATGCAATAAAGAGATGCCGAATAAATGCTGGTGTATAGAATGGCATGTGCTTCTTTTGTGCATCATAATAAGTAATTTTGCACTTCGTGTGTCCAAAAAATCTCCCACCTTGTTCTTTTCTGAGTGGTCAGCTACTGTTTTTAGATGTCGAACTAGGAACCGTAGGGTCTCATAATAGTAAACTGGGAGCTCCTGAATCTGAGAACAAAAGAGCAGAAATCAGAATTCTTAGAGCGAGAAAGAAATACAAACAATAAAGGACACAAGAAATTAAAATAAAAATAATATTATCAGCTCAAATCACTCTAGATTTGTTTTTTGTTTTTTTGTGAAACTGGTGCAGCTCTGGCTATAGTTAGTATTCGGTTTAGCTCTCACAAACTGAATTAGATCCTCTGTAACACTTAGGCTGGGTTCACACCTATGCAAATTGGATGCGGACATTGTTTTCAATGTGTCAGGCTCATATAGGTGCGGTGCATTCGCACTCCGCATTGCACAGAGAACGTGTGCGTTTTCTGTGCAATGCGGTGCAAATTCCAAGCCTATTAAGTTCAATGGGAACGCATCTGCCCCACTGAACGGCGATTCTATGGGGATCTTTCCCACTCCTCGCTGCACCCCCCCCCCCCCCCCGATGCGATGCGAGAACGGACAGGAGCCGCCCCTTCTCAGCAGCAAACAGGCTGGAGTTTACACCGCAATGGTGTGAACCCAGCCTAATGGACAGCAGAAAGCTTTTAGCAAGGAGCAGGCACTTTAAAGTGTGGTCATTTTCAGAAGCGCCGGAGGTACAGATTTTTAGCTGCAGACACATACCAACATTGTGAACCTCTGGACTGCCTATAGCAACAGCCAACAGTTCAGATAGGAACAATGTAGTAAATTGTGAAAGAGACAAAATCAGGTCTAGGATCAGATATGCACAACTCCAGAAACAAGTTGGTTTTCAGGGCAGGCAAAAAGCATAACAAAATCAGTCCAAGTCATAAGCAGAAAAAGTGGATTTCTGGAGTGAGCCAAATGACAGATGCTGAGATCAAGTTGTAACAGGTTGCCAGATTCAAGTACACAATAGCAGCCTGATCAGGACTTTTGATCAGGTGCATATTAAGTATTTAAAGCGTTTGTTAACACCCCCCCCCCCCCCAAAAAAATGCTGCTCTTTAATGTGCAATTAGCAGCAGCATGGTGCTTTTGCTTTTTAACCATCTCAGCCCCGGAAGGATTTCCCATGTTCGGATCAGAGCACTTTTTAAATTTGGGACTGTGCTGATTTAACTGGTAATTGTGCGGTCATGCAAAGCTGTACCCAAACAAAATGTGCTTCCTTTTTTCCCCCACAAATAGAGCTTTCTTTTGGTGGTATTTGTTCAACTCTGCGCTTTTTATTTTTTGCGATATAAACGAAAAAAGAACGAAAGTTTTGAAAAAAAAAAAAAAAGATATTTCTCCTACGTTCACTGACAGACGCAGCCTCTTCATGACTTTGTGGGGTTTTATGTTCGTCTTACCAGGAGTTAACTAGGCAGGGAAAAAAAGTCAGCTGGCCCCTCCCCTGGGGGCCGTCCTCTTTCCCTACATTAAAACCCCCCTCCCAGAGGAGCTCTCCAGTTTCAATGCCTAGTTTGCAAGGAGTTGACCTGGCTTCCCCATAGGGAACTGCGGTCCTTTTGTGACCATTTTCTTTTTTATCTTTATTTTTATTTTTTATTTTTTCTGCAATCAAGATGATCTGCTATCAAGAAGCCGGTCGGGGCATCGAGGGTCTTAGTGCTCTGTACTTTCCCCGACCTGGCCGACATGATGCGAAGCCGGCCCCAACACAGGGACCCGCCGCATCTTACCCGTTCCGTGCGGGTGGCCCGGGGCGAGATCCCCCATATTGGTCCCCTTCCCGATTCGTCGGCA
>BLSH010165358.1:191537-242960 GCA_018402905.1 Glandirana rugosa
CACAGGGACCGACGGTTTGCAGCCAGGGACACAGGTGGGGCAGTTTATAGCCAGTGACACAGGTGTGGGCAGTTTGCAGCCAGTGACACAGGTGGGGGCAGTTATGTAGCCAGTGACACAGGTGGGGCAGTTTGCAGCCAGTAACACAGGTGGGGGCAGTTTGCAGCCAGTGACACAGGTGGGGTAGATTGCAGCCAGTGACACAGGTGGGGGCAGTTTGCAGCCAGGGACAAAGGTGTGGGCAGTTTGCAGCCAGGGACAAAGGTGTGGGCAGTTTGCAGCCAGGGACACAGGTGGGGCAGTTTGCAGCCAGTCACACAGGTGGGGGCAGTTTGCAGCCAGGGACACAGGTGGGGACAGTTTGCTGCCAGGGACACAGGTGGGGGCAGTTTGCAGCCAGGGACACGGGTGGGGGCAGTTTGCAGCCAGGGACACGGGTGGGGGCAGTTTGCAGCCAGGGACACAGGTGGGGGCAGTTTGCAGCCAGGGACACAGGTGGGGGCAGTTTGCAGCCAGGGACACAGGTGGGGTACACTGCAGAGATCCCCCCCGCACTTACCCCATCCAATAGCAGGATTGTTGCAGAGATTTGGTAAGCAGAGAAGCGCGCTGAGTCTGCAGAGATTCGGCAAACGGAGAGCGTGCCGTCCCCCCTCGTCGGTCCCTGGGCGGTCATGGTCTCTGTGGAGCGGGAGTCACGTCCGCTGCCACAGTGACCCACCCCCGGCCACTGCATCCAATCACACTGAGCGGAGGCTCAGGGCAGCCAATCAAGCTATGCGTGTGCGGCTGTTGAGCGCACCCACATAGCTTTTAATGGCTGACCAATAGGCTCACTACTTGGCTGTCATGTGACAGCCAAGGAGCCGAAAAAAAAGTCAATGCACCGGCGCCACCTGCAGGGGGGCGGGGCTGACTTTTTTTTTCTTCTTTAGCCGGCAGGGAGGCGGCGCCCAAGCGCCCCTCATACACCAGCCGCCGCTGGTCCATGGAATATTTTATATTTTGCCACAAGTTTCGGGGAAATTACATTTTTTTTTTCACAAAGTTGTCACTAAATCATATATTGCTCAAACATGCCATGGGTATATGTGAAATTACACCCCAAAATACATTCTGCTGCTTCTCCCGAGTACGGGGATACCCCATGTGTGAGACCGCCGGCTGCATTCTCGGGTTCCCCGGTGGGACAGGAGAGCCCGAGAAAACCAAGGAAGATGGCAGGAGACGTTCACTCCCACTGCTTGTAAAAGCAGTCTAGCAGCTAATCAGACTGCCGGCTGAAAAGAACGATACCTAGATGATATCTATACCTGCAGGAATCATTCCGGTATAGCCACTCTAAGACCAGCAACATACTAATGTGTTGCTGGTCCTTGTTGGGCATATGTTGTAATGTTCTTTTTTTTTTCATGCAGCCTATGGGTTTAATAAAAAACCACCATTAGAAAACCTCCCTTCATCCACCCACTTCTAATGGTGGGCATAGCCGCTTTTTAAAAATATATACCGAAGCATAGGGGCAATCCGCCCCAATTTCCACCCCTGCCCCTATGCTCCGGTATATATGCTCTTTTTTTAACTTTGGTGGTGAAGTCACCTCCAACAGTGCTGGAGTCGCTGCTTTATGTATGGTGGGAGTAAACGCTGTTGCTGTCACCCTAAATAAATCAGTGCTGCAGCTGGCATGCCAAAAAACCAAATATAGATTAATTAAACACAGTAACATATAAAAAATATAATTCATGCCAAGAAGAAAAAATAATAAAATATTACAGGAAAACATTACATACCTGCAAAAAAAAAAAAACATGATAGAAAATAGTAACAAAACATTACAGGTATGCATAAAAAACAATATAGAGAGCAAACAGAAAGAGAATAGAGAGAAAATAGAGATAGAAAAACAAGAAATGTACAACTGTTTTTGGCTTTTATTATTTTTTTTTTTTTTGGTTTTTAAAACTTTTTTTTTATTTTTTTTGGTACGCTTTTTTTTTTTTTTTAACAGTAGTTCCAGGTTGGGGGTCTCTCAAAATGCGGTGACATCTTGGAGACCCTGTGACATCTTGGAGACCCTGTGACAGTGTGCCCTATTCCTGTGTAGTGCTGTTCCCTACGCTAATACTCAACTAGTTTATGAAAGTAGAGATGTAGATGTATCTTCACAGATATAGACCAAATTCAGTAGTAATACCTCCACCTCACATCTAATAACTGCTTACCAAATGTAAGCGCATAAGCGCTTTGGCTGTACCCCAGCCCGGGTCCCCCCTGGGGATAAATACGACAATCTTGGGGTCCTGATGTAGCAGAGTTGGCTTGGGTGAACCACAGAGGTAGTGGAAACAACAAGGGCGTCCAAGAAGCTGGAAGCTTCCAGCCCCATGACTATGTCTGGGTAGATGAAACGTACGTCGGGGAAGACGCGCTGACGTCACTGCCATTGAGTGTTTGAAGTCTACAGCCGGCCGGCTTAATGTTCTTGGATGCCCTTGTTGTTTTTATCTGATGTAAGTGCAATACTTTTATTTTATTAAATCCACTGAAACGTTATCACACTATCAGCACCTTCTCTTTCTTTGGGTGCCGTGGTGAGTTTTACCTGGGGGTGTAGAGAACCTTATTGGACTGCTATCCCACAAACGCCGGGAGGCGGATCCGGTTAGCCCTTTCCACTACCTCTGTGGTTCACCCAAGCCAACTCTGCTACATCAGGACCCCAAGATTGTCATATTTATCCCCAGGGGGGACCCGGGCTGGGGTACAGCCAAAGCGCTTATGCGCTTAAATCTGGTAAGCAGTTATTAGATGTGAGGTGGAGGTATTACTACTGAAATTGAACTATCACACGGTGGTCTATATCTGTGAAGATACATCTACATCTCTACTTTCATCTACACCATTTATGTTTATTTGGACTGTATGATTTACATGTATTTATTGGATGCATGCTATATGTATCTACCTGCCGTCATTTTTAGCGCAACCTGTTGTTTATAAAATAGTGTGTTTGAAGTACATGATTAGTACTGTTTGATTGCAGCTGTGGTTACTTAGTGCTTTTGTATAGTCTAGCGCGGTGTTATCCTCCTTTGTATTGAATACTCAACTAGTGCATGGTAGCACTTGAAACAGTCACCGATGCAGAGACCAGGCTGGTCAAAACAGTAGCGGCAATAAAAATGGGTGTCACGCCTGTATCCGTGTCGTCGGCAGACACAACATCTTTTTTGGGGGGGCTCGGTTGGTAGAGGTACCAGGGATGGCATGTGGAAAATGCCATCCCTGCAGCCGGCTCACTGCATTTGGATTGGGAACGTGGGATGTAGAGCCAACTGGATACAGAAGGGCTCTGACGATCACTTCCTGGAATTGAAGGAGAGATCCAGTCCGTCCTGACGCTTTGTAAAGCACATAAGCGTTTAGCATAGCCAAGTGGAATAAGTAAACAGACACTTTTTTGTACCCGCGTCTGGTCTTACGGGCAATTAAGTATGGCGCCAATAACTGGTCGTTGAGGTCCACCCCTCCCATATTTTGGTTACATTCGTGGACACAGAGGGGTTTCTCCACAACATCAGTCGTCGTTGTAATTTGAACAGCCGTGTCTGTATGAAGGGAGGAAAGAACGAAAACATTCTTTGTATCCCTCCACTTCACTGCAAGCAAATTATTACATCTCAAGCAGGTTCTCTCCCCCCGACTAAGTCGGGATTCTACCAGCAGTTGGGGGAAGCCCCGGCGATTAGGTCGCATGGTGCCACATGTGCCAATATGGTGATCAAACAAGTGACTAAAAAGTGGCAAGCTTGTGTAGTAATTGTCCACGTACAAATGGTACCCCTTTCCGGATAAGGGTGACACCAAGCTCCACACAATTTTGCCAGAGCTCCCTATGTAGTCTGGGCATTCTTCCGGCTCCACATGGCTATCTTTGCCCTCATAAACCATAAAACTACATGTATAGCCTGTGGCCCTGTCACAGAGTGTATACAACTTGACCCTGTATCTGGCACGCTTGCTGGGGAGAAACTGTTTGAAAGCAAGGCGGACAGAAAATTTGATCAGGGACTCGTCCACGCACACAACTTGGTTGGGAATAAAAAGTGCTGTGAACTGCTGGTTGAAGTGGTTTAGAAGGGGCTGAATTTTGTGGAGCCGACCATATCCAGGGTCACCCTGTGGACGTCAGAATTCATTATCATTATTATAAGTTCATAAACCACAGGATCTGCTCGTATCGTGTCCTGGCCATGCAAGCAGAGAACACAGACATATGGTGAATTGGGTCAGTGGACCAATATAACTGCAATTCAGGTTCTTTATGTATGCCCATGAGGAGGGTAAGGCCCAAAAAGGTCTTAAATTCTGGAACCGTAATTGGTTTCCAGTGTCTGGCAAGTGACAAATGAGGATTAGTGGCAGTGTATTGACCAGCATACAAATTGCTTTGGTCCACAATAGATCATCTATAGAGATTTTCGGTGAAAAACAGCAAATAAAAATCAATGGCCCTAAAGTCAACTGTATTCACCTGAATTCTGGGTTGGCCAGTGAATAGGGGAAGTATGGGCACTGCATCAGTGGTGGGTTGCCAATCATGGTTTGCAAGCGCGGCAGGAAGGGCACTATGGGCTCTGCAGGCCTCTGTTTGTCTTTGTGTTTGCGGGACACTACTTGTGCTAGCCACACCAGCTTTAACTGCACTTATGGGACTTGCCACATAAAGTGTTACTGCAGTGCTGATTTGTCTATGACCAGGATGTACTAGGCCGCTGGTGCTTGCCAGGTCACTAGAAGGAGTAGTGGCACTCATACTGGCTCTCTGCTCCATACGAGAGCCCTGCGGTTCTTGCACCTAAGTGACAGCAGAACGGGATCTAGTACACCTGACCTTAGCAGGGACCACAACTCCATTGTCCGAGCTATCTGTCAGGGTGCTGCTGCTGTCTACTGGTTCGTATACTGAGCCCGATTCGGACAGTGGAGCTTCCCATTGCTCTCGTCTGTCATGCTCAGCAACGCATAGCCCTCTTCACTAGTGTACCTCGGATTTGACATGTTGGGCTCTAAATTTATAGGTACACTAGTGTACCTAGGCAAAAAAGCACACCTGGTTGTCAGAGCCTGTTTCAAGTTGCTACCAAAATCACTGTCAGATTTCACAGGGATCGGCAGGGATTCAGCGTGATTTCTGCAAATGCTGCAGATATGTGTATTGTGTTTTGGAAATGTCAGCGATCTATTGATCCTGCACTTGGGTGGGCTGACCTGGGTGGAGGGGCTAAACGCAGGTGCTAGCAGGTATCTGGGCTGATCCCACCTAACATTGCCTTTTTAGGAACGCTGCTTTTTTTAGAACACTAATCTAGTGGGGACGCTAATATAGATCTGATCAGATCACAGATATCGAGAGAGTGAGAGTGACATCACTTCCCCTGTCTGTGTTTACATTACACAGACAGGGGAGGCATTCAATTCGCCAAGACCGATCAGCAGGTATAGAACAAAAATCATCGGTCTATTCTTGAAGATTGAATGATCTTCCAGCGAATCAGACGGCCTTGCCCATGCTGGGGGTTGCGCACGCGGCCCCTGGCCTCGGCCGCGAGCGCTGTTTATAGACGGTGATCTGCGGGACGCTGCCACATTGCAGCAGTAAATATACACGAGCCGGTCGGGAACCAGTTAAATTATCCCTCTGTATCCCCTAAAATACCGGTTTGATAATGCCAGGTCATGACTTCCCCCCTCAGTGCGGAGTCCCCCTGATCTATGCAGGCTGTGTCACTCCCAACTCTCCTATCTCCTGTGTGCCTGTCTTCAACTCCCCCCTCCTCCCCTCGTAGCTTCTCCTCTCTGCTCTCATAATTAACTCTAAAAGCTCCTATTTCCTCTGTATTAGAAGAATAAGTTACCTGTGGCCTCGGCTGCGAGCGCTGTTTATAGACGGCGATCTGAGGGACGCTGCCGCATTGCAGCGGTAAATATACACAAGCCGGTCAGGAACCAGTTAACTTATACCTCTGTATCCCCTAAAATACCTGTTTGATAATGCCAGGTCATGACTTCCCCCCTCAAGTGCAGACTCCCCCTGATCTATGCAGGCTATGTCACTCCCAGCTCTCCTATCTCCTGTGTGCCTGTCTTCAACTCCCCCCTACTCCCCTCTTCCTCTTGTAGCTTCTCCTCTCTGCTCTCACAATGAACTCTAAACGCTCCTATTTCCTCTCTATTAGAAGAATAAGTTCCATGTGTCTGTTATATCAGAAATATTCTTATCTATATAGATAACACAGCACGCTCTCCAGCTGACGACGTCAGCAGCAGTGCTCAGCCCCACACTCAGGAATTCTGAACTGGGAGAGAAAAGCTGAAAAACGACAACTGATCCTAGTATGAAGGTGTGTTATCTATACAGAGAAGTATATATAACACAGACACAAGGCAACTTCTTGTTATAATACAGAACGGATGGGAACTTTTTATACAAGTGGCTTAACAAACAATTTAAATCGTAATTTAAAGCTAAATAAAATATGATATATAATACATATAATAAATAATATAAAAATATACAATATAGTGCAGTTCTGTGTTCATTAATACTAATGTTACTAAAAATAATTGCACTTTTGTTTAATGGAGGAGTATAAGCACTTTAATATGATCTGGTAACAGCCGTTTGCAGTGCCTATACAGCAGAGCTTAGAAGGGTTGAAGAAGAAGCAGCACAAGGAACCAAGTGCTGCAGTGCAAGGAGATTGCTAATAGGATAGAGAAGAGTGAAAGAAATTAGCTCAACCATGTGTGGCTTCTTCTTTTACTGGGGTGGGGTGAAGATCGTAAATATTGGAAATATTGAAATGAAACAAAGAATATCAGATCTTTGCTCCTGCTAGACAGGACTTTGCTCTGTGGAACAAAACAGTGTAATGCCTCGTACACACGGTGTAACGGTCGTACGACCACACGTTCAACTTTTGCCCAAAATCGGCTGTTGTATCTAGCGTACTGACAGGAGTCAAGTAATCTTTCAACAAAGCCGAACGTAGTGACTTGTTACGTGTGTCTAAAGAGAAAGTTCAGGTGAATGTGATTTGTGAATTGGGAACGTAGGTTTACACGGACACTTCCGGGTGTTTCTGACTTCTGAGCATGCGTGTTTTGCACGTACATCTTTGGCAATTTCTCTGTACACACAAGTCAACAGTCGTACAACGGCTTGTTGTACAACAAAAGTTTTCTAGTCTACTCAACCAACTTTTGTTGTACGACTGTTGAACGTTGGCTGTTGTAATTGCGCATACTAACGGTCGGATTATCATACAACAAGCTGTTGTAAGACCGTTGTTGTTCGACCGTTGCATCGTGTGTACAGGCCTTAAATCTCAGGACAAGATGGACAGAGATACACATACTTTGTCCAGTAAAACATCTCCCTTATATGTATTTTATCATTGTATTTAGCTGTTCACATAGAGTTCAGTTTTCACAACACTCCACATGTGGCTGAGCACATTAGGTGTGCTGAGGTGCCATTCATTGTGAATGGGACCTCCAACAAAATTTCAAAAAGCGCACAGGCTGCAATGCACCGCAGCACAGCATAGCACATTTGCCGTGTGTTTTGTGCTATGAAAGAAAGCCACCTGCCCCAGATTGTCATGTGTTGAGGTGCCTACTCTTTTTAAATGGGCTGTTTAATGCAGCGTGCCACAACGAACATCACAGTTGAAGTGCACTGTAAATTATACTTGATTATACTGATTGAGGTAAGGTGTGACCATGCTATAGTGTTGAAAACTGTCCAGCAGATGCTAGGGCAAATGTCCAGTATCTGGATTCTAAACCTCAGCACCAGACCGTCTTGATAAGGGAGGAGACGGTTTCCTTCTGCTTATACAGATTAGCGAGCAATTGATTACCACTCCAAGATTCCTCATTACTAAGAATGGGTAAGGAGTAGGCCCCATAGGCTCGTTAGATAAATGGCTCCACTTCCGATGAAAAATAGCGCAGCCGCATCTGACCTAAAGTGGTTGTAAACCTCAGACATGAAATATGAACAAAACGCATCCCTCTATAGTGTGTACTTGTCTCAATTAGGAGCACTAAACACCATTTTTGTCTGCTGCTTCGTTCCTCTGCTATCAGCATGAGTCAATTCTGTCAAGTTTTCCTGACAAGAGAAAAATGGTGACAGGGGAGGGACCTCCAGCAGAGTGACAGCCTCATCTCTGTTCTTGTGAGCTGTGTGAAGGGGGTGTCTCTTCCCTCCAATCAGCTTAGAGAAGGGATCGCTTATGTAGAACTTATGTACAACTTATGTAGAAGGATATGTTTCATCTCTGTGTATTATCAGAGGCTAGTCACTTTACTTGGTATATGTAAGGGTTTACAACCACTTTAATCTGGGAAACAGGAGACGGGCACTTGCAGCCCCTGCAATCAGGCTGTGATACAGGTTATGAAGGTCACAACATAAAGCCATCTATTGCAGAGGAGAAAGCATTGACAGGCATTGAGGTAATTACTCTCCAGCACCTCACAGGGTTTAAAGAGAAGTCTCAGAAACTGGCAAAACGGGGAATAAATAGAGCAACCCTAATACTGCCCCAACTGATGTTCAAGCACATCTTCAGAGAACAGATCATGGTAAAAAAAAATGCCACCGCTCTGGACCTGAAGCAATTAATCCTCAGGCTAGGCTAACATGTTTCATGAAGCAAAGGCCTGTACTGATAATAATGTGTATCCAGGTATCCCACAGCTGGGATATAGTTACTGCAGGGCAGTCGCAATGAGGTAACCAATTTGAATGAACTGGGAATACTTGCACTGGTTGACTGACTAGAGACACTTCCAGGATTTACCCTCTGGCCAAATTTCAACAGCAGCAGTTGACTAAAGAAACATCTATGCAAAAAGTCTTGAAAAACATCAGAGCTTTGGAAAGACATACACAGTATTCCTGCTAAAAGACACTAAATGGAATGGAGCCGGATATTTAGAGGAGAGGTTATGGCTCGCTAGAGGCAAGTCTTCAGTTATTGAGGGCTATTTTTACATCCTCCTGTAGTCGGCAGTATAACTCTCAGTTAACAAACATAAATCGATGTGTCCATGAAAGGATGTTAATAAGAGCACAACAAAAATGCGGATTGTATTAATGTCAAGGCAACAAGTTGCAGATTGCTGCCAGGTGCTTTGTGATCACAGAGGATTACCAATTACTAGAGATTTCAATAATAGTAGAGAAAGAATTCCTATTTATGGTCTGCATAATACAAAAATGTGAACAGCAATAACAGAAGAAGTAACATTTCTTTCTTTTTACCAGTTTGCGAAGCCTTTTCATCCTCTCACTAGAATTCTCCAGGCGATTAGCTTCTATAAATTCATTATATTTGTCTATAAAAATAACAGACAGCAGAATATAAATGCACATTCACCGAGCAGAAATATCATCCAGGCAATATGATGCAATGTGATTTGTATTTAAAACCGCCTAACTCGCTCTTTCTACTTAAAGCAGCCATGTAAGGGGGTAGACAAAACTACAAACGCACTACCCTGAGAAGAAATAAACCTTTACTGTATACTTACCTGTCCATCAGCCTGTTTGCTAAGGGGGGGGGCGTTGTGTTACCAGCCTGAGGAGTCAAATAAGACTGGAAGCAGGAGCACGGTTACAAAGTGACATTTTAGCAAAGAAGCCAATGGATTGGTAAATATGATTTTCTTTTTTTTTTTTTCTTTTTTGCAGCCAAGTACAATTGTTCTCCTGCTAACCCCTGATAGGGTTACTTTACCAAATGTCCTGGGTGGCTGATATGTTATCTGAGGTGCATGGTTTACAGTGAGATGGCTGACACAAGAAGAGAGAGTGAGATTATATTATTATTATTACATTATAAAAAGAAAGAAAAAGAATGGAAAGAAAGGAAAGGAAAAGGAAAAAAAAAATATAGAACAAAAAAGGGAATATATTGTATATACAATACACACAATAATGGTCCAAAGTTTTTAAAGCAATTACAAAGAATAAGTAGGTACTCTGCATTTGGAGGTAAATAGGATTTTCGATATCACTGTAAAATCCTTTTCTTGGAGTACAGCACAGGACACAGAGGACTTCATATTCATGACAATTTGGGTTATGCTGCTATCTTCAGGTGAATGGACAATGACCAAAAAAGGCAGGGATTCCCTGCAAAGGCATAACTCCTTCCAAAACTGCTAATCACCAGTTTTGTAGTAGGCAATAAGGAACAGACTAAAGGGGGATCTCCATGTTCGGTGATGCACTCCAAGTAAAGCCCCGTACACATGGTACAGCGGGCTTTACAACAACGGTCGTACAACCAGCTTGTTGTACCATCATCCGACCACTGTTAGTACGCGCGATTACAACAGGCGTCGTACAATGGTTGTACAACTGAAGTTGGATGAACAGACTAGAAAACTTTAGTTGTACAACAAGCGGTTGTACGACTGTTGTACCGTGTGTACAGAGAAGTTGGTCCAACAAAGTTGTAGGTGCAAAACAGGCATGCTCAGAAGTCAGGAACGCCCAGAAGTGTCCGTTCTGGGAAACCTACCTTCCTAATTCACAAATCACATGCACCTGAACTTCCTCGTTATACGCTCGTAACACGTCACTACGTTAGGCTTGGTTAGGCTGAGGAAGTTCAGGATTGGCTGAACGAAACGCGTCAGTATGATGTCACCCCTGGCTGTTTGGTGACGTTGACCACCCCACGCCTTCACCCAGGGACATGTGCAGCATTTGCGACTTGGTGCACGAATGGTCGTACAGAGCAACGAACAACTTAGCGGCACTCCGTTCGGATGACCCATTCCCGGACGTCGAGGTACAGCAATTACTGGCTCTGCTGAAAGACAAACACTCTATACCATCCACGTCGTCTTACGGATCGGTGAGCAGATACTTGCAATCACAACACAGGTGTTGTGACACCTGGTAATAGGGTGTTCTAGCCAGTCTTGTGCTTGCCCAGCTGTTCAGAACCATTAGTGAGTGATGAACATTTGGTTGAAGCAGGGAGGACGCTCCTGCTCCCATGAGTATTCATAGACACATTCACTAGCACCCTTGAACTTTCATCCGCACATAGGCACCTTATCTCACACTGCTGGGACTTAACATGTAGAAGGCTTTTTTGGCTCTGACTCCCACATCAAGATTGTTTGCACTTTAATGTCAGTCTGCAATCCCATACACTCGACCATGCGGTTTGGTCTATAGTGTGGGGGCCCCTTACAAGATCTGCAAGTTATGTGTGTGGTGATGTATGGTGTGATGTGGTTGGTGACGTCACTCTAAACAGCATTTGACAACATTGTCATATTTTAACTTAATTGCTTCACTGGTTCTTATATCATATAATTTGTAATAATATATTAATAAATCCAAGTTTTTTACAGCATTGAGGTTCCAATTACAGTTTCTTCTTTTTTATTCACTATCAATTATTTTTTGTATTGGTTGTATGATCGCTTAGTGCATGTCAGTGCGTGAGACACAACAGTCAACATACGATTTTGGATGTCCAGTCGTATGACCTTCGCACCTGTGTGTACTGGGCTTAAAGGATTTTACAGGTAAACCAAAAATACCAATTTCTTAATTGTACATCAAAGGATACAGAAAACTTCATATTCATGACTACTTGGGATGCCCCAAAGCACTGAACATGAGGGGTGGGCAACACAGCAACAATGCTACCAAGCCCAAAACCCAAAGGAAGAACCCTGCCCTTGATAGGCCTAAGAAAGCTGATTAATCCACCTTGAAAAGGTGGATCGAGAAACAGCATGATCTGCGCTGAATCACCAAGGAGGCACTGACACTTCTGGTGGAATGGACCTTGACCAGGAAGGAGGAGAAATGGTGCATCGAGAAGCAGCCTGACCCTTGTCAATTGCGAGGACTGTCAAAATGAAGCTGTAGCTTTCAGATAAACTTGAACAGCTTGAACATCCAAGGAGTGAAGCACCTTCTCCTTAGGATGTTTTACCCTTCTCATTAGGATGCTTAGGACAAAAAGATGGCAATACAATGCCCTGAGTCAGATGGAACAAAGAATTCACCTTGGGTAAGAAAGGACCAAGGCCTCAACACCTTTTTGTCTTGGTGAAGAATCAGGAAGGTTTTCTTGCAGGAAAGCACAACCAACCCAGAGACCTGCCACCATCCTATGCTTTGTGCTACCACAAAAACAGCTTAAATTGGGAAAACGGTCTCTCTCCTCGGGTCCTGTTTCTCGGGCTGATTCGGAGCTTTTACAGCTCCTGTACAGGTGGGGCGGAGCAAGAAGAGATCATCCTAGTGCAGCCCCGACCACTGCTTCCTGCTCTGCACACAGCACAGCTCTCCCTGGGGCAGAGTGAAGATTACAGAGGATGATTGGCAGCCTGCATCTCCTTCACATGTGAGTCCCGACCTTCTATGCCTTTTACACTATGCTTAGCTGAGCTGTGCTGTAAACCTGTCCTGCACCAGGGACACTTTACTAAAAGAAAATTGACATTCTTGAACAGGTTAGGAATTGCTGGAGCTTCTGTGACATAGATGTATTCCATATACGCATTACATCTTAATAAAATCTTTCTTTTTTAATAAAATATAATGTGTATGTTGAATACATCTATGCTATACAACACCTCAGAAGTCCCAGTGATTCTCAACCTAGCAAAAAATCTGAGCATTAACATCAAGGAAAGGAAACTTCAGGAAAGTAAAAAAGTCCACCCATGCAGTGTGTGTTTGTGTGTGTGTGTGTGTGGGGGGGGGGGGGGGGGGACAGCTTCCTGATTCCAAGCTCTCTTTCTTCACCCAAAGCTTTGACCTCACATACCATACAGGGACAGTAAACCTATATAGTATGATGAGGAGGCTGGAGAATGACCACAGCCAGTAATTTACATAGAAGCTCAGGGGGACAAGTCACAGCAGTGGAGGGAGCCTGTTGGAGCACGGATAAGGTTCACACAGATTAGAGCTTCACGATTAATTGTATTAAAATCACGATCTCGATTCAGCCCCCCCTGCGATCTTCATCACATATTACCGCGATTTTCAGTGCAGTTAATGGAGTCCGACTTGCAGGGCGACTCAGCGTGACTTGACTGTAATAGAAGTCAATGCAAGTCGTCTGAAGTCTCCCCAGGAATCTTTTTCTAAAGTCGGAGCGACTTGAGTCTCTCCTATCTGGGCAAAGAGCTAAGTCAAGTTGATAAAAGAAGCAAAAAGATACTATGTTTCAAATGATCAAAGGGTTGAACTCCCTTGTATAGAAGAGTTTGGTTTAACCATTTAAAGACCAAAACTTTTCTGACATTTGTTGCTTACAAGTAAAAATCCAATATTTTCTGCAAGAAAATGACTTAGAACCCCCAAACATTATATGTATATATTTTTTTAGCAGAGACCCTAGAAAATAAGATGGCGGTTGTTGCAATATTTTATGTCACACGGCATTTGCGCAGCGGTCTTTCAAACACAATTTTTTTGGGCAAAATGACACTTTCAAAAAAAAAAAAGAACTAAACAGTGCTGTTAGCCCAATTTTTTTGTATATGTAAGATGTTACACTGCGAGAATCGTGATCTTTATTCTAAGCAAAAAAATCGTGATTCTCATTTTGGTCAGAATCATGCAGCTCTAACACAGATTGAGATTTGTCCAGTTCAGCAGGGACTGGCTAAATTTCAATCTATGTGTAACCCTCCCCTCCCTGTAAGACAGAAGCTGTTCATTAGATCAGCTTCTCTTGGACAGGACTGCTGGAAAAGTTCAATCAGCAGATGGCAACCAATCGGCTGCAGCACTAATCAGTGTATTCTGACGATGGGAAGTCCCCGCTGTCAGAATATGATGTCCCAGCAGGAGGGATTCCTGCATCCACATCCCTTCTGTAGATGCAAGAACCTGTAAGCTAGCGATCTGAACAAAAAACCTGCGCACACGTACCAACTTAAAGCGGTTGTAAACCGCAGCAGTAAAAAAAAAAAAAAAAAGAAAAACTATCCCCTGTAAGGCAATTGCATAATGTGCTAGCATGCATCGCATACTGGCACATTATGAAATATTTACCTTAGAACGAAGCCCTCTAACAAGGCTTACATCTTCCCCTGGTCTTCCTTCTAGGTTTGCGGGCTCCGGCTGTATGAGTGGCCGGAACCACAATGATGTCACTCCTGCACTTGCAGAGAGCATTTGAGAGGTGGTGAGGAGGCATTGTATTGCCTCTACACAACCTGCTCCAACTCCTTGAAATCCACATTGCAGGCAGATGGTAGTAGTTGAGGGGCGGTAAAAGCACAGCTTAACAGCAGGGTTTTACTGCACCTCAACCACTAGTGTGAACAGATAAATGTTTTACACACCCATACATATGCACGCATGTGTGTTTGAGCCTTGGGGTGTACACCCTAATGCACACCTATGGGTCCCACAGACAAGGTGGGGGCGTACAGGTGAACCAGTCTATGTAACACCTGCACAAAGGCTTTTACCAAGGAATGAGGGCTTTGGAACAGAACAGCCAAGATCTTTCCCCTGATGGTACCTAAAGCCTGAGGACAGAAAGAAGCCAAAATACACAATTAAAGCCAGCAACTGTAAAGTAGGATGGGAGATCAGAACCTGCAATAGCAATTCTGACCAATCTGGAAGAGCCCATGTCTTGTCTGGCCAAACAGGTACAATAAGAATCACTGTAATGCCCTCTACCTTTATTTTGTACAACAGTTGAATAAGGAGCTGCAGTGGAGGGAAGGCATTGTTCAGGGAAAATGGATATTGCAAAAGTTGGAGGATCTCTAGGTCCAGGAAACAAACCTGTCCAGCCTATTGAGGAATCTAGATACCAAGAAATCCACATCTGGTGTCCCCTACAGTGGGAAAGCCTCTGCAAACACTTCCAGGTGAGGGCCCATTTTCTCAGATTTAGAGGTTGATGGCTGAGAAAGTACACCTGCTAATTTTACACACCATGAATGTGCACAGCAGCGGGGTCCTGAACATAAAGTTCTGCCACAGACAAGCTCAGTTCCACTTCTTTCTGAGCAGCGTGACTCATTGTCCCTCCTTCATGCTGTGGCATTGTTTGCCTGCACTCTGACGGGGGGACCTGATGACAGACAGACCAGTGTAAGAGAGCAAGCCAAATCATGAAGTTACAGGATGTTGGCTGGCAACTTCTACTCTTCTGGTGATCCTGAACAGAGGTTCTCCAAAACACCACCCTAGCCTGACAAGCTGGCATCAATTGTCAAAACCTTCCAATTCATTAGTAGGAAGGATCTTCTGGCATTTAGCATCTGTGTGGAGTATAACCATCCCAGAGCCAACCTGGTCTTGGGATTCAGATGTATTGGCAGATCCAGAGACTCCTGAAACGTGTCCTAAATTGACAGGGTATTAAATTATAGAGCTTATGAACAAAACTGGACTTAGGGACCATATCAAATGGAGCTGCTACCAATTAACAAGCACCATCATGCAGACGTGAATCAAGCGGCTTCCCATGCCATTGCTTACTGAAGATCAATAGGCTTGTAACCCCAATATGGAGTGGCCACGCAGCTGAGAGGAATACCAAGGCCAGACACCTGTGGAATGGCGCCTCCTTTCATAACAAGCGTCCCAATACTTTCAGTGAACTTAAAGTGGTTGTCAACTCTTGACAACCACTTTAACCTACAGGTAAGCCTATAATAAGGCTTACCTGTAGGTTATCATTATTATTATTATACAGGATTTACATAGCACCAACAGTTTGCGCAGTGCTTTACAATAAAGAAGGGACACAGTACAATTACAATACAGTTCAATACTGAAGGAATAGGAGGGCACGGTTTAGGAGATATACAGAATACTTGCATGTGCCAACATCATCGAGCATATGTGCAGTGAAGAAATGGCCTCCGCGCCGTTTCTTCACTGAGACCGTGTCGCGATTGGCGGCTCCCGCGTGCATGTGCGGGAGTGACGTCACGCGGCTCCGGCAAATCACAGAGCCGGAGTCCGCGGCCCCGGAAGAAGGAGGGGAGAAGATGGCCGCTGGAGTGGGACAGCCCGGCCTTCCAATGCAGGTAAGTGTCACATAATAGACTAGTATGCGATGCATACTAGCCTATTATGCTTTTATATTGCAGGGTAATAAGGAGGAACAAAGAGGAAGTAAATCCCATCAGGGTTTACCGTATATATTCGAGTATAAGCCGAGTTTTTCAGCACATTTTTTGTGCTGAAAAAGGCCCCCCTCGGCTTATACTCGAGTCAGCGTCTCATCTGAAAAGTCTATGTATGTGTGCTGACAATCCCTGTGTAATGCGGATTGTCAGTGTAATGGCCCCTGTGTAATGGCGATTGTCAGTGTAATGGCTCAGTCCCCTGTGTAATGGCGATTGTCAGTGTAATGGCTCAGTCCCCTGTTTAATGCTGATTGTCAGTGTAATGGCTCAGTCCCTGTGTAATGGCCGATTGTCAGTGTAATGGCTCAGCTGTGTAATGACTGAGTCCATGTGTAATGGCTACAATACCTGTGTTCTGGCTTACCAGTAGCTACTGCATTTCCCACCCTAGGCTTATACTCGAGTCAATAAGTTTTCCGTTTTTTTGTGGTAAAATTAGGTGCCTATATTTGGGTCGGCTAATACTCTAATATATACGGTACTTCCTCTAAGTTCTGCTTCTTAGGTTTACTGTAACTGTGCAGAGGCTGTATTTGATCATTAATGGAGGCTGGAGCTGTGCCGGTACTATGCTGTAGCTGCCCACAATGAGCACCCAATTGCATATGCTTTCACTGTCCAGGGGAACCGGAAATGGCGCCGAAACATGCGTAGACATGCATGATGATGCTGCGCCTGATCTGTCCTTTTTAAGCGCCCCTACGGAGGCATGTTGCTTCAATGCCATACTATTTCCAAAACCTAACAGCCTAAAACACCAGGGAACACTAGGGGATGGCCACGTTTTCCACAGAGGCACTTGCCATTCCATATCCAAAAAGTCTAATTGTCACCCCTCACAGCGGGCGCACCCCACAAAGTCTTCAGAGACTTGACTCCCCTTAAGGGGATCACTACCCTTGACCTGTATAGCACCCTGCCCGTGAGGTCACTCAATACCAAGTACCCCAAAGATCCCTGTAAGCAGGATCATGTGCCAAACGGCAACATTACAGGCCATCCCAACTTTTGTATGTGGGGTTCGGGTACTGTTCTTGGCCTCGATGCCATAGGTGACCATTCCAGGTGAAGCCTTTCTTTCCCAAGCAGGGGTATGCAGAATAGGCCTTAAAATGGGAGACTAACACTCACTAAAAGAATCTTCAGGTCACATCCATCAACATCTTTAAAAAAACCATATGCTGACCCTCAGGGTCGCTGCCTTATCCTTCGAGGCACCTGGAAAAGTTCAGATCTTACTCTCTATAATATCTACACCTCAGATACAAATCAAATCTACACTTCTTCATCAACTAACCAGACAAAACACTTTGTTTGATGCGCGGCAAACTGTCCACCATTCAGATAAACAATTCACTTTTTACCCTCACCGTCACAAATGACACTCACAAATAGTTTATTTCTTAAACACTCCTACTTTGAGAGTGTGCACCTGTTCTGATATTCAACTTTGTGGTCTGACCATGACCCTGTTATGCTATCCCTGGCCCTTATTTTCCAGGGCCCTTAGGACATGCCACTGGCAATTAAGTGACTTTTTGCTTAAACATGCTCCTTCAAGAACAGAACTGGAAACCACCTGTCACGTACCTGGTGGTCGAGTCTGATTTATGTAGGGGAAAACCTCTCTTACGGCCCTGGTTCGAGAACCCCTAGTAGTGTAGACAGGGAGCTCTGAAGCACAGGGGGGCACGAGGGCTGGACTTAGTCACTGGTGGTCGGTGAGGGTCCACTGGGACTCGTGCAGACAGAAGAATGGTGATGCAGGCCGGGTCGGTAACAGGCTAGCTGTGCGGTACAGATGGGTCAGGCAGGCGGGGTACAAGCAGGGTTGGCAACGTGCGGGCAGCAGAGGTACAACGAAGCAGGCAGAAGAGTAGTCATAGACAGGCCGGGGTCAGGGCAGGCAGAAGGCAAACAAAGTCCAAGGAAAGCCGGGGTCACAGGTACAGGAAGTCTCTCAAGAGTAAACGCTGGGGTCACAGGATACAGGAACGCTGTAGGACAGACAGCACTGGTTGCAAGGTGCTGTCTGCTTAAATGACCGTTTTGGCGCCAATGCTGGCGCATATGCGCACGCACAGGCGCGCACACACACTACGTGTGCCCGCGCACAGGCATTCCAGGGGCCATCGGTTGTTTCCTTACATTTGGAGTGAAAAATGTGTAGCGCTAACCAATAAAACTAGTAACATCGGTCCATAATGTCAGCGAAATTGAAAACTTCAAAAGGATATATAAACAAAAAACAAAATCCAGCTCATAAAGAATGATGTAGTACCTAAAAATCACCAGAAGATGTCATCTGTGCACTTTCCAATCAATCCAGGTCTTTATGTGTATGTGTAACAATCGTGCTACAACTCAAATAAAGTGCAAATGCAATATAAATAAAATATTTTGGTCCAACATAAAAGAAGACAAAGTGTGCTATGTGAATAAAATACAATTGTAAAAAAGAAAAGTTCCGCAGAACCACATAGACGCACTCCAATAGAAAATGAAGAATAAACAAATATAATAACTAAAATTCACCACCGGAGGTCATCTGTGCACTCCTAATAAAAAAATTATTGGGTGTAATTACTAGCATTCACCATCGGAGGTCACCTGTGCACTACTAAGATTCTATACAATCAAAATCTTTTTGTGTATGTGTATATAATACAATCCAAAAGTGAAAATGCAATATATATGAAATTTTCAACACAATATAGCTACAATCAAATGTGTTAAATATAAATAAAGTGCAATAGTGATAATATAACATATATAATTAAACATTTTTTTTAATTCTGTGCAAGAAATTCAATAAGTGCTGTGAATAATATTGAAATTGGACCAGCATAGAGCACAATGAAATCCGTAAAAATAGGAATATATACTAGATTGAAAAGAAGTATTTTTACGGATTTCATTGTGCTCTATGCTGGTCCAATTTCAATATTATTCACAGCACTTATTGAGTCCAGAGTCTGGCGGCAAGGTGAGGCCAGCTAAGGATCGCCTGATCCGGGTGAGAAGGTCTTCTTGGGTTAGCAAGAAACTGCGGGCAGGCAGGATTGTGTCTGGAGGAGAAAGGTCTCCGGATTCGTGAAACATCCTGGATAAGGCGTCTGGCTTCACATTCTTGGACCCAGGGCTGTACATTATGTGCAGCTAGAAGCGCGAGAAAAACAGTGCCCACCTTGCCTGCCGAGGTTGGAGTCTCTTGGTGGTTCGCAGATACTCTAAATTTTTATGGTTGGTGAAGACCAGAACAGGATGTGAAGTTCCCTCCAGGAGGTAACGCCATTCCTCCAGAGCCAATTTGATTGCCAGCAATTCCCTGTCACCGACATCATAGTTTTTCTCAGGTGGCAAGTTTCCGGGAAAAGAAGGCAATGGGGTGGAGCGAGGCCTTTGGACCTTGTCCCTGGGAAAGGACTTCTCCTACTGCCGTCTCTGAGGCGTCCACTTCAAGAATATAAGGTAAGGCAGGGTTAGGATGCTTGAGAACGGGAGCAGAGGTGAACAGTTCCTTGAGGCTTGAGAAGGGCTTTTGGGCCTCAGGAGTCCAGCGGAAGCGAGAGACCTGTTTAGTGAGTTGGGTTATGGGCGCAATGACTGCTGAGAACCCCTTGATGAACGTCCTATAAAAGTGTGCGAACCTGACAAAGCGCTGGACTTCCTTCTTGTCAACTGGCGCTGGCCAGTCTAAGATGGCTGAGACCTTTTGTGGGTCCCTGGTTAACCCTGTTATGGAGATGTTGAATCCCAAGAAAGAGATTCAAAGAAGATTTGTCCACATGGTGTGACTACTATGGACATTGATTGGTAATTATGTGCCACATCCCGGGTTAACTGTGGAGACTACTAAATTGAAGACAACAATTGGGATTTTAAAGGCACTATATTAACAACTCTATATCAAATTTATATAAAAATAAAGTTTTATTTAAACAATTCATTATATAAACATAATTTTGTAAAAAACAAGCTTATGATCTAGACTACCCAGACCAATTGCACAGCAAAAGCGGACAAGGCTGGAGCCTCCATCCATCAGATTATCCCTGCAGAAACCCCCAATCATCTGTTGTGGCATAAATTGATGTAATATATACAAGCTAGAAAAGATATACTTATAAATGTAAGAAAAAAGTCACTTAAATGGACCACAAGCAAATAGCCAAAAAGTCATAATAGGGGGAAGAAAACTGTATTATGCAGGGATCCCGCAGGAGGGGGGGGGCTCTGAACATTGCCTTCTGATAGTCCGCAATGGTGCTTGTCTGAAGACCTCTACATGTTTCACGTTAATTAACGCTTCATCTTGAGTTTGCAGGGTAGGGTGTAGTCGTTGTTTACTTGCGATAAAAAACAATTGTGCAGTGGGACGATCCCCGGGCAAGGACTTGGTACCAGCAGGCCCCTCCTCCACTTTGGTAGATGTGGGGGCATACAGGTAGAGAACAGTATGTATGTGTAATAAATTGCTCCTGGGAGGCTTGCTGGTGATTAGATTGTGCAGGATTGTATTTGAAGGGGACAGACCTCAAAGCTTGTATGCAAATGTATGAAGATCCAGCTTCATGTGGCTTCCCCGCTTGTCAACTGCCACACGAAGCAGGACCTCCATACAGGTAATACAGCTGCATCAGCGGCTACATATATGCGGCCATTGGGGGCGAATACAACACATAAAGGAGAGTGAATAAACTCGTATACAGAGCAATCAGCTGTTTGTTGGAGACATGTCTGGTCCCCTGTGTTCCCGTTGGGAGCCCGTATTTGCATACAAGCTTTGAGGTCTGTCCCCTTCAAGTACAATCCTGCACAATCTAATCACCAGAAAGCCCCCCCAGGAGCAATTAATCACACATACATACCATTCTCCACCTGTATGCCCCCACATCTACCCCTCCTCCATCTAAGTGGAGGAGGGGTCTGCTGGTACCAAGTCCTTGCCCGGGGATCGTCCCACTGCACAATTGTTTTTTATCGCAAGTGAAGGACTACAACCTACCCTGCGAAATCCTGATGAAGCGTTAATTAACGCGAAACATGTAGAGGTCTTGAGAAAAGCACCATTGCGGACGATCAGTGGGCAACGTTCGGAGCTCCCCTCCTGCGGGTCCCCTGCATAATACAGTTTTCTCCCCCCTTTTATGACTTTTTGGCTATTTGCTTGTGGTCCATTTAAGTGACTTTTTTCTTACATTTATAAGTATATGTTTTCTAGCTTGTATGTATTACATCAATTTATGCCACAACAGATGATTGGGGGTCTCTGCAGGATAATCTGATGGATGGAGGCTCCAGCCTTGTCCGCTTTTGCTGTGCAATTGGACTGGGTAGTCTATATCATAAGCTTGTTTTTTACAAAATTATGTTTTTTAATGAATTGTTTAAATAAAACTTTATTTTTATATAAATTGGATATAGAGTTGTTAATATAGCGCCTTTAAAATCCCAATTGTTGTCCTCAATTTAGTAGTCTCCCAAGAAAGAGATGCTGGCGCACTCAAAGGCGCATTTTTTCTCCTTGGTGTATAAACCATGTTGCCGGAGGCAGTTAGGCACGCATCTCACGTGCCTGCGGTGCTCTTCCAAGGAAGGGGAGAAGATCAGGATGTCGTCCAGGTAAATCACTACTAACTGATCCAGGTAGTCCCGGAAGACATCGTTCACCAGTTGCTGGAACGTATCGGGGGCGTTACAGAGTCCAAAGGGCATAATGAGGTACTCGTAGTGGCCAAACCGAGTTCGGAAGGCCGTTTTCCACTCGTCCCCTTCTCGTATGCGGATGAGGTTATAAGCCCCACGGAGATCCAGCTTTGTGAACACAGTCGCCATTCCAAGTCTCTGAAAAAGCTCTGGGACCAAAGGCAGGGGGTACCGGTTCTTGACGGTGATCCTATTGAGATCCCGGTAATCAATACAAGGCCTAAGGTAGCGGTCCTTTTTCTTGACAAAGAATATCCCCGCTCCTGTTGGCAAGGTGGAGGGTCTGATGAACCTTTTCTCCAGGTTCTCATCGAGATACGCCTTGAGGGCTACCAACTCTACCTCGGAGAGGAAAGATTCGGCCAAACGGGACCTCGGCCCCCGGTAGGAGGTCGATCGGACAATCATAGGGTCTGTGCAGTGGGAGGACGTCGGCCCCCTTTTTGCTATGAACGTCCAGGAAGTCATGGTAGGGCATGGGAACAGACAGGCAGGTGTCCTGGTCATTATCGGTGTCCATACATAGCACAGACGGGGAAACTTCCAGGGATTGCGGCAGGCAATGGTGGAGACAGTATGGAGAACTGAAGTGTACTTCACCCGATGCCCAGTTGATGTGGGGGTTGTGTGTCCAGAGCTACGGGAGGCCTAGGATGACCGGAAACAGAGGGGACGCGATGGCGTCCAAGAACAAAAATTCCAGTTGACTCCCCATCGTCTCGGTAAGTATGGGGATGGTTTCGTGGGCGACGGATCTTATGGTCGACCCATCGGCAAGCCGGACGACCACGGGGTGGTCTTTGGGTCGCAGTGGAATCTGGTGGTGAGCCGCAAAGGAGGAGTCAACAAAACAACTACACGCTCCTGAGTCAAGGATAGCCTGTACTGGGATATTCCCACCGGGAAGCGGTAGGGAGATAGAAAGGACAAGGTGAGCTTTGTCCTTTGGCAGGTACAGCAGTCTCTCTTGGGTAGCGGTAGCACACTTACCGGCCTTGGCAGGACAATTCCTCACCAGGTGCCTGGGTCCTCCACAGTACAGTCAGTGGTTGTGCGCCATACGCCTCTGTCATTCTTCGGGGGTTAGCGAAGGGCGAAGAAGCACAATTTGCATGGGCTCTGGGTCGTCTTGTGGAGTGTAGGAGGAGGAGGTTGTAGCTGGACTAGGACCAGGATAACTGGGTTCTCTGGGCATTATCCAGGTGAAGTGTGTGGGCCCTGTGGATCTCTCAGCCCTGCGTTACCGCAGGCGACGGTCAATCTGAATGGCCAGATCGATTATGTGGCATCCTGACGCGGGCCAGCTCATCCTTGAGCGGCTCTGAGAGACCCAGCCTGACCTGGTAGCAAAGGGCCGCATCGTTCAAGGCCGTGTCAGCGCTCCAGCGCTGGAACTCAGAAACATACTCCTCTGCCGTGCGGCGGCCTTGTTGCAGTGCATGGAGTGCAGCTTCCATAGTGGCCGCCAGATGGGGGTCTTTGTACAGCTGGGCCATAGCCTGGAAGAACTGATCTAGACTGGTGGTTTCTGGGGCCTTCTGTTCAAGAAGGCGGTGAGCCCAAGCTTGCGGCTTTTCCTGGAGAAGGGAGATTACAAGTCCGACCTTAGTTGCTTCCAGGGAAAAGGCCTGCGGCTGGAGAGCGAAATATAGTTCGCAGGAGTTGCGGAATGTACGGAACTTTCTGCGGTCCCCCGCAAACTGCTGCGGCATGGGCACCTTAGGCTTGGTTGGTAGAGTCACAATGGTGCGGGGAGCGGACTGGCTGGAACCTGCTGGAGCTGACATGGAGAGCTCCTGGACCTTTCCTTCCAGGCGGGTGTATCCTTCCTGCAAGTTTTTCACAGCTTGGGTGAGACCGGCAAGGTGCACACACAAGTCATCCATGGGAGAGGTCCCCTGCGCAGACTCAGACATGGCTGTCCGTTACTGTCACGTGCCTGGTGGTCGAGTCTGACTTAAGCAGGAGACAACCTCTCTTACGGCCCTGGTTTGAGAACCCCTGGTAGTGTAAACAGGGAGCTCTGGAGCACAGGGGGACACGGGGGCTGGACTTAGTCACTGGTGGTCGGTGAGGGTCCACTGGGACTCATGCAGACAGAATGGTGATGCAGGCCGGGTCGGTAACAGGCTGGCGGTGCGGTACAGATGGGTCAGGCAAGGGGATAGTCGGGTACAAGCAGGGTCGACAACGTGCGGGCAGCAGAGGTAAAACGGAGCAGGCAGAAGAGTAGCCGTAGACAGGCCGGGGTCAGGGCAGGCAGAAGGCAAAGTCCAAGGAAAGCCCGGGTCACAGGTACAGGAAGTCTAAAGAGTAAACGCTGGGGTCACAGGATACAGGAACGCTGCAGAACGGACAGCACTGGTTGCAAGCTGCTGTCTGCTTAAATGGCCATTTTGGCGCTAATGCTGGCGCATACATGCTCGCACACGCTACATGCGCCCGTGCACAGGCATTCCAGGGGCCACAGTTGTTTCCTTACACCACCCTAAAATATGACTTTACTACTTGAGACTAAATGTATAAGTCTAGAATCCCAATTGCTATCTTCTCCTTCACTTTAAACTCTCAAATAATCAATACTAGGGATGAGCTGAAAGGGAACAAACCACATACGCTACTAACAAGGCAACTCTGAGAAAGAACGGCAAATGATGCATCCCACCTCATCAAAGACAAAACAGGCACCTTTCATTCCTACAGTTTTCCCTGGCTGTTCTTGTTCGCCACCCTTTGCCATCTCTGAATTAAGGGTCCCTTCCTGAAGGTCATTACTCACCTATACGTCTTCAGCAGTGTCTGTTAGAACACCATATTCAACTTTCCCTCCTCTCACCATTTCCAACAGTACCAGGTAGGGATGTCCCCTCTTCTTTTTGCCCTCTGCATTGAACCCCTGGCGGCCCACATCAAACAAATCCCTAGCATATGAGGCATCCCGGTTCATATAAGAGACTTTAAGATATCTCTCTTTGCAGACGACATCCTCCTAACAATCACCCAACCACAGATCTCACTCTCTAACCTCCGTAGAGAATTCCCTCAAGTTATAAAATTGAAAACATTAAAACAGAAGCCCTCTCCCTCAACATGCCACATCAAACACTTCAACAATTATCCTAATCGTTCCCTTATTCCTTAAAATACATAGGCTTGAATCTTACACCCACCTAGGACATGCTCATTAAGGCAAATTTGCTCCTCTGTACAACAACATTTCACTTATAGGCTGAATGGTAAACATTAAAATGGCTATCCTGCCCAAATTCCCCTATGTTTTTGAGACACTGCCCATTTCCAAACCAACTTGCTTAAAGGATAAATTCACCTTTGGAACATGTTACAGGTTTCCCATTCTTTTAGGGTGGAATATGTAACATATTCCAGCATCTGCAGCCTCTACTCCTCGATCCCCCCTCCCTGTGACAGCAAGCAGGGGATCCTATCCCCACAACCTGTCACAATTTGAAAACAGTGTGGCAATGCAGGGCTCCACCCACATGACCACATCATTTATTCACAGTTTCTTGTGAATGAATGTCTACAAGTACTTTCGGCCATTATGTCTGATGGCTTGTAGTTTTTAATGAGCTGCGCTGAGAGCTCTCATAGTCCATTGATCTTCCTGCTCTCAGGTAACTGCCTGCCCGTACGAGTACAAGCAGAAAGCACTGTTGAGTCTCCAGGAGCCTAAGTTTGCACCCCCAATCTGCTGATCGCAGGTGCAATGCTGGGCAGGCTCCTTAGAAGAAAAATAATAACTGTACATTTTTGTTCCTGCAAAAAAATGGACATGTATTATTTTTTTTTAACCACTTCCACACCGCCTACCGTCTATTTACGGCGGCAGTGTGGACGCTGGGCACGAATCGCCGTAAAAAAGCGGCGATCTGAGAGCGCCCGCTAGGGGGCGCGCGCCCGCCGTACTCCTGAGGAGTGTGCCCACGGCTCGGGCGGACCCGATGTCTGCCGACGAGCCGCGATGAGCGGCCACAGCCAAAGAACGGGGAACTGCCGATGTAAACACGGCGGTTCCCTGCTCTGTTAGTGGGGGCATGGGAGATCTACTGATCCCTGTCACTGGGATCAGTTAGATCTATCATGCACATGGTAGCCCAGCCCCCCCACAGTTAGAACACACCCAGGGAACATAGTTAACCCCTAGATCTCCCCCTGCAGGATAAGCCCTTCCCTGCCAATGTTATTTATACAGTAATCAGTGGACATTTAAATTTCTGATCGCTGTATAAATGTCATTGGTCCCAAAAAAAGTGTCAAAAATGTCTGACATGTCCGCTGCAATATCATAGTACCGCTAAAAATCACAGATCGCCGCCATTACTAGTAAAAAAATAAATAAATAAATAAAAACCCCAGAAATTAATTCTCATCATCCATAAACGCGGCCACTTTTGCGCAAACCAATCAATAAACGCTGATTGCCATTTTTTTTTACCAAAAATATGAGGAAGAATATAAATCGGTCAAAACCGATGAAAAAAATGTTTTTTTATATTTTTTTTTTGGATTTGTATTTTAGCAAAAAGTAAGAAATGTAGGGTTTTTTTTGCAAACTTGTCGCTCTTCTTTTGTTTATAGCGGTGATCAGAAATTACGCAGAGGTGATCATATACCACCAAAAGAAAGCTCTATTTGTGGGAAAAAAATTACGCAATTCTCGTTTGGGTACAACGTCGCACGACCGCACAATTGTCAGTTAAAGCGACACAGTGCCGAATCGAAAAAGTGCTCTGGTCCCAACCTGGGAAATCCTTCCGGGGCTGAAGTGGTTAAAGGTGAACTTAGCCTTTAAATTCTTCTGGAACTACAAAAGACACAGGATTCCTAAATCTGTCCTTTACATTCCCCTGGAACAAAGGAGGCCTTGCCTTTCCCAATGTTACTAAATACATTTTGGCTGCTCAGCTACATTCCCTCGCTTCATGGTATACCCTAAATGCTGATAACCGCAGGACAAAGGTGGAGAAGCCAAGGCTGGCCCCTATCCATCCAAACTCCATGCTGGGAAATGGTGATGTCATTTTTGATTTCTCTCGCTTCTATGAACCGTATGGAAACATGATAAACAGTCTAACCTTGCAGATGTCCCACACTTGGAAAGAAATAGCTTTGTTCCATTTTGGTCAATCGGTATATGCTAAATCCAGACAATTGTGCTCTTTCCTGGTCTTGCAGCAAGAAGTCTATGATCTCCCTAGGCAGGCCTTTTTTTAATCCACGTTTTATTTTATTTTTTTTCCATAAACAACACAGTATCTGATCTGTATATAATAAATACAACAAGGTACTTTCCCTATAAATCCCTCTCCCCCCACCCAACCCTCCCACACGGCTCTACCCACACCCACCACTCTTCTCAGTTGAAAACAAGTACAGTACTTAAAATTTCACTTCCTAGAGCAAAGGAAAAGAAAAGAAAAGGGGAGACTCAAAACAAACTCCTCCTAGTGGGCGAGCACATCCCCTGGTATAAACCCTGGAGTTTCTATCCATTTACTCCAAATGTTTTCAAATTTCTTGAGGTTTCCCTTTCTTAAATAGGCCAATCTTTCTCTAACTACTGTATTGTTAACCCTTTACTGCCACTCCGTAGTTGTTGGAGGATTAGTATCTATCCATTTATGGGTAATCAACTTCCTAGCTTGGTACAAGCACCTCATAACCGTGAGTCTAGTATTCCCACCTCCCACATTATGCTCTATGTGTCCCAATATACACAGCACCGGGTCAAGACTTAACATTAATTCATAAGCTTGATTTATTTTGGACAAAACTGTCACCCAGTATCTGTGTAACTTGGGACACCTCCAGAGCATATGGATCAAATCGCCCGATGCTCCCCCGCACGAAGTAAAGTGCATCTGGACGTCTCCCAAATTGAAATAACCTCCTTGGGGTATAGTATGTCCTATGAATAATATAAAGCTGTGTGAGTTTATGGGGTGTGATAGAGATAGCTGATCTACTGAGGCTACCACCTACGCCATTGGGTCTCTGATAATTTCCCTACATCCTCTTCCCATTTTGTTCAGCTCTGTAGTAGTAAATCTTTTTCTAACGCCTTTAAATGTACATTTTGGTATAGTTTCAAGATCAGGCCTCTTAACGAAGAGGCCTTAACCATGTCTATAAGTAAGGGGATACTACACCATTGCTTTGCTGTTTGAACTGCTTGATTATGGCGTGTCTCAACTGTAAATATTGATAAAAGGTTTTTATTTGAGAGTCCAAACTCCTCCCTCAGTTCCTGGAATGAAGTTAGAACTCCTGCTGTATATAGCTGTGTTACCCCAATCACCCCTTGTTGCTTCCAGTTAGAGAAATTCTCCAGCCCTTCCAGCTCAGGGAGCCTCGAGTTGTCCCATATTGGTGTTGCCTCACTATTGCCCAAGTATTGTAATAATGATCTTACTGTGTGCCAGACCTTTATCATCATTGTTCCCGTGGGGTACTTAACTTTTCCCCCCAGTGATTCGGCTTCTAGGGCCTCTAACAATGATATATGCGGGGTACAGGACATATAGTGATGGAAAAAGGTCGTCAGACTTGACCATGAGGCCGCTTTGCAAATTTGTTCAGGGGTGGCACCAGCTCTCTCGGCCCAACTAACCGCTAAAGCTCTTGTAGAATGAGCCCTAATTCCCACTGGGCTCTCCAGTCCTGAAAGGGAGTACGCCATTTTCAACCATCTGGCAATGGTTCCTTTAGTAGCTTGCTTTCCCTTCCCGGTATCAGCATATGTAACAAATAAAGCATTAGAACGTCTGAAGTCACCACTGGTCTGGACCGAGTGAGGATCCTGAATAATCTAATGACCAGTGGTTCTGTTTAAATAGATCTTTCCAGAAACACTCCTAAAGCAGCCACCTGGACCTTGAGGGCACTGACTGCTAGGCCCCTGTCTGCTCCTTCTTGCAAAAATTCCAGAACCGATGTAACACTCCTTACAGGCCTGCCAGCCCTATTACACCAGGACTTAAAGACCTTCCAGGATTTTGAATAAATCGCTCTGGTAACCATCTTTCTGCTTGACAGGAGAGTAGCTACCAGCCTGTCCGACAACCCCTTCCGCTTCAATAACTGCTCCTCAGAAGCCAAGCTGTGAGTCTTAGTTTCGCTATCTCCTGGTGGAACAGAGGACCCTGCGTCAGCAAATCCTGTCGCAATGGAAGGTGCAGAAAAAGCTCTAGCTGCATCTGGAGAAGGGCTGAAAACCAAGCCCTCTTGGGCCAAAAAAGAGTGACGAGTATTAACGCTGTCTTTTCCCTATGGATCTTCTTTATTACCTGAGGTATCATTTGAAAGGGAGGGAAGGCATAACAGAGATGAAACTCCCACCTATGGGCCAGAGCGTCTAAACCCAGGGATGTGTTGGTTCTGTCCAAGGAGTAGAAGAGAGGCGTCTGAGTATTTTCCTGAGTGGCAAAGAGGTCTTCCTCTGGCTGACCCCACTTCCTGATGATCATCTGGAATAGTTCCGGGTTTAACCGCCACTCCGCTTCGTATACCCGATTCCTGCTGAGGAAATCTGCCATCCTGTTTAAGGACCCTTTTAGATGGACTGCTGACAAGGATAGAGTATGGTGCTCTGCCCATCCCAGAATATTTCCTGCTAGGGCCTGCAGAGCTTTGCTCCTGGTGCCTCCTTGCCTGTGGCATTGTTGGATAGGACCTGTATGTGGCATCCCTGGACCTCTTCAGCAAAGGCCAGCAAGGCCAACTCTATTGCTCTTAGTTCCCTCCAATTTGAGGATCTTGCAGCTTCTCTTGTGGACCACGACCCCTGGGTCCATTGACCGCTCATATGAGCACCACATCCCCAGGAACTGGCGTCTGTCGCCAGCTTTACCTGGACTGGGAAGGACCACAACAAACCCACTGAGAACCTTGCTTGGTTCCTCCACCACCAAAGAATCCTTTTTACTGGGGTGGGAACCCTCACCAGCGAATCCAAGGATTGCTGTTGGTGATCCCAGACCTTCAGCAAAAAACTTTGAAGTGGTCTGAAGTGGAGTCTTGTCCACTGGATAGCAGGTATGGACGAGGTCAGAGTCTCCAAGGCTGGGATAATCTTTCTGATGGACAACAGCTGGCTTGATTGCAATAGCGACACTACCTCCATCAGCTTTTTCTTCTTTTCTTCTGGAGAAACATCTTTTGCTCCACCGAGTTGATCAAGTACGCCAAGAATATCACCTCCTGTGAGGGGATGAGGTTTGACTTCTGGAGGTTTAGGATCAATCCTATGGACCTCCAGATGACTTCGAGCTCTGGCCAGGTTCTGTAGTAGCATCTCCTTGGATCGAGCAAGAAGGTCGTCTAGGTAGGGAATCACTGAAATTCCCTCTAGGACGCAAAGGTGCCAAAGCTTCGGCCATTACTTTCGTAAAGACCCTTGGGGCCGGTGATAGGCCGAAGGGTAGTGCTCTGAATTGTCAATGTAACACTTTCTTTCAGTGCCAATCTCAGATATTTTTGGGATCTGGCTACTATATGTATGTGAAGGTAGGAGTCCTGTAAATCGATTGACGCCATGTAGCACCTTTGATACAGCAAGTTCTTTACGGAGAAGATGGAATCCATCGAAAATTTTCTGTACTCTACAGATTGATTTAGCCCTTTTAGGTTCAGTATAAGTCGGAACTTTCCTGAGGACTTCTGGACCAGGAATACATGAGAGTAGGAACCCTGACCAAACTCCCCTTTTGGGACAAGAATGATGACTCTCTGAGATCTCAGTTCCTGAATTAGGGACTTCATGGTGAGAGCCCTGGCTGGATCCCTCGGGGTGTTTGATACCCAGAACCTTCTTGGAGGTTCTTCCGAAAACTCGACTGCGTAACCTTGGGAGAGCCAATTCAGAATAAACTGGTTTGATGTTATGGCCCTCCAGTTCAGAAGAAACTCCTGAAGTCTTCCTCCTAGTGGGAGGAAGGAGTCATTGTGATTTTCTGGAGGCCGTAGGAGGATTGAAGAGCACTCCACTCCTACCCTTTGGCTTTTGGGAAGACCATGGCTTCCTTTTCCCTGTATCTTATTTTCCTGCTGTCCTTTTTGAAGCCGAAAAAACGCTTTCGTGTCTGCACCTTCTTTTTCTTAACCGGAAAAGCTTTCTTCTTGTCAGCTGTGCGGCCAAGAAGAGTCCAATTCAGCACCAAACAACAAATCTCCTGCAAAGGGGGTACCACATAGCCTGTTCTTAGATGCTGCATCCCCAGGCCAGGTTTTCAGCCATAAGGCCCTTCTAGCTGAGTTTGTTAATGCCACTGATCTGGCCGACATGCGAATTGACTCTGCTGAGACGTCTGCGATATATGACACTGCTGCTGATAGGGTTGAGAAGGAGTCCAAAATCTCCTACTTTGAGGAGTCTGCCGTAATGTGCGTTTTTAAGCCAATTCTCCAAGTTCCTAGCAACGCATATTGTTGCCATTGCTGGTTTCAACTTGTTTATAACTGACTGCCATGCCCTCTTAAGGAGCAAGTCCATTCTTTTGTCCATGGACTCCTTCAGTGAGCCCATATCTTCAAAGGCTAGGTCAGTTGATTTGGAAACCTGTGAAAACGCAGAGTCCAGCTTCGGTACTTTGTTCCAAATGGCATCAGGGCTCTCCTCAAAGGGAAACCTCCGCCTATGGGCCCAAGAGAAAAATGGTTTCTTCTCTGGCTCCATCCATTCTTTCTTAATCATTTCTGAAATAACTGAATGGACTGTAAATGTGCGGCTTTTGGAATCCCCTAAACCCGCATACATGCGGTCATGCAATGTGAGCTCTCTCTTTTCCTCCTCTATGCCCAGAGTAGAATAGATCACCTTCAGGAGCCCCCCTACTTCTTCAAGCAATAACATGTATTTAGTTGTCGCATCTGATTCATCTTCTTCCTCATCTGAATCTTCTTGGTGGGGTGAACCTGCTCCCTGGGAGGTATCTTGAGAGGTTCGATTCTCTCCCAGCCCTAGGGATGCCAAGGAATCCTTTTGAGAGCCCACTAGCAACTGCTGGGTCCCAGATTTCTTTGAGGGTCCCGGTCCTTCCAATAGGCTGGATCTAAAGCTTTGGAAAGTAGCCCTGAGTTCATCCTTGATTGTTGTTACTAGGTCACCACAAATAGATGGGGACAACACTTGCAATACAGTCTGCACAAAGAGTTTTTGTCCAAGATTCGCTTAGTTTGTCTTTGCAAATAGGACATCTTTTAACTGGTTGAGCCTGGCTCTTAGCCTGGACAAACAGAAGAAAGGGACAACAGAGGACCACGTTGAAAAGCTGCATGCAGCTGGCAAAAAATTATACAATACACCCAGGTGCACTTAGTAAAGACCTGTACCTGTGCCAAAGCAAGCCCCCCACTACCATTACCATCTATAGGACCTACTACTGCCAGAGGGGTGCTATACCAAAGCATTCTGCCTAGCCCCGTGTTGCCACCCACAAGCTCTAGGAGGTCCCAGTGGCTAGAGGTGGAGGGGGGGTAAAAACCCATAGGAGTAACAGCCTGGTAAGCAGGTACACAGACCCTTACCTTGGCCTTGCTGGTACCTTGGCTTGCCCCCTCTGCAGTAGCTCCTCCTTCCTCCATAGCAGAGCGCACTGCGGTCGCTTGTCTGAGACCGGTTCCAGGATTCAAAAACGCAGCTGCACCGATACAGAATTGGAAATAAGAAGGCACCAGGTGACCCTTGCCCTCTCCTACTGCGCTTTGCGGCCGGAAATGATGCCTCACGCCTGACCCAGAAGTGCTGCCCCTTCCTGTGACACACAGGATGCGGCTAATACCACCAAAAACATGGCGGTGCTGGGCTCACCGCCATCAGCCCAGAGGGATGCAGGGAAACGGCGGGCCACAGCTAGCCGTTTGCTGCACAAAACTAGGGGCAGCGTTCTCCCACCGGTACAGGCTCTTCCCGAGCACGAAAGGGGGAGAGGGAGCCCACGGACAAGCCAGCTCGGAGCAGGTGGGAGGGTCACATCTCCCGAAGCAGAAAAAATTCAGGAGAGAGCCCTCGTCTCTCAGGACAGCCTGAGAAATCATGGCTCCTCACCAGAGGTGTTCCTCCCGGCTGGAGGAAACACAAAAAATGATATGGCGTGGAGGCCTCCTTTTGAAGTCTGGATGGTGAGGTGTTTCCTGTTGGGGAAGAGCCATGATATCTCTTGGGTGCTGTCCTGAAAGACGTTTTGGGAAATGGTAGCTAGTTATGGAGTTCCTCACATGCCCTCCTCCCAACTGTTGAAGCTGGGCCACCAAAAAATAGCTCCAGGGATGCGGCACAGCCAATCCGCTTCTATCTCCCGGCAGTTGCAACAGCCTCAATTGGACTCTAGACTTCCCTTTCCGCCAAATCAGATCTCTAAAAAGAGACTCCAACTTCTTAAACCATACTCCAGGAATCCAGATGGGGAAGTTGTGTAAGATATTTAACATCTGGGGTAGCCATATCATTTTAATCAGATTACATCAGCCCATTACTGACAGAGGGAGATGCCTCCACCTGCTACTTTTCAATTTGAACTCGCCCATCAGAGGTTCCAGGTTCCTACGTATATATTGCTTGGGGTTTACCGAAATGTTTACACCCAGGTATTTAAGGCTTTCCACCACCTGAAGACAACTAACATTATCTGGAAAACCCTGCATCACTCCATCGAGCGGGAGTAGAGCCGATTTCTCCCAGTTTAATCAAGATCCCCGAAAATGTACCAAATCTCTTTATAATTTCCATCACTGCAGGCAATGAGTGCTTCATGTTTCCTAGATACAGGAGAATATTGTCTGCATAAAAGGAAATCTTTTCCCCATTGAAGAAAAAGAACGGCTGCACTTCAACATGGATCCAACATAGATTTATTAATAGTCACAACTGACACCAAGACAGATATACAGACAGAAAGGTTGATGCATTTCACGCTGTGCTAGTGCTTCCTCAAAAGTTTCAAGAGGTTTTGAGGAAGCACTAGCACAGTGTGAAACGAGTCAACCATTCTGTCTGTATATCTGTGTTAGTGTCAGTTGTGACTATTAATAAATCTACATTGGATCCGCGTTTGAGTGCAGTCGTTCTTTCTCTTCAATTTGGAATTCTTACAGTGGTGAGTCGGGGCTAGCATCCAGCCTTCTGGATCCCTGATTGACCTCACCTGGGGCAGCTACACCTCTCCTTGATTCAAATCTTTTCCTCAACCACCCCCTTCTGCTGAAACCTCTCACAATTGTCTGACATTGTAATGGATGCATGGTTATGGCCAGCAGTTCCACTGCCAACGCAAAGAGCAGGGGTGACAAAGGGTACCCCTGCCTTGTCCCTCGGGTTAGCAGGAAATAGTTTAATCTTTTCCCCATAGCAAACCTATCAACTTTTGTATTCATCACCATGTTAAAATCTCCCAATATCAGGACCGGGGTCCCTGGTTTATTAGCTATAAACTCCAGTATACGTTTAATGAATTCTAACTTAAAAGGGCCTTGCCAATATACAGTGTATGAATTTAACAGCTTCCACACCGCGCGCAGTATATTTATTGCGGCAGTGTGGATGTTTCCCGCAAATCGCCGTAAATAAGCGGCGATCTGCGGGTGGCCGCTAGGGGGCATGCGCACGCCTGCCATGCTCCTGAGGAGTGTGCCCGCGGCTCGGGCGGACCCGATGTCTGCCGGCCAGCCGCGATGAGAAGCCACAGCTAAAGAACGGGGAACTGCCGATGTACACACGGCGGTTCCCCGCTCTGTCAGTATGGGCATAGCAGATCTACTGATCCCTGTCACTGGGATCAGTTAGATCTCTTATGCCCATGGTAGCCCAGCCCCCCCCCACAGTTAGAACACACCCAGGGAACACAGTTAACCCCTAGATCTCCCCCTGCAGGTTAACCCCTTCACTGCCAGTGACATTTATACAGTAATCAGTGGACATTTAAATTTCTGATCGCTGTATAAAGGTCACTGTACCCAAAAAAGTGTCAAAATGGTCCGACATGTCCGCTGCAATATTGCAGTACTGCTAAAAATCACAGATCGCGGCCATTACTAGTAAAAAATAAAAACCCCAGAAATTAATTATCATCCGTAAACAAAACTTTTACACAAACCAATCAATAAACGCAGATTGCGATTTTTTTGCCAAAAATATGAGGAAGAATATAAATCGGCCAAAACCGGTGAAAGAAAATGTTTTTTTTTATTTTTTTTTTTTGGATTTGTATTTTAGCAAAAAGTAAGAAAAACTGTTTTTTTGCAAAATTGTCGCTCTTCTTTTGTTTATAGCGGTGATCAGAAATGATGCAGAGGCGATCAAATACCACCAAAAGAAAGCTCTATTTGTGGGAAAAAAAGGACGCAAATTTAATTTGGGTACAACGACGCACGACCGCGCAATTGTCAGTTAAAGCAACGCTGTGCCGAATCGCAAAAAGTGCTCTGGTCCTAAAGTGGGAAATCCTTTCGGGGCTGAAGTGGATATATTTGCCCTCTCCGTCTATTTTAACCTCCCTAAAATTAAATGACACTGAATTATGAATCAGTATACTCATGCCTCTTGAGTAGGAGGTATATACCAAGTGATACTGACGAGAATAACCCCCATTTTTTTAAACGGGATATAGTATCCCTTGTCAAGTGTGTTTCCTGTAAGCGGAACACCATTGTTCCAAGTGTCAAGGCTGTCTTAAAGACAGATGTTTTTTTAACCAAATCTCCCAAGCCTCTCACATTCCATGAGCAGATTTTTACCTTCTTCGTCATTTTACCTAAAAATAAAAACTTTATGTGCGGTTCTACTCACTCTCTACTACAACCCAGTTACTATATTTTTTAAGTTGTACGTATAGGTTTTTAACCACATTTACCAACCTTTTGTCATATTTAAATTCTATTCTGTGTTGTGTGTACAGTTTATTCCTTAAGTGCCTAGTAGGTGACCCTATTTGCCTTAACTCAATACCCCTACCACCCAAACCCCACCCCCCCCTCCATGTCCCCCCAGTAATTGCGGCCCCATGGTTTCTTAGCTTTCCTTAACCACTTCAATACCGGACGTTTATACCCCCCTCCTGCCCAGACCAATTTTCAGCTTTCAGCGCTCTCATGCTTTGAATGACAATTACTCTCTCATGCTACACTGTACCCAAACAACATTTTTATCATTTTTTTCACACAAATAGAGCTTCCTTTTGGTGGTATTTAAGAACCTCTGGGTTTTTTATTTTTTGCGATATAATTGAAAAATGTGCAAAAAGTTTGAAAAAAAAAAACACTTTTTAGTTTCTGTGATAAAATTTTGCAAATAAGTAATTTTTGTTCATAAATTTGGGCCAAAACCTATACTGCTACCTATCTTTGGTAAAAATAACCCAAATAAGTGTATATTATTTGGTCTGTGTGAAAGTTATAGAGTCTACAAACTATGGTGCAAATCATTAAAAATTGATCACACCTGATGCACTGATGGAATATCTAATTTCTTGAGGCCCGGAAATGTCAGGAAAGTACAAATACCCCCCAAATGACCCAATTTTGAAAAGTAGACATTCAAAGGTATTTAGTAAGAGGCATGGAGAGTTTTTTGAAGTTGTACTTTTTTCCCACAATTCTTGGGAAAATTAAAAAATATTATGTTTTTTTTTTTGCACAAAATTGTCATAACAACAAGTTGTTTCTCACACACAGCATATGCATACTTCCAATTACACCCAAAAATACATTCTGCTACTCTCCCCGAGTATGGAGATACCACGTGTGATACTTTTTCACAGCCTAGCCACATAGGTCCAACATGCAGGGAGCACCGTCATGCATTCTAGGAGCAGAATTTTCACATCTGATTTCCTAACGACCTATTACACTTTTGAAGGCCCTGGAGCACCAGGACAATGGAATTACCCACAAAATAACCCCATTTTGGAAAGCAAACACCCCAACGTATATTCTATGAGGCATTATGAGTCTTTTGAATGGTTCATTTTTTCTTCGAAAATCATGAAAAGAAAATGAAAACGCTTTTATTTTTACACAAAGTGGTCAATTTAAAGATATTTCTAACACATACCATGTACATAGCAAAAATGAACCTCCAAAATATATTCTGCTACTCGTCCCGAGTATGGCGATACCACATGTGAGACTTTTTCACACCCTGGCCACATACAGAGGCCGAACATGCAGGGAGCACCGTCAGGCGTTCTAGGAGCATAAATTACACATAAAATTTCATTCATACCTATCACACTTTTGAAGGCCCCGGGGCACCAGGATAGTGGAATTACCCCATTTTGGAAAGTAAACACCGAGGAATATTCTATGGGCTGCAGATAGGTACTTGGGTACTCTAATGGGCTGCAGATAGGTACTCAGGTATTCTGATGGGCTGCAGATAGGTACTTGGTTACTCAGATTGGTTGGCGACAGGTACTCGGGTAATCTGAAGGGCAGGTGGCAGGTACTCAGATGGGCTGGTGACAGGTACTCGGGTACTTAGGTGGGCAGGTGACAGGTACTCGGGTACTCAGGTGACAGGCACTCGGGTATGCTGATGGGCAGGTGACAGGTACTCGGGTACTTCGCCGGGCTGGTGACAGGTACTCAGGTTCCCTTTTGTGTGCAGGTGACAGGTACTCGGGTACTCTGATGGGCTGGTTACAGGTACTTGGGTACTCAGATGGGCTGGTGACAGGTACTCTGGTACGCTGATTGGCTGGTGACAGGTACTCGGGTACTCTGATGGGATGGTGACAGGTAATCGGATACTCTGATGGGCAGGTGACAGGTACTCTGATGGGCAGGTGACAGGTACTCGGGTACTCTGTTGGTCTGGTGACAGGTACTCGGGTACTCTGATGGGTTGGTGACAGGTACTCGAGTACTCTGATGGGTTGGTGACAGGTACTCGGGTACTCAGATGGGCAGGTGACAGGTACTCGGGTACTCTGATGGACAGGTGACAGGTACTCGGGTAATTTGATGGGCAAGTGACAGGTACTTGGGTACTCTGATGGGCAGGTGACAGGTACTCGGGTACTTTGATGGACAGGTGACAGGTACGCGGGTACTTTGATGGACAGGTGACAGGTACTCTGATGGGCTGTGACAGGTACTTTGATGGGGTGGTGACAGGTCCTCTTTATTGGGGGGGTGATCAGTGTGCTTGGTGTACAGTAGGTGGTAACGAGCTGTTACCGCAATCTCCCTGTCACACACGATCGGTGTGTGACAGGGAGAACCGCGGTAACAGCTTGTTACCGCGGTCTGTTTACATCACATGACCGGCTGTGACTGACACAGACAGTCACGTGGTAAAGAGCCAAATCTATTGGCTCTTTATACGGATCGGAGCTGGGCTTTGTCCGAGGGACAAACCTGAGCCCCGATCGCTGCGCCAATTTTATTGGCTCTTTACCCTGATCAGGGGGGGGGGGGGGGACTCAACCCCGCGGCAGACGAGCGATCCGTGATTGCTGCTCTGCGGAGAGAAGCGGCCGACATCATATGAAGTAGGCCCGGATCGACGAGCAGTTCCTGCCGACGTCATTTCACAATGACTCGGTAGGGAACTGGTTAATATTGTCTCTCTATCCTTGAAGGAAAGAATATTCATTATGAGCAATCTAGGGGTCCCCCTGGGGGGAGGTCTTTTTTCTGGAATTCTGTGGGCTCTTTCTATCGGAAAAAAGGGTGAGAACAGTTCCTGACCAAAAATCTCCCTGAACCACTTTTCCAAAAAGTCTCACAAGTTATTTCCGTCACTTCTTTCCGGAAGACCAAGTATCCGCACATTTTTACTTCTTAGTCGGTTTTCTAAATCTTCTAATCTGTCGTTTTGTTTATCAACTAAGCCTTTTAGGTGTTCTAGTTCTTTTTTAATAGGAGATAGTGTATCTTCAATTCCACTGACTCTTTCCTCCAAACCTGTGGTACGTTCCCATACCTTTTGCAGGTCATGCCTAACAAAAGACATTTCCTCGTTTATGCCTTTCAACTGGCCCATCATATCTGTTATTGCAGTCTTACAGCCATTCACCGCCACAAATACCTCTCCCAAAGAAGGTTCCTCCAATGTTGAGGTTTCTAAACTTGAGAGGTTCTGAGGATCTGTAGCAGGAGGGATAGGGGGTATTGCAGTCATTTTTTTAGATTTATTGTGTGAACTTGTCCCCTTAGAGGCCATTGATGGTGACAGGGAGATTTTAGGTTGCTGTGGTTTCCCACTACTTTGGGGCGGATTATGTGCAAACTTCTCTAGTTTATTAGCTATTTCTTTAGATTTATCTTTTACCATCTTTTGTGATTGCGCCCCTGAATCCTCCTGTGTAATCCCTTTTTTTTTTGTCATAGTTCTCGAGCGAGTCTCCAGGAGAAATGTTTGATGAGAATGAGTGATTCTCTTCTCTCCCTTTTACCTCTTACCTAATCCAAAAAACAGTGTAGAAGACAGCAGTACAATTTCAAATTTCCAAACAAAAATGATATACCAGAACACTTAATGCCGTCCAATGCAGGGTAAACCGGTGGCGACTTTCTTGAAAGACCCCTAGCCAGAAATAAGTCCGGTGACAGGGCATATATCTAACTCCCATAAACCGGGGGTTCCTAAGCCCACTGTTCAAAAAAGAAAAGGCCCGGACCCTGGGCCACCACAAAGGTATATGTTGATCCAAAGAAGGACAGGGAGAGGGCAAGGAGAGAGAAAGTCTTCCAATAGTTTACTGACGGCACACAACCAGGAAAAGTTTTTCATAGTCTGACCCCAGAACATCCCCCCTTCTACTCTCGGACAGTTTATTTATGTACGGGGGGGTTGGTCGTGTGGAAGGATGTATAGCTATATGCTTTAATTTGCACCCTCTGGGGTAAGGGGGGACCGGCAGAGTCCACAAATACTGTGTCCCCCACTGACAGTACCTGGCTGCTGGAGCAGTTCAGGTGTTAGGGGAGCTGTCGCCATCCCCTCACCCACAAGCGGATGCCGCATTTTTTGTCCAAGCCTTTGCAAGCGTCTCGACCCTGCCTCCTCCTCCGAGCCGGCAGGGGAGACCCGAGGCTCTTTGATGTTCCGGCGCCAAGCAGCAGACGCCAATGAAGTCACTGGCGGCTTGCGTCTTCTCTACTCTCTGCCTCCGCACTCTCTCAAGCTCCACTGCCGTCTCCTACACACACGCATGCTGCCTACACCTACACACAGATGGACACGCTCTTGGGAAGGGTCGGGCTGGTCCAGGATGAAGGAGCGCCAGGTGGATCACATACGCCAGATCACATCAGCATCACACCACACCCCTCCACCTCCTAATTGAAGTTCTAAATGTTCTCCTCTCTAGTTAGGCCTTCTTTAGTTACCTACAAATACTCCACTATGCACAATCCCTGACAAATTCCCTTCAATTCGCCTAATTGACAATCTGATCTCCCTAATCCATAAAATCCTCATCTCCACCCCTAGCTCAGCTATGGTTCAGCACTCCTATATGGCAAAGTGGGAGCAGATTCTGGGGAAAGAGTTACCCTTAAAGACATGGCAACTGATCTGGTCTCAAGCTTCCAAAAGCTTAATTTGCACCTTGTACACTTTCACTGGTATCAAACCCCAGATGCAAGAAGGAACTGGGTACCAGTGTTGCCAACCTACCAGATTGAAATTTACTGGCACAACACCCAAAATTTACTGGTACAGCCAAGTTTTTACTGGCATTTTACAAAAGTTACAAAATTACAGTTTTCTGTGCAAATTTCAGTATTTAGGTTAAAAGCAAGTACGCTGTGCAAATAGCAATGTGATTTAAGGTAGATAGCAAGGTAAAAAAAACATATTTCTGTTATTTTCAATATAATAAGGGCAGATTATTTAGTCCATCAGTTTTGTCACCTACGTCAAATTGTAGAGATTCCCCCTTAATTTCTGTTCCATAACCACCAGAAAGTGAGGTGAAATCCCTGGTAGCCACTAGACTTCCTGTCTCCATCGCTCCAGTCTCCATCCCTCCATCACACCATTCCCCCATCTCCATCCCTCCATCACCTCTTGTCTCCATCACACGATCCCCCATCACTTCCCGGAGCTGATGGCCGCCGGTTTTACTGGCACTTTTCGGCAGCTGCAGACTTTTATGGACACCCGAAAAACTGCCCTGTTTTTATGGGCTGACCGTAAATTTACAGATGGTTGGCAACACTGCTGGGTACACTAGCATATGTATTGGTCATGCCCACTGATCATCCTGTACTGGCAGAACAAGATGCCTAATCGTACTAAATCGAAAAGACGGGAGCTTCCCTCTTTGGTTGCGTTGCATAAGAGGATACAGGATGTAAAAAGAATGAAATATCTAACTGCCTTCTTCAACAATTCCCTAGACACAAATAATCGAGTTTGGGAACCGTGGGATCTTTTAGAAACCTCACTTACCTGATCCACTCCCTCTGGGTTAATGGTATCACTTGCCATGAGTTTCAAGGTAGTGACCATCTCCAGATTCAGTTGGGAGCCAGTGCTAGCAGACACCTTACCCTACCCCTCCCCCAACCTTATCTTAGCCATTCGTTCCTTTCCACCTCCTTGTTTTTTCCCCTCTCTTTTAAAACTGGTACAAGGGTTTCTCAATTGGAGCTGAATACTTGGGAGAAGACTAAAGCCAGCCATAGACAGTGTGATTTTCTTTTCTGCAACCATGCTCAATTCCCCCATCAACACTGTCAGTGTTGATGGGAGAATACCTTGCATGGAGATATTGTGTTCTCTTGGCAGGGGGGTGGGGGGATTTGTCCTGGCCAGGAGAACATACAGTAATTATTGCTACTGGTCATAGCTGCATGAATAATTGCAATAATTGCATTAAAAAAATCCAACAGGCTGGTTGAACCCAAGTTGATCGCTCAATTAACTTGGGTACAATCAGCCTGCCCATACATGGTTTGATTTGAACCGTCTATGGACGGCTTAAGATTATACCTTAGAGACCATTTGCACATCCTTCTGCTGGAAGCTAGACTTTTGACTGAATATCGCTAGAGCCAATCTTAGTGGTATACTATTGAGTGACTTAAAGTGGTGGTAAACCCTCTACAACCACTTTAAACTACAAGTAAGCCTATAATCGGGCTTACCTGTAGGTACTGAGAATATCTCCGTACAGGTTTAGGAGATATTCAATGTATCAGCATGTGCCAACATCATCGGCACATGCTCACTGAACAAATGGCCCCAGGGTGCCGTTTGTTCAGTGACTGTGCCGTAACCGGCAGCTCCCGTGCGCATGTGCGGGAGTGATGTAATTGCGGCTCCGGCCAATCACAGCACTGGAACCCGTGCTGTGATTGGCCGGAGCCCGCGATCCCAGAAGGCAGCACAGAAGACATGTCGCCGGTCACATCGGTGCTCGGGGACCGCTGCAACAGTGTCGATCTAAGTTAAGTATTACATAATAAGCTAGTATGCTAACTCATTATGCCTTTGTCTTGCAGGTGTCTCCCCCCCCCCCCCCAGCTTGACAACCACCTTAATCTTGCAAATTTCTCATGTTGAGTCATTTATTGGTTGTACAAGCTCAGGAATCTGTGTATCCTTGCACTACGATTTTCCTGTACCTTTTTCTCTTGGTAGAAAAAAAAAAAAAATTAAAAATAGTCAGTTTAAAAACAAAAAAAAACACGGGAGGAGATTGCTCTAGCTAACAGAGTTGTAATCCATCTCACGATGGTGGACTTAGAAGCAGGTTGTCCCTACCAAGGTTCTGAGAAAAGGACAAATAAGCCATCTGTCTGACTGAAGCTGTAGCTTTGAGGTAGACTCTAATGGCTCCAACTAAATCCAGGCAATGATGAGAGATTTGGAGCAAGGCAAAAGGATGGTGGGACTATTTCATCATTGAGGTGGAACACTGATACCACCTTAGGGAGAAAGGATGGCCTTAGGTGTAAAACAACCTGGTTTGTGTACAGTATGTGGAATGGCTCCTTCTAGAAGAGGGCTGCCAACTCAGAGAAATGCTTTACCAATATGATAGAACCAAAAAGGCTACTTTGCAGGAGTGATATTCTAAGGGAATCTCTCTGATGAGTTCAAAAGGTTGTTTCTGCAGAACAGAAAGAACCAAGCTGAGATCCTAAGAAAGCACAGGGTGCATAAAAGTGCAGGACAAACCTGCTTAGACTGTTCCTCGGTATCATTGTCTCATGCATAGTTTACTGCTACCACTGCCAATTGAGCATGTCCCTCTTTCAAAGAAATAAGTTAATAAAATCCTGTAAATCAAACCATGCTATGAGAAACAGTATACTGAGTAAAGATAAAGCAGACAACATGCTCTGTAGTAAACGTATCCAGCGAATGGGTTCTTAGTACTGTTTAAAAACTGTTGTGGGCAGCAAACAAAAATATTTTTGTTTTTAGTTTTTGTCTATTTTTTAGCTTATAATAAAAAAGATGAGCATGGTAATTATTAACACAGTGTACCAAAATAAAATATAAATAATGAAAAAATAATTTTGCCAGCAAACAAGTCTTATTGGTATTTAACTGATGCAAACTGCATTAATTGAAATAGGCTGAGGCTGACCACTCTGGGCATCTGGGCTTCAGTGACCGTTAATGCCAAGAGAAGATTTACCAACCTTGCAGCAGTGCCTAGAGCACAAGACCTGTTGAACAGAATTACAAATCTGTTATCAGATAAATGGACCGAATGGAGTCTAACTTTCCACAAATTAGGCTTGTAAGTTATAAAGTGGGAATTAAATAGCAGGGAAACATTATTAGCTACATTCTGCAATCTGACCTCAACCACTCTAGTACACCTCTAACACAGTGTGCCACATAATCAGACTCACCATCAGTGAAGAGGGGCTCAGGCAGTTTTCGAAAAAAAGATTTAAGCAGACTACTGACCACGTTCAAATCTTGCCATCGCTGAAACCAAAATATAGATCACATAGATAGTTAATTTTTGTCTTAAAAATTAAATTAGATTTCTTTGCATATTCACTTAAGTTTTGTTTCCACAGGCGTACTTAAACATACACCCATGCAACAGCAATGTTTGAATACACAGGGGGATGCACAGGTGTTCCGTGTATCCCTGCTCAGGGAGTCCAATTCATGTCAATTGGGATGCAGCAGTATTCACACAGCCACTGCTCCCAATTTGACAGTTGTGTGCGCACGGAACACCTGTGCATCTCCATGTGTGCAAACATAGCCCTAACACGGCTGTAAGCTTACGTACACTCATGTGAATGAGGTTCTAATTAAAAACATTGCTTACAAATATTTTATGACTGGTAAAAAAAAAAACAAATAAGATGATCGGCCGTCTCATTTCATCATTGTAATGAATTTATTATGTTATATTAATTAAAACACAACTATAGTAAAAAAAGCATTTCATTGCCTCTCCGCTCCCTTTAGACATGCTGGTAGGTTAATTGGCTTAAATGAGTGTGTCTAAGATGGCTGCCTCACTTCTTAAGTGTTTTAAGTCCCCAGGAAATAAAAATATGAAATAATTGTATTCTGTACAGGGACCCCAAATACATGTTGGTTTTGATACATGTGCCATCGCTGTAAGATATCAAGCATTTGCCAGTACTTTGCTGGAAGTTGGAATGATTAAATGATTTCTTCTCCTCACAGCTGAAACTTCTGTAATCACAGAGAGGCTGTGGGAAGTTTACATATGGAAGTGATCTACAAAGTGTGCAGCTACTGAAACCGACAGGACCTTAAAAACTGCAATCCTGACAGGAGGAGGAGTTTTAAGCTGTAAACCAGGTACACAGAATAATATTTTAGTGTATAAGGATGATAAAAATTAATAGATATCATCATTTTTTAATGATAGCTATTCCTTTTTTATTATCTTTATATAATGTATTACAGTATATGTATTGTTTTATACAAATTTATGTTAAAATTTTATACTACAAGATTTCCTATTTCTATAATTGGTGTGAAGGTTTATAGAACTACTTATATAGTGTATTTTATATATTACTATTTTTCTTATATTTAACAGTTTGTCAGATTGTTCTTTCGACCATCATGTGAATTTATATATTATTTATATTATTTGTATTTGATTACTTGGATTTGATAACCATTGTATAAAATATCATACTGTATATGCATACGCACATTTAAATATATCTACGAAGCATAGAAATATTTTATTCATCAGTGTTTTATGCACCATTCTAAATAAGTGTATAAACTGTAGCAACTGTTGCTTAGTGCTCTTAATAAACATCCCAATGATATTATTCACAACAGCACTGAAAACACCTAAATTCCAGAGCACGGATAATAGTACAATGTCCCATTGGATGAAACACGGTGTCAGCGCGCCTGTCGGAGCTAGTGTTATGCATATTATATGCATCTGAAATGTGAGTAGATATGCAACACACAGACCATTAGGCTTCATGCACACAGGACTTTAACCGCTTGAGATCCGCGCTATAGACGAAAGACGTCTACAGCGCGGATCTGAATCTCCGGGTGGACGTCCGCCCCTTTGCACGCCCCCGGCGCGCACTCACAGGCGGGGTCCGCTCCTGACCCGCTATCGCCTGCAGAGCTGTAGAACGGGGAACCACCAATGTAAACACGGCGGTTCCCCGTTCTGTGAGAGGAGGACAAGCAGATCTACTGATCCCTGTCACTGGGATCAGTTATATCTGTTATGTCCCGGCCAACCCATCCCCCCCACAGTTAGAACACACCCAGGGAACACTGTTAACCCCTTCACTGCCCCCTGCAGGTTAACTCCTTCACTGCCAATGACATTTACACAGTAACCAGTGGACATTTAAATTTCTGATCGCTGTATAAATGTCATTGGTCCCAAAAAAGTGTCAAAAATGTCCGACATGTCCCCCCCAATATCAAAGTCCCGATAAAAATCGCAGATTGCCGCCATTACTAGTAAAAAAAAAATAATAATAAAAACGCCATAAATCAATTCTCATAGTTTGTAGACTTTTACGCAAACCAATCAATAAACGCTGATTGCGATTTTTTTTTACCAAAATATGTAGAATATAAATCGGCCAAACCCAATGAATAATTTTTTTTTTTATATTTTATTTTTGGATATTTATTAGAGCAAAAAGTAAAAAATATTGTTCTTTTTTCAAAATCGTCGCTCTTTGTTTGTTTATAGTGCAAAAAATAAAAACCGCAGAGGTGATCAAATACCACCAAAAGAAAGCTCTATTTGTGGGGAAAAAAGGACATCAATTTTGTTTGGGTACAACGTTGCATGACCGCGCAATTGTCATTCAAAATGCGACAGTGCTGAAACCTGAAAATTGGTCTGGGCAGGAGGGGGGTTTAAGTACCCAGTAAGGAAGTGGTTAGAAAAACAGCCAAAAAACGTCAGTAGCTTATCAGGGATGTTTTCAGCTTTTACCAGCATTACATTACCGTTTTTAAAGGGCCAGCAGTTTTTTTTGTTTTTTTTTTTCCAAAAGTGTTTGAACGTTTTTACAGCTGAAAACAGTCCAAAAAAAACCCTCAGCTCCTGGGGTTTTTTACAGCTCAAAAACGTCACTGCTAAAAACAGTTGATAACAGCCTGTGTGTGCATGAACACATAGGATAACATGATGGAGGGTTCATTGACTGTAGAAAAAAAACGTCTGCAGCTGAAAACAGCTGCTGAAAAACAGTCAAAAAACGTCCTGCGTGCATGAGGCCTTAAAGTTATCAGTTTTACACTATGGGATGCTGTCTATTTCTCTTGAATGTCGAGTGATGCCGCTGCAGTCAGACAGATGATATAACGTCAGGAGGCAGAGCAGACTGGTGCAGTGAGTTAGCCGACGGGCAGACTGGTGCAGTGAGTCAGCTGACGAGCAGACTGGTGCAGTGAGTCAGCTGACGAGCAGACTGCCAGTGAAGTGAAGGGGAAGGAGCTTTCCGCTCTTCCTGGAGACCCCATGTTACTGGAGGCACCGTAAGGGAGCAGAGAGGCAGGCACACACAGAGCATGGAGGAGGGGTGATCCCATCCCTCTGCCTGATCCCATCTATTCCTCTGCCCCTGATTCCATCATTCCTCTGACACTGATCCCATCCATCCCACCATATCTCTGCCTGATCCCATCCATCCCTCTGCCCCTGATCCCATCCATCCCACTGCCCCTGATCTCATCCATCCCACTGCCACTGATCCCATCCATCCTACCATCACCCTGATCCCATCCATCTCACGATCACTCTGCCCCTGATCCCATCCATCCCACATCCCTCTGCCCCTGATCCCATTCATTCTACATCCCTCTGCCCCTGATCTCATCCATCCAACTCCCCCGATCCCATTCCTCTGCCCCTGATCCCATCCTCTTCACCACCATCCCTCTGTCACTGATCCCATCTCTCCGCCGCCACTGATCCCATCTCTCCACCGCCATCCCTCTGCCACTGATCCCATCCCCCCACCGCCATCCCACTGCCACTGATCCCATCCCCCCACCACCTTCCCACTGCCACTGACCCCATCCCTCTGCCACTGATCCCATCATCCCTCTGCGTCTGATCCCATCCATCCCTCTGCCCCTGATCGCATCAATCTCACATCCCTCTGCCCCTGATCCCATTCCCTCCACCGCCATCCCTCTGCCCCTGATCCCAACCCCTTCACCACCATCCCTCTGCCCCGATCCCATCCCCTCCACCACCATCCCTCTGTCCCTGATTCCATCCCCTCCACCACCATCCCACTGCCACTGATTCCATCTCTCCACCACCATCCCACTGATCCCATCCCTCCACCGCCATCCCACTGCCAATGATCCCATCCATCCCACTGCCCCTGATTCCATCCCTCCATCGCCATCCCACTGGCACTTATCCCATCCCTCCACCACCATCCCTCTCTCACTGATTCCATCCCTCCACCACCACCCCACTGCCACTGATCCCTTCCATCCCACCATCCCTCTGCCCCTGATCCTATCCCCTCCACCACCATCCCTCTGCCCCTGATCCCATCCCCTCCACCACCACCCCTCTGTCACTGATCCCATCCCTCCATCGCCATCTTTCTGTCACTGATCCCATCCCTCCACCACCATTCCTCTGCCACTGATCCCATCCCTCCACCACATCCCACTGCCACTGATCCCATCCCTACACTGACACCCCTCTGCCACTGATCCCATCCATCCACCACCATCCCACTGCCACAGATCCCATCCCTCCACCTCATCCCACTGCCACTGATCCCATACCTCCACCACCATCCCACTGCCGCTGATCCCATCCCTCCACCACCATCCCACTGCCACTGATCCCATCCCTCTGCCACTGATCCTTTACCTCCACCACCATCCCACTGCCGCTGATCCCATCCCTCCTCAACCACCCCACTGCCACTGATCCCATCCCTCCACCACCATCCCACTGCCATTGATCCCATCCCTCCATCACCACCCCACTGCCACTGATCCCATCCCTCCAACACCATCCCACTGCCACTGATCCCATCCCTCCAACACCATCCCACTGCCACTGATCCCATCACATCCCACTGCCACTGATCCCATCCCTCCACCACCATCCCACTGCCACTGATCCCATCCCTCGACCACCATCCCTCTGCCACTGTTCCCACCCCTCCCCCCACTGCCACTGATCCCATCCCTCGACCACCATCCCATCCTTCCACCACCATCCTGCTGACACTTATCCCATCCCACCACCACCATCAGTGGACTGATCCTATACCCCACCACCACCGCTGCCACTGATCCCACCCCCCACCACCATCAGTGGACTGATCTCACCCCCTAACCATCACCGCTGCCACCGATCCCACCCCCTCGGTGGACTGTACATTGTGCACCCCTGAACTTTGCACTCTGTACATCGCGCACACCTGAACTCTGCACTCTGTACATCACACACCCCCTGAACTCTGCACATTGTGCACCCTTGAACTATGCACTTTGTACATTTGGTGAAAATAAAATACAAAATATGCATTGAAAAGTATTTTCTCTATCTTACCTTCTTAACACTTGTTAGTCATATCCCAAAAAATTCTAAGAAGTAGCTTTTTTTTTTTTATCTCATGGACGAAATGCGAGAAATAACTTATATTTCATACAATCATTCCATAAACACATACCACATGCACTGCATATATCATTTGAGGAAAATATGCTTATAAAATAGTTTACCATTTGCCAATTAAAAAAAAATATGTCCCCAGATTTAATTTTAAAAATCTGGTCATCTTAGCTTAAGAGCTCATACTGCCAACAGTACAGAATTTTCTATACATGGGGGTCTGTAGTGGGAAAGGGCTGGGAGAGGGGTCTGTACTGAGAAAAGGCTGGTAGGGGGGTTTGTGCTGAGGCTAATTGAGAACTGTGGGAAGAAATTTGTACGGAGTGAAGATTTGGGGCTGTACTGTGGGTATATAGGTTAGGGGGTGACTTGTACTGGAGCAGGGGGTACTCTGTACACTGGCCTGTGGTGTTACGCACTTCTGAGCCCTGCACTCTGTGCATTATCCACTCCTGCGCAATAGATACTATGTTGTATTTTTGTTGGTGTTTATCACTGTATTCTCTGCAAAAGCTATTGGTTTGCCGAACTATTAACAGACTGGACTAAAAGTTGTAGTTAGCTAAGCAAATACATAAATAATCTTGGTAATGAACAATACCTTTTTGGATGTGTTTCTGACCTTTTTTATGGCAAATGTTCCAGTCCAGATGGGATTCGCTGCAAGAATATCTGTAAACCACAACATATGGCCATGCCCAATTTTTGCTATGCACTACCACATTCCGCTTTGAATTAGCACAGGTGACACATTCTGCCCCTTTAAAAATGGTCCCTTTTTGTCAAGTTCCAAATTGGGAGGTATGCTGTAATGTGTTGCTTTTAGTACAACAGTTATTATTGCTCTATGTACAGTAAAATGTTTTGGAATGCACTGTTCCTGATACAATAATAAGGGAGCAATGTATAACAGTCTGGAGAGAGACAGTGTGCGGCACAAGATCACTGTACTTGGGCTTGATCTGAACTGTCATTGTCATGGGATGTTCGCTAACAAGCAACTCATGACACTAAATAGACAGGGACAGAGATCTACTGAAAGTAGACCTATGCTGTGAGGAGAAAGCCAGAGAAAGTTCTGTCATCATCCGAAGATCGAAAATGAAACTAATTAGGGGCAGAGAGGATACCAGTCACTCAGTAGATAGAAAGCAGGCTGAAGTGACTGGGTCTCCTGAGGAGGAACTAGATGTTTTTAGGCACCCAAAAGTGAACCCTATAACAGGCTTTTGTGACTGCAGGGTCAGGCTGTTTCAAAAACAAACAGGAAAAACCAAAAAGATATACAGAAACCAACAATTATTCAAGAAATGCTGTGTGCCTGGAGATAGCACTTGAGGCACTTAAGTGCCTTGGCTGTCGATCCGGTATCTTACAAACGCCAGCCTGGTTCTATAATCTTGGCTGAAAGGTGAAATTTGAATGGCATCTGCGGATTCTCACCTTGAGCATGTGACCAAATGCAAGGCACTGCCAATGCCACCTGGACCAGATGGCTTATACCCAATGGTCCTCAAAGAGTTAAACTCTGTTAGATCTAAGCCTTTGTTTCTATTTTTTTAGAGACTCTTTAATGACTGGCATAGTACTACTGGATTAGCATTAGGGCAATGCGGTGCCTATATTTAAAAATTAAAGTCTTTAACAAGTAACTACAGGCCAGTTAGTTTAACTTCTATATTCGGAAAGATACTGGAGAGAATTTTTTAAAGACCATATAGAAGAGATTTTGCTAGAAAAAAAACTTTAGCCACTTCAATACAGGGCACTTTCCCCCCTTCCTGCCCAGGACAATTTTCAGCTTTCAGCGCTGTCACACTTTGAATGACAATTGCGCAATCATACAACAATGTACCCAAACAAAATTCTTATCATTTTCTTCCCACAAATAGAGCTTTCTTTTGCTGGTATTTGATCACCGCTAGGTTTTTTATTTTTTGATAAACAAACTAAAGAAGACTGAAAAAATGTCTTTGTTTCTGTTATAAAATGTTGTTTTCTCCTTCACTGATGGGCACTGATGAGGCTGCCCTAATGGGCACTGATGAGGCGGCACTGATGATGTAGTACTGATGAGGAGCCACTAATATGTAGAATTGATGGGCACTGATATACAGCACTGATGGGCACCGATAGGCTACACAGATATGCAGCACTGATGGGCACTAATAGATGGCACTGATTGGCACTAATAGATGGCACTGATAGGCAGCACTGATGAGGTAGTGACAGTCAGTACTGATGGGCACTGACTGGCATCTGTGAAGGGCACTGACAGGCGTTACGGATGGGCATTGATTGGCACTTTGATGGGCACTGATTGGCACTTCGGAAGGCACTGACTGGCAGCTGTGGTGGGCACCTCTGATGGGGGCTGTGCTGATAATCAATGCTCTGATTATCAACACAC
>BLSH010165358.1:242970-264968 GCA_018402905.1 Glandirana rugosa
CCCCCCCCCCCCCCCCCCCCCGACAGGAGAGCCACCGATCGGCTCTCCCTGTCAGCGCGAACTGAGGAAAGCAGATTGCCAGCACTTCCTGGTTCACACTGTGATCAGCTGTGATTGGTCACAGCTGATCACGTGGTAAAGAGCCCACGTCAGAGGCTCTTTACCTCGATCGGAGATGCAGTGTATCAGATTGACACACCACACCACCGATCGCCGTTCTGCGCGATCGTGGGTTATCCTGCTGGACATCATATGACGCTCAGTCAGGATAACTGAACCACTTCCCGGCCATCATTCTGCATAAGGCGGGCGGGAAGTGGTTAAGCAACAGTCAGCATGGATTCATGAAAGACCAAAGTTGTCAAACAAATTTCTTTTTATGAAGAGGTACAAAAACTTAGACGAAGGAGTGGCTGTGGACACTTGGATTTTGCCAAAGCATTTGACACAGTTCCCCACACACGGCTAACATGTAAATTAAAGTCTAGGAAGGCTTGGAAAATTAATGGGCAGAAAAATGGCTAAAGGAGCAAAAGAGTGGCCCTTTGGGGTCGGTACTATGTAGGCACGGTCTAAAAATTGTCAAATAATGATTAAAAAGGTCATATTTATTGATACAAAAAAGTAAAAGCATTCAAACGAAGAACACAAATATTGCGGCATTAAAGGCAAACATTGGTATTACTATATCGGGAAATGACACATGACTACTAACGCATTTTGAGGACTCATCTTCAGAGGTGTCATAAGATGACATGAAGTGCTGTCTGCAATATAAGTACAGAGAATGTTAAATCACATTAATAACAAACTTACAGGTCATCAAGGATAGATAGTAGCATACTAACCATTTAAGCCTGTACAAAGGCACATGGGTAATGCAAATGCCGCTAACAGTAAAAACAGGAGGAGATATGCCAATGCTCTCAATCAATCATCCACCCGGAATCCAGACCATGGGAACCCATCCCAGTACTGGGCCACTGAGATCTCCCAAAAAATGCATGGTGCTGGGTCAGCCGACCTTAGCTGAGCGTATTAAGAAAGATGGTCGTAATAGGGGGAGCTGGAAATGCATAGAAATATATGTTTACTAGATATCCTTCATAGAGATGCAAGATGTATAATTCCACCTGTCTGATGCTACAGAAGGTATATATGTATATCCATAGGATAAGATATCAACAATACAAATCAGGAAGCAGGCCATAGATGTTGAATTAGCTACAAATCTAGTAATGTATATTTACCTTTGATCAACAAGCAGCAAGCATACGTGCCATCTGGAGACACCAGTAATGATTGCTGAGCTAAAGACAGCTATAAACAACTGGTGGACTTAGGAAACGGCCAATCAAACATAGTCAGGTCCATAAATATTGGGATATCGACCCAATTCTAATCTTTTTGGCTCTATACACCACCACAGTGGATTTGAAATGAAACTAACAAAAGGCGCGTGCTCCGCCTTTGAGTGCGCGCCAGGAGTGCGCACATGGCCAGGACGTCCACCCGGCAATTCAGATCCGTGCTGGAGCCATACTTTGGCTATAGCGTGGATCTGAAGGGGTTAATACTCTCAACTAAAGGTCAGCTGGCCCAGCACCGTGCATTTTTTTGGCCCAGCACCAGGATGGGTTCCCATGGTCTGGATTCCAGACAGATGACTGATTGAGAGCACTGGCATATCTCCTCCTGTTTTTACAGTTAGTAGTATTTGCACTACCTATATGTCTTTGTATAGGCTTAAATGGTTAGTATGCGACCATCTATCCTTGATGACCTGTAAGTTTGTTATTTATGTGATTTAACATTCTCTGTACTTATATTGCAGACAGCAACTCATGTCATCTTATGACGCCTCTGAAGAAGAGTCCTCGAAATGCGTTAGTAGTCATGTGTCATTTCCTGATACAGTAATACCAACGTTTGCTATACCCGTTAAGCTGCAATATTTGTGTTCTTCATTGAATGTTTTTACTTTTTTGTATCACTAAAGATTACCTTTTTAATCATTATTTGACAGTTTTTGGGCAGTGCCTACATAGTCCCAACCCAAAGGGCCATTCTTTTGCTACTATGCATTAGGGATGGTGGCACAATTTTAATCCAGGCCAGAGTTTCTTATACAGAAAACTGGCTAAATGCCTATAGTGATTAATGATTCATACTCTGGTCTAAGGTTAATAATGGTTCTGTGTTAGGATCCTTTTTAATATATTTATAAATGATATAGGATCTAGGAATAAAAGTACAATTTCAGTGTCTGCAGATGACACCAAGCTATGCAGTGGAATTACATCCTTAAAGGATGTCTCCAACTTACAAGGCAACCTCAATGCACTATTTCATTGGGCAACTATGTGGCAAATGAGGTTTAATGTTCATAAATGTAAAACTATGCACTTGGGCAATAAAAACATGCATGCATCATAAATACTAGGAGGAGAATAGCTGGTGGAAGTCAATGGAGTGGAGAAGGTTCTGAATGCTCCATTAGATCCTAGACCTAATAATAGCATGCAATGCCAAGCTGCAGTTTCAAAAGCTAGCAAAATACTTTAGTGTATTAAAGTGGTTGTCAACTCGTGACAACCACTTTAACCTACAGGTAAGCCTATAATAAGGCTTTCCTGTAGCTGCCCTGCATATCTCCTAAACCAGCACGGTTTAGGAGATATAGTGTACTGCTGTTGCTGACGTCATTCGACACATGAGCAGCGAAGACACGCCCCCCTGCCGTTCCTTCACTGTGATTGTGCCGTGACTGGCAGCTCCCGTGCGCATGCGACTCCGGCCAGTCACAGAGCCGGAGTCGCGGCCCCGGAAGGAAGAGGGGCTGAAGATGGACGTGGCCTGCACAGGGGACATCGCAGGTTTCGTTTTCAGGTAAGTGACCCATAATGGGCTACTATGCGATACATAGTAGCCCATTATGCTTCTACTTTGCAGGGGAATATTGAGGAAGTAAACCCCATCAGAGTTTACTTCCTCTTTAAAAGAGGCATAGACTTCAGAGGGAGAGACAATTTTCCCCCCTGTACAAATCATTAGTAAGACCTCTGGACCTTTTGTTTTCCTCTGGATCAACTGTGAGTATAGTATTGAGTATATGGTGGTTTTCTATTTGTGTGAGCTGTGTTTTTTTTCTGTTGAACTACATAGACTAGTGTCTTTTTTCAACCTATGTAACTATGCGTTTGCTCACTGACTGGCTTCTAGATCCTGCAGCAGAAGATCCCGCTAAGTATTTTAGGTATTCTTTTACAGTACCTTTTATGGCAAGATAGCACAGGATCCTTACATAATTTTTAATCAGCTCTGCCATTCATAATAATGCCTGAGAAAGGCTGATCTGCAGTATATAGTTACATCATGCATACTTATCGTGGAATATGTCAGCTGTGTTTGTGTAGCGCTTACCAACAAAGTAAAAGAAATATTGTGTAATAAAAGTCACAAAATAAACTGTGCAAACGGTAACAGTCGGTACTATCCCAAAGCTAAAAATTAAATGTGGGTCAGAAACACAAATACTTGAGTGAAAAGTAGTACCCAAAATAACCACAAGATGTCACCAAAATAACCACAAGATGTCACCAGTGATCCAACTAGATTCCAATTAAGTAAAATCCTTCAATGTATGTGTATATAATCGTGCTGAATTCAAATAATGTGCAAATGCAATGAAAAACAAATTTCTAGTCCATAATAAATATGATCAAAATGTGCCGAATACAAATAAAGTGCAAATGCAATAATAAATACATTTCTAATTCATAATGAAATTGCAATAAATTCTTAAAAATAAATAAGGTGCATGATATTAAGAACAGATTAAGCAGGCAAAGTGCATAGGTGATAATGGACCAGCATATGTACTATATGTAAGTGAATATGTAACAAAGTGAAGTCCATAAAAAACAATAGACAATGGTAAGCAATTTACAATAGTCCCAAAAAGGTTTTCCCAGAGATAAATGGTGAGAAAAAGTTCCAAGTGATCTAATGAGAACTTCAATCAAACTTTTTATTCCTGTGTGCAGTGATTCAACGACTTTCACCAAGGAAGGAGGGGGAGGGACAGAGTGACACAGCCCGCTAGCTAATAGCCCGTTACACTTCACTCGTAGTGTGCCCTAGCCTCTCACCTCCCAGAGCGACCCTAATGGGTCTAGCAATGCCTTAGAATAGATACTGACTCCTTCTGCTCAGATGCTTTAGCAGGGCCTCCTGCAGTGTCCAAAAAGGAGGACTAGAGAGAAGACACTGCAGGAGTTGATGGCAGAGGAGGTAGGCTGAGTGATTAAGATCTTCCGTCTGGGGATTAAAGAGACTGTGGATTTGAGGCGGATCTGGCGATCATTACCCCCTATATAGCATTCAAATAGAGAGAGACATCATCGGTGTAGAGTGGAGAAGATTTAGCCAGTTTTGGGAACAAAGAGCTTGCAGCAGAGAGGTAGAATTGGCCCTGCTAAAGCACCTGAGCAGAAGGAGTCAGTATCTATTCTAAGGCATTGCTAGACCCATTAGGGTCGCTCTGGGAGGTGAGAGGCTAGGTCACACTACGGGTGAAGAGTGATGGGCTATCAGCTAGCAGGCTGTGTCACTCTGTCCCTCCATCTCCTTCCTTGGTGAAAGTCTTTTTATTCAACGTTTGATTGAAGTTATCATTAGATCACTTGGAACTTTTTCTCACCATTTATCTCTGTGAAAACCTTTTTGGGACTATTGTACATTGCTTACCATTGTCTATTATTTTTTTATGGACTTCACTTTGTTATCACATATGCAGGTCCATTATCACCTATGCACTTTGCTTGCTTAATATGTTCTTAATATCATGCACCTTATTTATTTTTAAGAATTTATTGCAATTTCATTATGAATTAGAAATTTGTTTATTATTGCATTTGCACTTTATTTGAACTCAGCACAATTATATACACATACATTGAAGGATTATGCTTAATTGGAATCTAGTTGGATCACAGGTGACATCTTGTGGTTATTTTGGGTAATACTCTTCATTCAAGTATTTGTGTTTCTGACCCACTTTTAATTTTTAGCTTTGGGATAGTACAGACTGTTATCGTTTGCACAGTTTATTTTGTGACTTTTATTACACAATATTTCTTTTACTTGGTTGGTAAAGCGCTACACAAATTTATTACGAATTCTATATATGGTATCAGGTTTACCCATCTGTGTTGGCAGCTGCCGTTGATTTTTATCATTTGGTTTGCACACTAGTCAATTTTCTTTATTTATGTCAGCTGTGAACCATCTTTTGATTTTCTTTTATACCAAAAGGCATGACTAGAACTATTACACTAATCTGCGTGGTTCTGGAGAAAATATGTAATCCCTAAAAGCACACGATACTTTCCACTTAAAAGTTTGAAGAGTGTATGTGTGCTCCATATAAGGCTGGATTCATTGATGGTCCACTCACCTGGTCTTGCATGTTGGCCTCACATAATCCCTTGTTGAGATGTTCTTGCAGGCTGCTCACTACTGCATTATTTCCAGGGACACGATATATGCCTAGGTACTCCAGACCTTTCTCTTCCACTAACGTGCAACACAACTCCACAATAAGAGGAACACCCTGCAAATAACACAATATGGTGTTCATAAGAGATGTCTCCACAACATATAACTGAAAGCAGGTGACTACAACACTTGACCAGCGTAATAATTAAATCAATCAATAAAACATTCTGCACAGGACCTAAACTGTCAATAGAGAATGGCAATGACTGCAATAACACTAAAAAGCTGGCCATAAACTTTACAGGGTGAACAATCACCTTTAGAATAACTACATAGTGTGACCTAAACAATCTATTCAATATACAATATATCCAGTTCAGCAGGGAAATTTGAAAATCTGCATTTTCCAAAGAAATGCCTAAAATGGCCTGTCTACACAGGTTATATATATATATATATATATATATATATATATATATATATAAAGTTTAAGTTCCCCTTTACCAAAAATCTGCATATGCAGGTAACAGGCGTCTGTAGATAAAAACTGTGCAGCTTTGACTAAAGTTGGATAATGCCCTTTTATGTACCTCCAGAAGCCCGACTGAAAAACTCCCAGAGATGGCATCAACCCATCCTGCCATGTTGTTAAGACACTCCATATTGATTATGACCACTTTAACGTAAAAGCAGCTGTTCAAATGGAAATACTCTCATTAAATAAAATACCAGACCTTTTTTCTATATACTATTAAAATGCAACTTTTGCTTTCACATGGTTTATTCTGCCTCCAGATCCAACTTTAAGTGAGTAGCGCATCCTGTCCTACACATAGTGCCTGTAGCCATACCCTTCACAATCGTCTCCTGAAATACGGTCCATAATACCCTCTGTAAATCTCTCCTGCACATTATGTGTGCTGTCATACTACACACATTGTTCTTTTGCACATGCTGTGTGCTGCCCATACTACCCCACTATCACATCCTTAGCATGCATTGTCTACAAACATTGCTTGGTGTCATACCCCTACACACTTCTTTCCTGTACATAATGCCAACTTCCATACTTCCCAAAAACCTACCTGTTACCTACCACGCCTCTCCTGCACATGATGCCTACTGACCCCTCTGGGGTCCTTTCCTGCACCATACGGTCCATTGCCATTACCCATCTCTCCTGCATACATTGCTTATTTTTACACACTTGCCGCTAAGACACTTTTGTAGTATCGCTTATAATATGGCCAACCCTGCCTGTTCTGGAACAGGCTAACTTTGCTAGTACATTATAAAAGAATAGTGTATAGCAACATTAAGACATCTTACCTTATTTTCAGCTGCAGGCTGACAATCCTCCAGCCTTGCCCCGAAAGCCCGTGGAGGGCTCTTCTTGTTCTTTTTAATTATATTTCTACCCCAAGGGACCTTAGAATGAGCTCCTTCCTCGGCTAGAAGAAACCAGATAAAACTTAATGAAACCTAAATCAATAGAAAAGGCACTCTTCTGCACGTTGAATGGAAATGTTTCAAAGGCAACACAAACTTAAAAACAGGCCTGATTTATGAAAACTGAAGGAAATTGTAACCTGATGTTATGTATATAAAGTCTGGAGTACACCTGAGTCCAGTGAGTGACAGTGTTGTTTTTAACTATTTAAATTAATATAGTCTGCTCCTGCATGCAGGCAAAAGGAGGGTGGCTCAGCCAGCCATCAATTATGGGAAGAAAATTCCATATTTGCATATACACTAATAGATTTTTTCTTTCAGCTTGCGGGCTTAAAAAAAACAAGGAAAAACTAAAAAACCCAGATTTCTCCAGCCAGACAAACAGCATGGATGGACGAATTCCCCCTGTCAGGCCACTGTATCCTGACAGCTGCTAGTGCTGGCTGTCATTATACACAAACAATGCCTGCATAGCATTGTTCAGCTGATAATTTTCAGCCTTAGGCTCCATTTATATGGGATGCTGTTTCAACCTCCCCTGAATGTTTTATGTTGACAGCTAGAAACCGGCATCTAAAACGTCTGCTTTGCCGCGTTTTGCATGCCGCGTTTGCGTCTAGGAGCGTTTCTGAAAAGCAAAATTCTGGAAACGCAGCAAAGCATGGAAACGCCTGTAAACTAAACGCTCCTAGATGCAAGTTACCGTGTTTAGGTCCGTTTACAAGCTGTTTGACGTTTCAAATGCCTCTGAACTGGCATTTGCATTCCAAAAAAAGCCTCTAAACTCAACTGCCTGGAAAAGACCTTAAAAGTCCCTGTGTAAATGTACTGATAAGATAACATAGAGGAGAGTTCAGAGGCAGTTGAAAGAAACGCCCAATTGCCTCTAAACATCCGTTTACCAGCAGCAGCGTAAATGAGGCATAACAGGTTTTTTTTTTTATCAGGACTCTTTATTAGGACTTTTACCAACTCCACAGCAGCCTGGGACATCAGGTAGAAGTGAAAACTGATATGAGCACAGAACTAGTTGCTGACAGATCAGCAGGTTTTTGTTGACTGTGTCCTCAAAGAAAGCAAAACTGGTAACACAGATAAGCAAAATAGAGGCATATACACCATGGTAGCACAGACCACTTCTTCACCAATTCCTCAGAGAATAGGTAGAAGGCATAAAACCTTTTGGGCATAGAAAGCGCTCTGTTTTCGCTTGAATTGTACACAAAAGTAAAGTTTCCTGGGCAATCAAGTAAGACCACTCTTCTAAATCAGACTCAAAATGAAAAAATATTTTAGGGAATACAAGATAGTGTGTGACCGAGTGTGTGAGTGTGTTTGAGGGGAAAATTTACAGAATCCTTTGTGCCTAGGGCGAGCGAGTCCACAGCGCTTGGTCCACCAGCATCAGCACGGAGACTCTCCACTAGTATTGGACCTAAAGAAGGGGTTAACCAAGTCAAAGCTGTACATCTTTGTTCCTGTTAAGCAATTAGCTGCCAGAATGTCCAGTGGTGCAGTTGTGTGGACTGCTGTGTCTCCAGAGAAAGAGAAATTGTATGCAAGAACATTTCAAATTTGCACAAACCAATTTTCCATGGTTTGTGCCCATTTTCTGGTACAGGTGCATCAGATGTGCCTTCCAGAAATCAAACTGATGAACACAGATTACCCTCTGCATATTGGAACAAAGGTTTCTAGGCAGGGAAAATGGCAGCAGGAGTGACAAACAAACAGCATTACTTCAGAGGTAATGAGAGCATACTTTCCAGAAGGTGGTTAAAAAAACATACCAAAATCAGTTCAGGAAACTTACACACTGGAACTGCAGCTGAAATAATATAGAGGTAGTAATTAGATACATGTATGTTTATTTCAGAAGGAAAGCTAGGATAGTCAATCAAATAATTTATCAGAGGGGATGTTTATCCCATCCACTTTGAAGTACATAAGGGTTGGAATAAGGGCCCCTCTGATGGATTATTTGATAAAGACCCCTTTCACACTGGGGCATTTGTCAAGCGCTTTAGCGCCAATAATAGCGCCTGTAAAGCACCTGAAAAAACTCACTCCAAGCCATCCCAGTGTGAAAGCCCGAGTGCTTTCACACTGGGGTGGTGCGCTTGCAGGACAGGAAAAAAGTCCTGCAAGCAGCATCTTTGGGGCGGTGCGGGAGCAGTGTAGGGGGGATGGGATCGCCTCTAGCATAGTCAATCCACCAAGCCGGGTATACTGCAATTCACTCAGACAATGTCCGTAAGTATAAGTCATATGTAATCACAACTTATGTTAGGGAGAAAGAAAAAATAAGGGAAAAAAAAACGAAAAATATAAAAAACAAAGGGGCAGAGACGAAGAAGACTGGGAGAAAGAGAGTGGGTGAAGGGCTCACCTTCAGACGCGTACCTGTACTATCTCCATCAATGAATGTTCAGCCGCCCGTACCGACCATCAGCTCCTCAGATTCAGTGGGATGAGCTGCTCCATATATGGTTAGGGTCTGTGTCTCCACAGTTTCTGAGGGAGGGTTCTACGAGCTCCAGCAATGCACTGTCTAGGCTAGAGGGTATGTGGTCTATATTCGTTGTGTATTCCTGCCATAAGGCCCATATAGTATTGAACCTGTCCCTCTTCCCTCTGCAGGTCGCCACCCATTCCTCCGCTTCTTTTATGTCCCTCACTTTTCAAGCCCAATCTTCCAGATCTGGGACCCGAGCCAGTTTCCAGAAAGTTGGGATTAGTTGTTTAGCTGCATTTAAGAGGTGTGGTAATGCGCTTCTTTTGTATCGGCTGATTGGAAGCGGGGGGGACATGCAGGAGCGAGTGAAGCGGGGAGAATGGGACTTCTATTCCGAGGATGACTTTTATTTGTGTTTGTACTCCTTTGTGTATTAACGTGCCACTTTGTCCGCAGCCTCTCCAGCAGCGCTCAGAGATGGTGGGGTCATCCCCTTTAATCTCCACAAGCAGGGTGGGGTAATCACTTTCGTATAGGGTCTCAAAGCGATCTGTAAGCTGTATTCCTAAGTACTTAATGGAAGATGTGGCCCAGGTGAAGGGGAATGCTGTCTGTAGGCTATTTATCAATAGGGGTGGTAATGTGATTGGTAGAAGAACTGATTTATTGTAATTTATTTTGAAATCGGAAAGTCCACCAAATTTTTTAAGTTTGTTCATGAGATTTGGCAACGAGATCAGGGGTTCGGAAATATAAAAGAGCATGTCGTCTGCATAGGCTGACAGTTTGTGCTCCGTATCGCCAACCCGTATCCCCCTAATGTCTGGGTTAGCGAAAATCGAGCGCAGCAGTGGTTCCAGAATCAGAGCAAACAGGAGGGGGGATAACGGGCACCACTGTCTCCTGTCATTCCTAATCAGAAATTGAGGGGAGAGGAGGCCATTCACCCTCACCTGCGAGCTGGCCTCCGAGTACAGGGCCAGAATCCAGGCCATCATATTAGGGCCAAGACCCCCAACAGGAAGGGCCAGCCCACCCGGTCGAAGGCCTTCTCCACATCCGTAGAGAGGATGAGACACTGGCCATCGGCCAGGTCGTTGCAGGCCCAATTAATAAGTGTATGGCTCTAAGGGAATTATTTTCGCCAGGATTTTAACGTCCACATTCAATAGTGATATGGGGTGATAGCTTTGTGTAAGGCCGGGTCTTTTCCATCCTTAGGTAGGACCGCAATGTAGGCCAGTAACGCCTCAGGGGGGATCGAGCCACCTCCTGCAACTGAATTAAAATAATGACACATGGGGCCTGTTAAGAGAGGTAGAAAAGTGGAGTAATATGCCTTGTTGAACCCATTAGGGCCCAGGCTCTTCCCACTGGGCAGGGACTTAACCGTAGCTTCAATTTCGGTAGGCGTAATTGGGGTCTCCATGGCCTCCCGCTGCTCTACTGATAGGGGTGGAAGACCTGAGGCTAATAGATAGTCCTGAATGTCTGCCCTCCTAGCGGACCGATCCGTGGACGTCTAACTCCCGTCCAGGGAGTAGAAGTCAGCGTAGTAGTCCCGGAACACAGAGGCAATTCTGGAGGGGTGAGAGACCATCTCTCCCGCCGCTGGCCTGAGTTTGTAGACATGCGTCAGAGCTCTCCGCTTCCGCAGCGCCCCAGCAAGCATCCTGCCGCACTTATTACCGTGTTCATAATATCTATGAGACAGGTAGCGCAATTGTCTGTTAACTTTATGGTCCAGCAAGCGGGAGAAGAGCTCCCTCAGTTCCAGGGAGCCTCTGGTTGGCTGTTTTGTTTATGGTGGAGCTCCGTCTTTTGGAGAGCAGACAAAACTCTCTGGAGTCCGCCTGTTGCGCCCTCTTGCATCTAGCTCCTTGGGAGATCAGTTCACCACATACCACCGCCTTGTGCCCCTCCCAGACCACTCCCTCGGCCGCAACAAAATTAGAATTTTCTTTGAAATAATGGGTTAGGGTCTCAGACACCCTTGACACCGCCACAGAATCACCTAGAAGATTTGCTTTTAGTTTCCATGACCATGGCCGGTGAATGCCTTGCGGCAATGTAATGGTAACAGTTATTGGCGCATGGTCTGAGATAGTGTTCAATGGATGCTTCCTGTAACAGCTCAAGGGTACGCTGATCCACCAAAAGGAGGTCTATGCGGGTATAGACGTTGTGCACTTTGGAACAGTAACTATAGTCCCTGCCAGAAGGGTGCAATATCCGACAGCTGTCAAGCAATAGATGGGATTGGACAGTTTTACGAAAGGCCAACAAATGGGCAGGTCGGCTGTGTGAAGTGTCTAGCAGCGGGTCAGGGCTCATGTTAAAGTCCCCCCCCACCCCCGTATCAGATGACCCTCCCTGAATTCAGCCAGCTGTTCTAGCGTGGTATCAAGGAACGCGAGTTGGTTGGCATTGGGGGCGTATAATGTGGCGAATGTGTATGCCATCCCTGCTATCTGTCCCTTCAGGAAGACATATCTGCCTAGCGGATCCACTACGTGTTCCTTAGGTTGGAAAGGGCATGTTTTATGAATCGCTATTGCTGTGCCTTTCGATTTGAGGGTCAGTAACACACTGAGAAACCGTTAAACAGGTGGGTGGGCAATTTTGGTGTAGACTGGGGGGTAAAGTGAGTTTCTTGCAAGAACAGCACCTGGGCCTTCAATCTTTACAATTCCACCCATAGCTTGCTTCGTTTGTGTGGGGAGCACAGACCTCTAACGTTATAGGAAATTACCTTGAGGGTAGTCATGGCGGTTGCAGCAGCACAGTCAGTCCCAGAAGATAATGGTGATCACGGCGCGAGCGGCTGAACAGGCAGCGTACCTCAGGCAGTCCTTACAGAGAAGAGAGCAGGGGAGGAAAAGAAAAGAGGTTAGAACATAAAATATAAACAGCAAAGTAACATAACAGTAAGGTGTGCCAGGCAAAAAACTGCCGGCTTTTGTCTAAAGCGAGTAACATTGAATCAGGTGCGTGACCCCGCCTCCATGGAGGGGGGGTCCCGCAGCCCGACCCAATGCTCCATCTAGGATCAATTCCTAGGGTAGGAAGGCCTACTGGGGGAACTATGGCCAGTATAGGGGGAGTGGGGGGTTCAGTCTCTGTTCACCGCCTCTGCAAAGCGAAATTCTCAGCCCAAGGGGTAGGGCACACAGAAATGAGGGTGCTGTAATCTGAGGGTCTAAGGGAAACCTAACAAAAAGGATCAATTTAGCAGGCTTTGAGATGCAACAGTCCCATGTTCCTGGGGTTAGGTTCCCTCTCAGTTATTCAGCAAAGGAAATATCTGCTAGTGTAGCTGGGTGGTGGTCAGTCTCTATGGGTAGAGGGGCCTGGGGAGGTTCCTGATGTGTGGCGCCTGCAGCCTCTGGAGTAGCGTTTATTCTTCACAGGTAGCCAGGGTTGAGGGAGGGACAATGCTGGAAAGTCCAAGGTGCCCCTCCAGTCCGGGAAGTCCACATCCGCCAAGCCCAAAGCAGAAAGAAAATGCGGTAGGTCATCCTTGGTACGCAGGTTGTTTAACCCGTGCCGCTGCTGTTAAAACTAGTGGCGCTTTACCGCTACCGCCCCAGTCTGAAAGGGCTGTTGCTATCCTAGATTCCCTTCTGAAATAAACATACATGTATCTAATTACTACCGCTATATTATTTATAATATACATTTGTGCCCATATACATTTGGACACAGGCATAATTTTAGTTTTTTCAGGTATTTACCAAAACATATTCAAGCTATAATTATATAATGGATATGAGCTGAAAGTCCACACTATCAGGTTTAATTTGAGGGTTTAGGAATTACAGCTCTTAAGAATATTTTTTTTTTTTTTTTTTTTTGACGGCTGCATTCCAGTACCGCTTCACCATTCAACTTGTCCTTGTGGGAGATGTGATGTTTACATGCAGTGTTTTTATTGCCTATATGTATGTGCAACCTTTAAATACATTTTAAACACTTTTATACGGATTTACACTAGGTCTACCCCTTTTCTTTCCTGATTTGATGCACCTGCTTTGATGAGGGGAACGTATGGTGTATATGGTTTGGACGGAATATTGGGAAGTTTTGTTCCAGTACTTTGGATTGAAGACATAGAGGAGTCCCTACTCATTTGCTGTTTTTGACCACCCGTAATAGGTGTGTCAACGCTAGAGGGTAAGCGTACATCTTATCCGGTGGCGGTGGTTGCATCACATTTGGTTTACTGCATGCCCACGATGCTAGATATATGAAGACATCCAATAGAGTTATTTATGCTTCATCAATTACTATGCTTCATTATTTTATATGGACTCTGATATGGACTTTTGATTAATATTTCACCTGTGTATATGTTTACCAATTTCACACTTTGAGTTACTAATTGTTTCACTTTGCTGATTTAGCACGACACTATTTTTTAAAACTTTACAGTTTTACTGTGTATATCTCACATTGAGTGTTGCTTTTTAAGGAGATATTTTCTTTTTGATCATTTTGTATTTTACACTAGCGCAGTGTATTCTTTGTTCCTAGCTCTTAAGAATAGCCACCCCCCCCCCTTTTTTTTCAAGGGACCAAAAGTAATTGGACAATTGGATAAAAAGCTGTTTCATGGCCAGGTGTGGGCTACTCCATTATTTCTTCATCAATAAAGCAGGTAAAATGTCTGGAGTTGATTGTAAGTGTGGTATTTAGGGTTTAGGTCAGGAGATATGCTTGGCCAGTCCATCACCTTTACCCTCAGCTTCTTTAGCAAAGCATGGTCGTCTTGGAGGTGTGTTTGAGGTTATGTTGGAATATTGCCCTGCAGCCCAGTCTCCGAAAGGGATGGGGTCAGTACTGCTTCAGTATGTCACAGTACATGTTGGCATTCATGGTTCCCTCAATGAACTGTAGCTCCCCAGTGCCGGCAGCACTCATGCAGCCCCAGACCATGACAATCCCACCACAATGCTTGACTGTAGGCAAGACACACTTGTCTTTGTACACCTCACCTGGTTGCCGCCACACACGCTTGACACCATCTGAACCAAATAAGTTTATCTTGGTCTCATCAGACCACAGGACATGGTACCAGTAATCCATGTCCTTAGTCTGCTTGTCTTCAGCAAACTGTTTGCAGGCTTTCTTGTGCATCATCTTTAGAAGAGGCTTCCTTCTGGGATAACAGTAATGCAGACCAAATTGATGCAGTGTGCGGCGTATGGTCTGAGCACTGACAGGCTGACCCCCTCAACCTCTGCAGCAATGCTGGCAGCATTTATACGTCTATTTCCCAAAGAAAACCTCTGGATATGACACTGAGCACATGAAATCAACTTCTTTGGTCGACCATGGCGAGGCCTGTTCTGAGTGAAACCTGTCCTGTTAAACCACTGTGTGGTCTTGACCATTGTGCTGCAGCTCAGTTTCAGGGTCTTGGCAATCTTCTTATAGCCTAGGCCATCTTTATGTAGAGCAACAATTCTTTTTTCAGATCCTCAGAGAGTTCTTTGCCATGAGGTGCCATGTTGAACTTTCAGTGACCAGTATGAGAGAGTGATAACAAATTTAACACACCTGCTTCCCATTCACGCCTGATCTTGTAACACTAACGAGCCACATGACACCAGGGAGGGAAAATGGCTAATTGGGCCCAACTTGGACATTTTTGTTGCCAGCGGTTTAGACATTAATGGCTGTGTGTTGAGTTATTTTGAGGGGACAGCAAATTTACACTGTTATACAAGCTGTACACTCACTACTTTACATGGTAGTAAAGTGTCACTTCTTCAGTGTTGTCGCATTAAAAGATATATTAAAAAAATTACAAAAATGTGAGGGGTATACTCACTTTTGTGAGATACTGTATATAAGTCCCTGTAATATCATAAACAAGTAACAATTAATAACATATTTGGGTTATAATGAATCATACATGAACAGGGTGGTCACCCTATTTGTATTTGGAAAAAAAAAATCAAAATTAAAGTAAAAAAAAAAAATAGAAAAAAAAAAAATATTTGTGTGCTTATATAATAGAAAGCCATAAATTTGCTGAAACAAGCTGGAGAAGCGTGAATCTACTTGTTCTCAATCAGGAACATCAAGCAGTTAGGGAAATTCTGTAATGGTGATTCCATCAGCTGTGGTCCAGAGGAGGTGAATCGTAGATCAGTGACCTTTTCCTCAAGAGTATATGGGTATTATACCTCCCTCACACAAACTCCAATAGAGGATTATCAGTTTCACAGTTCACACTTCAAGGCTGATACTATAGATGAAGGTTTGAATCTCATGTATAAATTTTTCCTGTAGACTTTATGCATCAGCAAAGTAGAAACAAAAACATACATCAAGATGCACTCACAAGGGAGAAAAGGTCCCCCCTCCAGTATTCATCATCTGTAAGGCACCTTTCACACGGGTATTCCATTCAGGTCCACCTATCCGTTTCTTAGGCAGACCTGAACGGACGCTCCATGCAGCCCTATGGCGTGGCGGATGTCAGTGGTGACATGTCCGCTGACATCCGCCGCTCTCCAATCCGATCATGTCTGTGAAATCCAGATGGATGGACCAGTTTTCATCTGATCTCCATAGAGCAGAGCAGGGCTCTGACATATCTGTCTCCGCACAGTGAACGGAGATGGATCTGTCATCCGCCTGCTCAACGAGGATCAGCAGATCGATCCCTGCTGTGCAGAGCGGAGTCCGCAAACGGATACGGCCGTGTGGAAAGGGGCCTAACACAGTCCTGGATTCCACACAGAAGCATACAAACAATTAGTGGATTTATGAAGACTGCTCCCAGTCCAGCTGATTAAGTTCAAGGCTTTTCACCCTCCCTCACACAATCATTAGGGTCACTGGAAGTCTCTGTCTCTATAGTATACCGATTGTTCACAAGGATGGTTATTCATACACATAGACATGTGTTATGTTGTAAATCAATATGCAAATATACCTGTCTGGAGAAGTTCCCTTTTAATCACTTGCCGACCAGCCGCTGTTTGACGGTGGCAGGTCAGGTCTGTTGTGCAAATCGCCGTAGCTGTACGGCGCTCGCACCTTCGGGTAGGAGGCACGTGTGCGCGCCCCTGCAGTGCCCGCAGCAATTGGATTTGTTACAGAACCGATCAATCTACAGGTCCAGGCTAATGATTTCTGGTCTGGACCTGCTGATCGGTTCTGGAGAATGGAATTCTTCCTCTGCCTCTGAAATGTAAACACAGGCAGAGGAAGTGATGTCATCTCCCCTCGTGGAGCCCTTTTCAGTTCCAGCTCGAGAGGAGAAGATGTCCATAGTAAGTACACCAAGCACTACACTAACACCAGGACACATAGGCACACTTTTAACCCCTTGATCGCCCCCCCCAGTTAACCCCTTCACTCCCTGTCACAGTGTCACCAAATACAGTTTTCGGATTTTTCACTAAGCACTGTATTGGTGACACTAAATAGTGTTAGGGCAGTTAGTGATAGGTCCAGGGAGGTTTAGGGTACCCCCCATTAACACCCTAATAAAGGTTTAACCCCTTATTTGCCCCCAGTTAACCCTTTCACCCCCTGTCACCAGTGTCACTAGTAAAGTGTATAGATCTGATTGCCGTATTAGTGTCACAGGTGACACTAGTTAGCTAGCTAGTCAGTTAGTGTCACCGTTAGTCTTTTACAGCATCAGGGTACCCCCATATATTACCTAATAAAGGTTTTACCCCAGATCGCCCCCCCCCCAGTTAACCCTTTCACCCCCTGTTACAGTGTCACATATTTTTTTCTGATCACCGTATTAGTGTCACGGGTGACATCAGTTAGGTTTTCGCGTCAGGGTACCCGCCGTATATATCTAATAAAGGTTTAAACCCCCTGATCACCCGGCAGGTGACATCAGTTAGGTTTTAGTATCAGTTAGGGTCCGCGTAAACACCAGGCAGGAACAGATTAGTGCAGGTACTCTAACATGTACACACACACACTAGATAGCTCCGTTACTAGTATAGTGTCTGAATGGATCAATATATTTGATCTGATCAGAACTATATTAGCGTCCCCAGTATTTCAGTGTTCCCAAAAAGGCGACATTAGCGGGATCAGCCCAGATACCTGCTAGTATCAGTGTTTAGCCCCTCCGCCCAGCCCAGCCCACCCAAGTGCAGTATCAATAGATCACTGTCATTTAGAAAACACAGCACACAACTGCAGCGTTCGCCGAGTTATGCCTGATCCCTGCGAGCGCTAGCAGTTACCGTATTTTTCGCACCACAAGAGGCACTTTTTTCCCCGACATAAGACACGAATATAGCAGAAACTGGTATATGGCTGTATTTTATGGACACTGGTATATTGCTGTATTTCATGGGCACTGGTAAATACTTTAGTACACCATTTGGTTCAGAATATTTTTTTCTTGTTTTCCTCCTCTAAAACCTAGGTATGTCTTATGGTCAGGTGCGTCTTATGGAGCGAAAAATAAGGTAAACTTTTGGTGGCGATTGAAGCAGGCTTTGACAACCAGGTGCTCTTTTCCCTGTGAGTCATACTACTGTACCTATAAATTTAGAGGCCAAAATGTCCAAACAGACGTACACTAGTGACGAGGCCTACACATTGGTGAGTATGACAGATGAGAGCGATGGGGAAGCTCCACTGTCAGAATCAGGCTCAGTATACGAACCAGTAGAAAGCAGCGGCACCGTGACAGATAGCTCTGACGACCAAGTAGTAGTCCCTGCTAAGGTCAGGCGTACCCGACCCCGTTCTTCTGTTGCTGAGGTGCAACGACCGCAGGGCTCTCGTATGGAGCAGAGAGCCAGTACTAGTTCCGTTCATCCTTCTGGTGAACTGGCAAGCACCAGCAGCCTAGTACACCCTGTTCGTAGACAAACCAGCACTGCATTAACACTTGGTGACATGGCGAATCCACGTGCAGTTCAAGCTGGTGCAGTGGCTCAGACAAGTAGTGTCCCCGCAGGCACCAAGAAGACAAAGACAGGCCCATAGAGCCCATAGTGCCCTTCCCGCTGCATATGCTAACCCTGATTGGCAACCCACCACTTCTGCAGCACCCATACTTCCCCCATTCACTTAGAACAAATTGTACCCCTGGGGTGGGACTTTTAAAGCACTAATATCAAATTGTATAAAAAAAAATAGGATTCTTTGACTTACCGTAAAATCCTTTTCTCTGAGTTCATTGACAGACGCAGCCTCTTATTCTTGACATGTGGGGTTTATGCACCTTTTACTAGGAGTAGACTAGGCAGAACGAAGTTCAGAAAAAGCAAAGCTGGCCCCTCCCAGGGGGCCATCCTCACTCAGTGTATAACCCCTCCACCCTGCAAAGCACACCAGTTCGTAACAAGCAGTACAAACTCAATACAGAGGGGTGGGTGCTGCGTCTGTCAATGAACTCAGAGAAAAGGATTTTACGGTAAATCAAAAAATCCTATTTTCTCTTACGTTCATTGACAGACGCAGCCTCTTATTCTTGACATGTGGGGACGTCCCAAAGCAGTGTCAAACCAAAGAGGGGTGGGTAAACAATAGCAACTGTACCCAACAGAATTTTCCGGGAGGCGCCAGCAGCGCCTACACCTACCGCCTGCAAAACTTTGCGGCCAAAAACAGCATCCGCAGATGCTGACACACCAACTTTGTAAAACTTAGCAAACGTGTGCACAGAGGCCCAAGTAGCCGCCTTGCACACCTGAGACACCGACGCTTGATGTCGGAAAGCCCAGGAAGTACTTATCGCCCTGGTGGAATGAGCCGTGACCGGAAAGGGAGGTTCTTGCCCCCGAATAGCATACGCATGGGTCATGGTCTGTCTGATCCAACGGGATACAGTAGCCGACGAGGCCGCCAAACCTTTGCGCGGACCATCCAACAGCACAAAAAGCGCATCCGACCTCCGAAAAGGAGCCGTTGCTGACAAATACACCTGCAGGGCCCTTACCACGTCCAAGGAATGCAAGGCAATCACCTTAGGATGTGATGGGCGCGGGCACAACGAAGGGAGGACAATGTTCTCATTAATGTGAAAAGAGGAAACCACCTTTGGTAGAAAAGAAGGGGAATGGCGCAGCACTGCCTTATCCTTATGCAGGACCAAGTAGGGAGACCTACATGACAAAGCCGCCAATTCAGACACCCGCCTAGCGGATGTGATGGCCACCAAAAAGGCCACCTTTTGTGACAGCAGTTGCCAAGAAATATCCCTGAAAGTACTAAGTTCAGATCCCATGGTGCCAAAGGTGACCGCACCTGAGGAGCCACATGACGTACACCCTGTACAAATGTACGAATCAAAGAATGCGTCGCTAACGGACGCTGAAACAGAAACGCCAGGGCAGAAATCTGTCCTTTGAGTGTACTCAATGCCAACTTGTGATCCAGGCCTTGCTGAAGAAAGGCCAGCACCCGAGTCACCGAAAAAGAACGGGGGTTCCAACCACCCGCCTCGCACCAAGCAATATAAGCCCTCCAGGTGCGATGATAGATCTTGCGCGAAGTGCACTTGCGCGCCTTAAGCATGGTGGGGATCACTGATTCAGAGACACCCCTATCCCTCAATACCTGGGACTCAATAGCCAGGCCGTCAAAGCCAGCGAGGGTAAAGCAGGGTGCAGGATGGGTCCCTGCGACAGCAGATCTTCGCAAAGCGGGAGCCGCCAGGGAACATCTGTTACCATCCGCACCACGTCGGCATACCAAGGGCGCCGAGGCCAATCCGGAGCCACCAGGATTGTCGGGATTCCCTCCACTTCTATCCTGCCCAGCAGCCGTGGTAGGAGTTTGAGAGGGGGAAAGGCATACAGAAGCCGGTACCGAGACCATGTGACCACAAGGGCGTCTGCCAATGGATCCCTTGTCCTGCACCTTGCGATTGAACCGGGACACTAGAAGGTCCACATCTGGCGTCCCCTACCTCTGGCAAATCTGGCGGAACACTTCTGGGTGCAGGGACCATTCTCCCCGATCCAGAGTCTGACGACTGAGGAAGTCCGCCTGCCGATTTTCTACGCCCGGGATGTAAATGGCGGAGATTGCTGGCACGTGAAGTTCTGCCTACCTCAAGATGTGGGCCGCTTCTGCAGCTGCTGCCGAGCTCCTTGTTCTGCCCTGATGGTTCACGTACGCCACTGCCGTGGCGTTGTCGGACTGAACCCGCACCAGGTGGCCGCGTAGCCTCTCCGACCAGTGGGAGAGGCAGAGCCCGATCGCCCGTAGTTCCAACACATTGATCGGAAGGCGAGACTCTTGCGTCGACCATCGGCCCTGGGCAGACAACCGCCCCGAGGACCCCTCCCCAGCCCGATAGGCTGGTGTCCGTTGTGACTATCGACCATTCCAGGGGAAGAAACGACTTCCCCAAGGTCAGTGCTGGGGTCCGAAGCCACCTCGTCAATGACCCCTTGGTCTGATGATCCAACCTGATCAGCTGATCCAGAGACAAGGAAGACTTGTCCCACTGCAGCAGAATCGCCCGCTGCAGGAGCCGGGTGTGACTCTGGGCGTATTGAATTGCCTCGAAGGCCGAGACCACGAGCCCCAACACCCGCATGCAAAAACGTAAGGGGGACCACCGTCGTGACAACAGAGTTTGCACCGCTGCTTGCAGCGTCAGCAACTTGGCCGGAGGCAGGAATACCTTCGCCTGCTCTGTGTCCAATATCAGGCCCAGATACTCTAGGCGACAGGACGGGGTCAGTGTCGACTTCTGTAGGTTGATCCACCAGCCGAAGTCCCGTAGGGAGGTCAGGGTGATAGCAACATTGTCCGCCGTAGCCGACTCTGCTCGCAGGAGTAGATTGTCTAAGTATGCTACCACAGCAATGCCTCTCTGTCTCAGCAGAGCCAGCACCGGAGCCAGCAGCTTGGTGAAGACCCGTGGAGCAGAGGCCAGACCGAAGGGAAGAGCCACAAATTGGTAGTGGAGATCCCCCACCGCAGGAAGCGCTGATGCCGGACACAAATGGGAATGTGAAGATAAGCTGTCCAGGGATGCCAGAAAATCCCCCTGGTGTAGGGTGGCCACGACCAAACGGACTGACTCCATTCTGAATTCTCGCACCTTCACAAAGTGATTGAGCGCTTTCAGTTCCAGAACCGGTCTGACCCCATCCTTCTTTGGCACCACAAAAGAGGTTTGAGTAGAACCCGCGGAACCGTTCCGCAGGAGGGACCGGCACAATCACCCCCTGTTCAGACAGAGTCTGAACAACCCCTAGGAGAGCTTGCCGATGCCCCAGAGGGAGTCTCAGATTTGAGGGGAAGAACCTGTCCGGGGGGAGGATACGGAACTCTATCTTGTACCCGGAGGACACCACCTCTCGCACCCCCAGGTCCGAGATGCGGGCGGACCACCTGTCCGCGAACCCCAGAAGTCGGCCCCCCACCCGAGAGTCGGGCGGGGGCAAGCCATCATGCAGAGGGCTTCTCCTCCGTCTTGTCGGACTTGCGCTGCCAGGGCCGCTTGCCGGTCCTTGCGGCAGCCCTTGCCCGCTGAACTGGGCGCACGAAAAAAAACGCTTCCGGCTGGAAAACGAAGGTCCCTGCTTTCGGCAATGTTCACGCCGCTTGGATTCCGGAAGAAAGGTACTCTCCCCCC
>BLSH010165358.1:264978-275286 GCA_018402905.1 Glandirana rugosa
CCCCCCCCCCCCCCCCCGTGAAATCCTTAATGATTTCATCCAGGGGAGCCCCAAAAAGCCGACCGCCCTGGAAAGGCAGGTATGTGAGGCCCTGCTTGGACGCATGGTCATCCGACCAGCACCGCTGCCACAGCAGTCGTCTAATAATGACCGCAAAAACTGACATCTTTGACAGCATAGGGACTAAGTCCAGGGCTGCGTCACAAAGGTATTGAAGACCCTGCACCAACTGGTCCGCCAGCTGCACCGACTCTGGGGAGACTCCCAAGTCCCCCAGATCTTTGTGCAACACTGTCGCCCACTCTGTGAGCGACTGCGCCACCATGGCCGAGAGCCAGAGCCGGCCTCATGGCTTCCCCCTGCCACCAAGGACAACGCCTTGGACACTGCTTCCGTCCGCCTATCGGCCGGGTCCTTAAAGGATGGCGAACCTTCCATGGGAATAGTGGTAGCCTTGTTCAGGCGAGCCACCGGCGGGTCCACCATGGGGGATGCCCATTTCTGTATTAGGCTGTCCTCAAAGGGATAGCGCACAGAAAAACGTTTTGGCAGGGTGAAGAAATTCTGCGGGCGCTGCCATTCCTTATAGACAAACTGGTCAAAATACTGGACATAAGGGAACACCTTAGGAGCCCGGGCTGGCTTACGGGACCCAAAGGCGTAACCCGTCTCTTGTGACTCCCCAGCCTGGCCCAGCCGCAGCGAATCACAGAGCAGAGCATGAGGCTTCAGACACCTCAACAGGGGGTAACTTAAAGCTGGACCTTACAAGCTCAATCAAGGCCTGCACCAACAGTTTCTCTGATTTAGAGGCTGAAAATGGTTCTGAATCCGACTCCTTGGAAGGAGAATCGTCAGCCTGACCTTCATCCGGGTCACCCCTTGGTACCTCATCTGCATCCTCAACCCAATCGGGACCCATGTTGGGTTGTCGGGGGTACCTCCATGGGGACGGGTGTCTCCATGCTCGGCTAGGTTCCCCCTAGGACCAGAGCTCGAAGAAGAGGACCTCTGCTTCTAATTACCTCGAGACATATGAGGCATAGCCACAATCATACTGGCTATTTTTCTCTCGAGACCCCCTAAAGATGCAGCCAAATCCTCCTTAGTTACATAGGCTGGATCAGATTCATTCAAGGTAGCCACAATGCCTGAACAGTGAAGAGGCTCAGATAGGTCAGTTGCTCCAGGTCTTTCAGTGGAGGCAATATAGGCGGTAAACCCAGGCTCCTCTATCACAGGTGGTGGTGCACTGGCTCCCTTAGATGCCACCCCCTCTCCTTCTTTCTGGAAGACATTTGCAAAACCCAGAAAAAAGGACACTTTCCCCTTAAGAAGAGCTCTGTGAACAGACCAATCTCCCCCTGGCTTACCTTACCTGCCGTCACCATGTCCAGACCCCTTCAGACTCACATGCATGCCCTCAGGACTCCAGCTCTGTGTCCCCTTGCAGCCCAGAAGTGCCAGCGACACCCGCCAGTCCTTGTAAATATGCTGGCTTCCACTTCAAAAGAGACTTTTTTTTTTTTAAAGCAGTAAGCTGAGTCCTGCAGAACAGTGCCCTCTGGTGTCTGTAGCATTGGTACTGCAGGCAAAAGCCAGGAATCTCTTTTTTATCTCTTATTTTTAAAAAAGAGAGCGGAAAGTACTTACCATCCCCCACCGCAGGCTTCCTAATCTTAGGAGCCAGCCTTCACCCATCACGGCGGGCCTTGTCGCTCAGGACCTTCAAGGACCAGGTCACTTTTAAACTGCGGGCCATTCCCTTGGACCTGTATAGCACCCTTATGAAATCTTCCTTGGGCAGATAGACCAGGATTTTCCAACAAACTAAGGGTCCAGTGACTTAAACACATTACAGGCAAAACCTCGTCCGATCGAGGCTCGGGTACCATCCTTTTAGCTTCTGCCGTTTGAATGGATCTGATAAAACATCCACTTTCTAGGATGTAAAGAGTTTTTGAAGAGCTCTCACAGCCACGACCATCACCGTCAAACACTGGCAAAAAAACTGAGGTAATCCCGGAGTGGGAGGGGTTATATAGGGGGAACTTCCTGTCTATTGGTTGCCAGTGTCCATTCACCTGAAGGTAACATATAAACCAGCAGTAATGAATTAACACTCTGTGTCCCGTGATGTACGATAAAGAAAATGATTTATTGATGGTAATTAGACTTTAAGGGGTATTCGTGGGAAATAGTGGCTTATTTACTTGGTAAACACTAATGTGAGGTTATTGCCAGTAATTACAAGTAGGGTTTTTTCACCTTGAGTAAAAATAAGATCAATGCATTTGGTCAACCAATCAGGAACCCCTTCAGTATCAGACTAGTATTTCAGGGGAAGATTTCAGCTGTTATTCAGTCATTCTTTTACACATTCGTTCTTCGTTAAGATGAGAGCACAGGTCTAGATTATATTACACATTATTGCATGCATGGAAAGCTATATAGGTGCATATAATGCTGGTTTGTAGTGTCTCTATGCTTGTTAGGAGATGAATGACGAATGGGACTCTGAAGGCTGGTGATGTTCATTGTAATATTTACAAATACTCTGTTGGATTTTGTCATCTCTTGCAAGTATTTTGTGGACTTTCTTCTGTGCTGGAACTCAATAAATGTATCTCTCTGGATGAACCTAGTTACTGCGGAAATAACTTGAATTCTAATAATATTTATCACTACTACTATATCATTATACACTCCCCTTCCCAAAACCAGCCTCCCGTTCTCCTGTGCCCTCTGGAATGCCCGCTCTGTCTGTAACAAACTCACCTCCCTCCACAACCTCAACCTCATAACCTACTCTTAACCTACTTGCCATTACTGAAACCTGGCTTTGTGAACCCGACACTGTTTCTCCTGCTTCCCTCTCTCATGGTGGCCTTCTCTGGACTCACTCCACCAGACCCAGTGGACATAAGGGAGGCGGAGTGGAAACCCTTCTAGCCTTACACAGCATCTATCAGGTACTTCACTCAGCTCACTCTTTGAGACTCTCCTCTTTTTAGGCACTCTGTATTTATCTATTTTCTCCTGTTTCTCTAAAATTGCTGTCATGTACCAGCCCCTTGGACCGGTATCAACCTTCCTTGATGACTTCTCTGCCTGGCTATCCTACTTTCTCTGTTCTGAAATCCCCACAATCATTCTCAGTGACATTAACATCCCTGTAAATCTAATAATACTGCTACTTCTAAACATCTCAGTCAAACCTCCTCTTTTGACCTGAAGCAATGGATACAGGCTCCTACTCACACCGATGGCAACACCCTTGACCTTGTATTCTCCTATACACTCTGTGCAACCTCTCCAACAATCCCCTCCCACTCTCTGATCGCCACCTTATTAGTTTCGCTCTCTCCCAGTCTTCCACCTCCTCTCCCTCCAACCACCTAACAGTTACCTGTAGAAACCTTTGCCACCTCAACTCTTCGCTACTCTGCTACTGACCACCTCTATGACAAAATCCCCCCCCCCCCTGTTCTTCCCCCACTTAGCCACTTCTTTCTACAATAGCTCACTGTCAACCTCCCTAGACAAGCCCCAACCCCTACAACCTTGGCAAACAGATGACACTAGATGTCTCAAAAAATATAGCCGTGCTCTTAAGCACCTGCGGCTTAGTACAGGAAAGACTTCAACCAATATAAAGCTCTCCTCCAAAAATACTATTCCTGCCTCCTCACTGCCAAGCAAACCTATTTTATCACTCTCCTTAACACCTTCTCATCCAGTCCCAGTCAACTCTTTTCTACCTTCAACTCAACCTTAACTTTTTCTACTTCAACCTTCTACCTTTGTCCTCCACTGCCTTCACCTACTAACTCACTCACTGCCCTGGAGGATCACCAATCACTACAAAAAATAAGATTGATACAATTTGTGAGATCTCCAATGCGCAGATACCTTAGCCACTTAAAACCCCATGTCCATAGGTGCAACCATTACGTCCCTCATTCAGCCCTGCTATGATTGACGAGGTTGCCAAATTTTTTTTTACACCCACCTAACCACCTGCCCCCTGGACCCTGCTCCCTCGCAAATGCTATGGTCACCCTCTGGCTCCATTTTACACTCTCTAACGCACACCTTCAGTGTCTCCCTCTCTTCTGACATTTTCTCCAAATCTTTAAAACATGCACTAGTCACCCCCATCCTTAAAAAGCCCTGACTAGACCCCACCAATCTTAACAACCTACACCCCATCTTCTTACTCCCCTTTTCCTCCAAACCCCTTGAATGTCTGGTCTGCAACTGACTGAGCGAACATCTGACAGAGAAGAAACTTCTTGATCCACTTCAGTCTAGATTTCGCCCTCAACACTCCACGGAAACTGCTCTCCCTAAACTCACAAACAATCTACTAATGGCTAAAGCCAATGGACACTATTCTGTACTCCTAACTCCTGGACCTCTCTGCTGCCTCTGACACAGTCGACCACCGCTTCCTCAAAAAAAACTCCACTCCCTTGGTCTTTACGTCTGTACTCTTCGCTGGTTCTCACCCTACCTATCCCACTGCACCTTCAGTGTCACTTAAAATTGTACTCCCTCTTCCTTTCTCTGTCGTGACTTCCCCAAGGTTCTGTTCTTGGACCTCTCCTATTCTCAATCTACACCTCCTCCCTGGGTCAGTGGATTGCCTCCCATGGCTTTCAATACCATTTCTATGCCAATGCCACTAACAGACATATCAGCCTGCATGTCACAACACTTCCTCAAACTCAATTTATCCAAAACTGAGCTCATAATATTTCCTACCTCGTGTGCCTCTTCTTGGTCCGTCATGAATGCTGATGCCAGGCTCATCCACCTTACAAACCACTCAGTGTCTGCTACCCCTCTCTGCCAATCCCTCCACTGGCTTCCGCTCACCCAACAAATTAAATTCAAGATACTAACAATAACTTCCAAAGCCATCCACAACTCGATCCCCAGCTACATCACTAACCTAGTCCAACTATCTCCTACTCTGTCCACTTTCAGACAATCCCTGAAAACTCATCTCTTCAGAGAGGCCTTTCCGGCCCCCACCTAACAACTGTACATTTGTTATCCATCAGCCCATACCCCACAGTTATTTCCTTTTGTATCTCTTGACCCTCCCTCTTAGATTGTAAGCTCTAATGAGCAGGGCTCTCTGATTCCTACTGTATTATTACTGTTGTAATTGCGCTGTCTGCCCTTATGTTGTAAAGCGCTGCGTAAACTGCCAGCGCTATATAAATCCTGTATAATAGTAGTAATAATAAAGGCACCAACGCAAAATACAACCATGAAAAAAAAGCAAACAGATTTTAATGTAACAATGTTATAAAACAGATAAAAACATAGAACATATAACAACAGTACCATTATACTCTGATAGACAAACTTGCTGGTTTAAAAAAAAAAACAAAAAAAAAAATCTATGGTTAACACTTGTACCTTACCATCAAGGAAGTATCCATACGCAATAAGCATGCCCAATACGTTTAGAATTTCTCTTCAGAAGTAGAAACAGTCAATGAGAGACATGCATTTGTCTGCTTAACAAGTTTAAAAGCAACCCAGCCTGTGCAAACCAGTGGGGGTCAGACTGAAAGGGAGGGGGTACAGGTAAACGCAGGTCCCCAAGGACCAGTTTATGTCTATGAGAGTATAATGGTACTAGTATATGTTCAGCCTATGTTTATTTGATTTTAATGTTACAATAAAATCCATTTTTTTTATTCCATGGTTATATTTTTAAGTTGGTGCCTTTAAAGTCCCATACATTGGTTTGTTATTTTTTACAGGTTAACCGCTTCAATACAGGGCACTTTTACCCCCTTCTTGGGCTGAGTGCGAACTTTTGGCTTGTACCCCCTGGATACTACTTGTGAATTTTGCATTGTGAATGTTAGCAGCTCATATGTCTGTAAAGTCTGCCCACTTTGGAAAATGGAGGTGGGCCCTCATGTTTAAAACGCTATCTGAGGGCTTGAGGGCTTGGGGGCTCTGAGGGTTTGCAGATGGACTGGGTGCCAAGGCTTGGAGGCTGAGACCCCTGAGTAATGACCAATGGCTGTGCAGTGGTCACGGTTACAATGCTTTGCAGGGCTACTTACAAAAAAAAAAAAAAAAAAAAGTATGCACATATGCATGCAATTTTTATTTTGCGAAAGATGGGCACAACCTTTAAGGCTACAGACATGGGCTTTAAACTCTCTTTAAGTAGGAGATCATCTTGAAAGGATAGTGGATTCCTTTTCATGGCCTTAGCCCAGTAAGCTAATGTTTAGTAGACTGGTATCATTGCTAGGGCAGGTTGTAAAGCAGGGCCCATCAGAGAAAACAAGGTTTTAGAAAGGGCTTTGATTCACTTGTTTATGGAGTCCTTAAAGCGGATGTAAACCCTTCCATATACCCAGTGAAGTGAACAGCCTCAGATGATACACAGAGGTGAAGCAAATCCTCCTACATACGTTTTACATGCATATCTGCTGTCTTCAGCTTTATATACAGTTTAGAAAGTGGTTAGAATTTTCTCTTTCTGATTCACCTGTGGATGTGGATTCTTGCCATACACTGTGTGACAGCTGATTGGAGGAAATTCACACATCCCTCCACATAGGCAGAGACTTGCAGAGCTGTGCTGTGAATAGACCAGATCTCTGCTAATCTAATTATAGGACCCACCCGACACAAAATTCAGCCAGTTGTCGGAGAGCTTGACAGAAGTTATCATGCTGATAACATAAGAACGGAGCAGGAGAAAGCCACGGAACTCAGCGCTTTAAAGAGAGATAAGAAAACACTACAGATATATGTGCCCAGCTCAAATTTCATGAATGGGGTTTACATCCACTTTAAACTCAGGAGCATTCTCCACTTTGATTGTTGGCTTTTGTTAAGTAGGGATACTGGTACCACAGAGGGGGGGCAGCCCACTTTTGAATGAAGTCCTCCTAAACGGGTACAGACCTGATAGTTATTTACGATGTCATGTCTTCAAGTCTTTGTAATGGACAATCAGAAACAACACATGTATGCAAAGGTTTTATAGACTCTAAGAGTCTCAGCTGGAAACAGCACTAGATGAAGCTGTAGGCTGATCCTAAAGTTATAAAGTGGTGCACACTTCATCACTAAGAGCCAAGGCTGCCTCTCCAGGACTGGGAGTAAAGGGAGAAGCCTACGTCTCTTCAGGTGAAGCAATGTATGTTAAGGACTTAAGAGACTCAGAATCAGAGAGTGTCTCAGTAACAGCTTAGAGGATGCTAATGTTGCGGGTAGATCAAGAGAAGGTGTGGAAGCATGGTTATGACCTCTGCAGTTATAGTTCGTAATCATAGTTGCAATTTGGCTCATACAATCTTGCAAGACTCCAATGACATCCTCTCAGCATACAGCCAAGAAGGCAGACCAGAAGAAGACTCCAAGAATGACAGGCTTAAACAGAGGCCAAAACTCCAGGTTGTCAGCGTCAGGTCCTTCAGGGGGTGCATAAAAGATATCACCTGAGCTGTTCTTGGACTGTGAGTTGGAGGCACCTGGGGCAGCAGACTGTTCTCCATGTGTCTGCGATATGACCGGGTGCACCGTAAGTTGAGTGCAATGTAGCTCAGGGTACAAGGCTAGGCCTTGAATACTCACAAAACCGCTGCTGGTAGCAGGAGAGGTTCAGATGGCCAGAGCTGACCAGGCAGCTGTAATTGGGTAGCAAAGATGAACTGAGAATAAATCCATGTGTCCCATGCAGTCAGGAGCAGGGGCAGGAAGGTACTTCTTCAATACATAATGACGCGAAGAAATATGCAGCAAGCAGCATTGGACCCAGCAGTTCACATCAATGCTTAGACTCAAAGCATTTACGTAGGATAAACTGATGGGAAGTGGGGATTTCAAATGGCAAAGGAATGCAGCTTAAAATAAGAGCAATGTAGAAAGTTTTTTTCCCCACTAATCAGTGAGAAGAGGGTGGGTGAGTGGGGTAGAAGGGGGTTAATTCTATCCTAGAGTTGGGCTTTAGGCTTCATGCACACAGGACTTTAAAAAAAACAGCCAAAAAACGTCAGTAGCTTATCAGGGATGTTTTCAGCTTTTACCAGCGTTATATTACCGCCGTTTTTTCGCTTTTTTTTTTTTTTCAATTGCTCTAAAATGTCCAAAAACGTTGGGGATTGGCATTTTTGAACGTTTTTAAGGGTTTGAACATTTTTGCAGCTGAAAACAGTCCAAAAAAAACCTCAGCTCTTGGGTTTTTTTTACAGCTCAAAAACGTCACTGCTAAAAACAGTTGATAACAGCCTGTGTGTGCATGAACACATAGGAGAACATGATGGAGGGTTTATTGACTGTAGAAAAAAAAACGTCTGCAGCTGAAAACAGCTGCTGAAAAACAGTCAAAAAACGTCCTGTGTGCATGAAGCCTCAAGGGTATCCCATTCTGGATAGCTGCATGTACAGACCAGCTCAAGCAGCTTGTAGCGGAATCTTGATTGAACAAAAGTAATCTTGATTGAAGACAAATAAAACTAACAAAGAGGTTAGACGTTTCTCAGCAAAGCATAGAAAAGGTGTCCAATCTTCTAGGACACTAGTAAATAAGGCATGCTGGGGGTAGGAAGGGTTATATCAGGCTAGCCTCAAGTTTTTTGTTTGCCACTTTCAAAAATCCTCCTTTAGATTACAGTAAAACCCAACAGTCTGAATTCATGTGAAAAGGTTTGTATTGCTATCTGTACATTTCTTTCCATGTGATCCTCACCCCATATAGTTCTTGTAAGAGCATCAAAAGAAAAGGAAGAAAGAGTAAATTTTCCCAAAAGGTTTATAGACAGAAATACATTTTTTTTACAGAAATTATAACTTTTCTCTAATCTGTCCAAAGCTAAAAAAAAGCAGTTCAGTTGGAATTAGGCTTTAAGATGTATACAGGTATAAGGACTGCTGATAAAAGATGGTAACATGCACACTCAGACCAACCTTTAACAGCACCATCTTGCTTTGGTGAACGTGGTGCTGCCAGTCCTGTTGCCCATAAGAGATCTGATCGTATTCCTAAGCTTCGGGTTCCTTTAGGGGATGTGTCCAGTTTGGCGCCAGATTCACTATAAGATAGCCAGAAGAGAAAATCAGCTAGTGGCAAACAAAGGTAAGTGTGTTTCTGCTATGCAGACTTGTGTCTTACCTCACTTTGCGATATTCATTGAGTTTTTCTTTGATTAAAGCATGGCTAGCAAAACTGGGGTCCTTGGGGGAATAAAGTAAAAACTCAATTATTTTTCTTCATCAAGAATATCAAAGAGCTCAGCATCTGGCACTACCCTTGCCTATAGATATGTGCATCTTCATCCATACACACAAAGATCCCTTTTTCTCTTTCCATCACACAGCATATCTATACAGCTAGTTCACTTATATTTAATTTACAAATCTTTTATTGTAAAAAGAAAAATATATGGTGGTACAAGAGAGCACGTTCAATGCAATCATGTTAGAAGAGCAAAAAGTCTTAAATTAGCGAAGAACAGCAAAGCAGATGGCTAGGCTAAGCATTCACAAATGGATACTGTTTGAATCACAGAGCATATCACTAATCGTAGATTACAAAGTGTAAATGATGGAATAAAGTAGAAGCAAAGATAGAAAGGTTAATTTAAAGATATTATTATAGCTGAGCCATGGAGACCATTTTTTGTCATAAAAGGGTATGGTATGGTAAATTGAGTGATATATTTTCTCCACTTTGCAGATAGAATCTATCCTGGGTTTGATATCAGCAATAGGAATCTCTCTATGTTTCCAGTGTAGGGTGATTGCCCATTGGAGAACTACACATATTGTGTGAGTCAACCTCATTTCCATCTTCGTAATTTCCGAGATGGGAGTGAATAAAAGACACTGTGAGGGAGTTAAAGTGATCTGACTCTCAGCCATTCTATCCACTAAAGAGTTGAGTTTCTTCCAAATATGAGTAACATGTGAGCAGCTACAGAAAATATGGAAGAGGGATCCCGCCTCCCCGCACCCTCTAAAACAAAGGGGAAAAACTGCAGGGAATATGGAGTGTAGCCTGATAGGTGTGTAATACCACCTCATATGAAGTTTCAGGGCTGTCTCCCTAACACTTAGGGATCTAGTGCTCTTCTTAAGGTTGTCAATACATGTGTTCCAGTTCAGGGATCCGTGTTCCATGGAGCACTCATCTCCTATTTCTCTCTATCCCCATCAGTGTTTGACTGTTCATAAACAAGTATATAGTAGAGATAAGAGCTTTACCTCTTGGGTCTTTTAGACAAATATGTTCAAACACTGGGGGGGGGGGGGGGGGGGGGA
>BLSH010165358.1:275296-309776 GCA_018402905.1 Glandirana rugosa
CTGACCCGCGTTTAGACATCCTATAGTGTGTGGAAAAGAAGTGTTTTATCTGTAAAAAATGAAATATTTCCCTGTGTGGTGCCTGATATAGCATTTGGATTGTGGGAAACAAAATAAACCTCCCATTCTGGAGTAATTTATGGAGACTGGTAACTCCTGCGTCTATCCACCAGCTGTACTCTGAGCGATAGGAGATGCCAATGTGGAAAGAGGGATTATCCATAAAGGAAGCCAGAAGTGGTGTTTGTGTGATTAGCCTGTAATTTTTCCTGTATCTATACCACAGTTTAAGGGATTGTGTCACAGTGACATTTAGATGGGAAGCCCCTGTCATGATTGTTTCATTATTCCACAGTAAGCCTGGAAGGGAATATGGGAGGATTGATTCCGCTTCAAATCGGATCCATGGGATTCTAGAGTTAGGCATGATCCATAGGGCTAACTGGGTGAATCCGGAGGCCAAATAATAGTGCCACAGATTTGCGCCCAGTCCCCCTGAGTTAGTGGATGCGTATAAAACTGTCAGAGCGAACCTGGGGGGGAGCCTGCCCAAATAAATCTGTTGAGGTCTCTCTGGAAGGTTAAATCACAAAGGATTTTGTAATTAGAATGGGGAGGGACCTAAATAAATATAGCAACCTGGGCAGGATCGTCATCTTAGCTGCGGTTATCTTGCCCAAAAAAGAGATATGGTATGAGTTGTATGTCTTTAGTGACCTTCTAAGCGTAGCTATTAGTGGGAGGTAGTTTCTCAGAAAGAGGGAACGTTTATTGGGGGTAAGATATATCCCCAGATAGGATAGGGCGTCCCGGGTCCACTGAAAGGGGAATGAGGATTTGAGGGCTTGGAATTGTGTCTGAGGTACATTGATTGGCATCCCTATAGATTTCAAGAGATTGATGGAAAGGCCAGATGCTTTTGAGAATTCGTGTAGGGTCTGGAGTAGGTTGGGAAGAGAGATGGCTGGATTAGAGATAAACATATGTATGTCGTCCGCATACATACTTAGCTTGTATTGTGATGTCCCTTTTATATAGCCTGAGATGTCGGGGTGTGTTAGGATGGCAAGTGCAAGGGGTTTTATGGCCAGCGGGAAAGTAAAGGTGAAAGTGGGCACCCCTGCCTAGTGCCCCTTCCTAGTGAAAAGAAATTTGAGTTGCTACCCGGGATCCAAATTCTCGTTTGAGGATTTGTGTATAAAGCTTGGAATGCATGGAAAAATTCTCCTTGAAAACCAAACTTCTGGAGGACAGCCGCAAGGTATTCGCAAGACAAACTGTCGAATACCTTGTGTATGTCCAGGCTTCGTAGCAGGAGGGGAGAGGAGGTGCATTCGGCATCTTGTATTATGTTAGCTGCAAGTCTTATATTGTCCGTGATTTGCCTGGTATGAAACCAGATTGGAAGGGAGATATTAATCTAGGGATCACTGCTGCTAGTCTATTAGCCAACAGTCTGCCAAAAATCTTCAGGTTGTTATTCATGACCGATACAGGTCTGTAATTGGCTGGATCCAGGAGATCTCTACCTGGCTTGGGGATCAGGGACATATTTGCTAACATTAATTCCTCAGGGAAGTGCCCCCCTCCCAAAACAAAGTTAAATAGGGTGGTTAGTTTAGGGGTTAATTGATCTATGAATTGTTTGTAATTTAGTGCTGAATAGCCGTCCGGGCCAGAGGATTTGACTGTTTTTAGGGACTTAAACCTCTTCTTCGGTGCAGGGGTCATTCAGTGCATTCAGTGCTTTAGATTGTCTAACCATGCCATAGTGTCCGCTGAGATAGAGGAGGTGGGATGTGAGGCAACTTGGCCTGCCTGTGTTCTAAGTCTATATGTGTGCGTTGGTTTAAGTGTGTGGTTCAAATTCCTTGCAAACATTGTTGTGTACGCGTTACTATGTAGTAGGAACTTGGCCTTGGACCAGCGCAACCGTTTTTCGGTTTTGTAAGAGAGCAGGGAATCCAGTTCCAGTCTTTTAGACTGAATTTCTGTGAGAATGGTAGGGTCTCGAGAATGATGGTGTGTTTTGTACAGTTTCTTCAATTGTTGTGTGAGGGAGAGTATCGAAGCCCATTTGGTTTTATTTTTATCTGATGCTAATTTGAGAAGATGGCCCCTGAGGACTGCTTTGTGGGCGATAAGATGTCCCCTGAGGACTGCTTTGTGGGCTAAGTTTCTTACACGTACTTTGATATATTAAAGCGGAAGGCAAGTCAAAACCCGACTAAGCTTAAATCTACTCCCATATCTATTCTAAGCAAAGATGTCTATACTTACCCATTCTGAGAGCGCTCCGGGCACATGATCTTTCCAGGGGCGTGATTCTGTGAAGAGGAGAGATTGCCGACAACGGCTGCAGAGCCTGGGTGGTGATGTCACCCATAGGCTTACTATGGGGCATCCATTGTCAGCTGTCCCTCCTTTACACTGAAGCCAGTGCTGGGACCTGATAATGTGACTGGACTGGAGCAACTACAGATGAGGTAAGCATAAACATCTTTTTCTTTTACAGGGTATAAAGAATAGGCTTAGAATTGGGGTGGGAGTAGATTTAAGCTAAGTTATGTTTTGACTTGCCTTCCACTTTAAGGCCTAATACACACGGGCGTTTAAAAAAACGAGCTGTAATGTCGGTACCGATGCCTGGAAAAAACGCAAATTTATCAGTGTTATGCATTGACGACAGTGCACAATTTTCCACGCTAGCTTTCAGCGGCATTTCTCTGCCTCTATTCAAAATCATTTGATTTGAATAGAAGTCGCACCACAAGTCGGATCATGATGATCCGACCTGTGGTGCGACTTGTGTGCTGAGGATCTTGAAGGGAAATCCCGAAAAAAATGAAAAAAACAATTTGCGTGGGGTTACCCCCCAAGAGGTACCAGACCCTTCAGTCTGGTATGGATTTTAAGGGGAACCCCCACGCCGAAAAAAAAACAGCATAGGGTCCCCTCCAAAATCCATACCAGACCCTTATCTGGTCTGGAGCAGAAGACCGAGCAAAAGATAGAAGACCCCTCAGAAGAAAGAAGGCCCCCGCAAAAGAGCAGAAGAAAGAAGAGGCGGAGAGGGGAGAAGATGCCGGAGCTGATTTAATAAACTATTTTAAAAAGCTGTGTAGTGTGTTTTATTGACACTTTTTTTTTAGATGAATGGGTAGGGGTACGATGTACCCCTTACTCATTCACATAGGGTGGCTTCCAGATTCCGATAAGCTCCCGCCCGCAGACCCCGACAACCAATGGCCAGGGTTGCCGAGAAGAGGCCCTTGTCCTCATCAACATGGGCACAAGGTGCTTTGGGGTGGGGGGCGCAGGGCACCCACCCCCCCATGTTGAGGGCATGCAGCCTGGTATGGTCCAGGAGGGGGGGGGGGGCGCTCGCTCATCCCCACCCCCTTTCCTGGCCTGCCAGGCTGCATGCTCGGATAAGGGTCTGGTATGGATTTTGAGAGGGAACCTATGCCGTTTTTTTGGCGTGGGGGTTCCTCTTAAAATCCATACTAGAACGAAGGGTCTGGTAGCTCTTGGGGGGGAACCCCGCGCAAATTTTTTTTTTCATTTTTTTCCGAGGTTCCCCTTTAACCACTTTAAGACCGCCCATCGTCATTATGCAGCGGCCGTTTGAAGTGGAATACCGTTGCTATGGTATTAAGCCCGTTATCTTTTTTTCAGCAGGCGATTCTGCACAAGATAAAAGCGGTCTCAGCGGAGAATTCACCGCGAGATCACTTTTATCAGCGGTGCGAGAGGTGCCCCCCCACCGGTTTCCGGTCATCTCCGCCGCTTACCGGACCCGCCGATCGGTTTCTCTCCCCCCAGTGTCCGTGAGCCGAGTCAGCGGATGAAGCCGCTCAATCGGCTCCATAACATGGCAGGGCGGAGGCGACGTCACAAGTCACTTCCGCCCAATGCTCTTAAAGGGCCCATTTTTTTATTTTTGCACTGTCATTTTTTTCAAATTATTTATTTATTTTAGTTTTTTTGCATTTTACTGTAAATATGAGATCTGAGGTCTTTTTGACCCCAGATCTCATATTTAAGAGGTCTTGTAATAGGAATAAAAGTGATCAATTAAAAAAAAAAAAAAAAAAAAAAAAAAAAAAAAGAACGGTGTAAAAATAAAAAGTAAAATAAATAATTAAGAAAAAAAAATATTTAAAGCGCCCTACGAATGCATATGTAAGTCCCGCCCACATATGAAAACTGTGTTCAAATCACACATGTGAGGTATCACCGCGATTGTTAGAGCAAGAGCAATAATTTTAGCACTAGATCTCCTCTGTCACTCAAAACTGATAACTTGTAGAATTTTTTAAACGTCGCCATTGGAAATTTTTAAGTTGCAAAATTTGTCGCCATTCCGCGAGTGGACGCAATTTTAAAGCATGACATATTGGGTATCATTTTACTCGGCGTAACATTATCTTTCACAATATGGAAAAAAATTGGCCTAACTTTACTGTTGTCTTATTTTTTAACTCAAAAAACTTAATTAAAAAAAAAAAAAAACGCGCTTGAAAGACCGCTGCGCAAATACGGTGTGACAAAGTTTTGCAACGACCGCCATTTTATTCTGTAGGGTGTTAGAAAAAAATATACAGTATATACTGTTTGGGGGTTCTAAGTAATTTTATAGCAAAAAAACTGGTTTTAACTTGTAAACACCGAACTCCAAAAAGAGGCTCGGTCTTAAAGTGGTTAAGATCCTTAGTACACAAGTCGCACCGCAAGTCGGATCATCATGATCTGACTTCTGGTGCAACTTCTATTCAAATCAATGGGTTCCCATAGGGAACCATTGATTTTGAATAGAGGCAGAGAACCGCCTGACCAGGCTTAATGCTGTGTAATACAATGTTAAGCCGCGTTTTTGAGCGTTTTGCCGGCTCAGGGTCAAAACAGCTCTAGCCCTGCAGTTTCTGAACACGCTGGTCGTGGGTTTTTTCTACAGCTTAAAAACGATTATGCCACTTACAGCTTAAAAACATCAGCGTGTGTATGAGGCCATTGAATAACATGGAGAGGCGTTTCTAAGCTGTAAAAAAAGCTCAAAAACGCGGTTTTATTCATAAATATTTGAATGCGTTTCAGAAGTGTATTAAGCCACAGCTTCACTATCATGAATCCACTCCAACTGAGGTTATGTTTTGGGTGTTTGGCTTTATGTTTTGGTGTCACTTGTAGTTAAACTAAGCTGATATTCATCACATACAAGTATATCACTGGTAGCATACCACCAGCATACTACACAGTAGGTATTAAATGTCACACTTCATTATATCATACAGCTTCTACTTCCTCTGCCCAAAATTACAGGTGTATTTTTGTAATTACTGTCTCCCAGCTACCAACTTTAGATACTTTAGAAATTACCTCTCCATCAATTCGGCTGTTGTCCCTGATAGCTTTGACCCAGCTTAACATGTCATCTCGATCCTCAGCCTGAAAGAGATATTCACAGAAATCAGGCGTTGTCAGCCGGAAGACGTGTTTCCTCTTGGTCTCGCTGTAAGAGATGTCCACCAGGCTTCCGAGGATGCTGATTGGATGCTCCTCCTCGCCTATCCCCAGGCCCCGCGATTCTGGACGCTCCTTGTGCAAGAAGAGATGGTGCGGGCGCAGGATGGAGTACATTCTTTTCCACTGGCGAAGCCCACTGCCAACTTTCTACAGAAACAAAAACATACAGACAACTGATTAACACTGGAAAACTCAAATGAATACAAAGCCTAAAAATGCCTTGGGCTCAGAACAAATGCCTCAGGCAAGAAAATGCTGGGTCTACTCACCTGGACTCCCAATGCACGGGGTTCCATGCATTAATGCATTTGGCCATTAAACTAAAGAGCTATTATGTGGCAACCTCCAGCAGCCATTTTGGATCCAGCCCACATAAAATATTAATACATTACAATACATTAATAAGAAACACAATGCAAAGCCCTGCCTGTTTTCCATCTCAGTTAATGCAAAAATCTTCACCAATGTTTTATTTATTCTGAGAAACTGTATGTACTCCTGCATAGAGGAGGTAGGACTGTTAGTTCATACTGTATATACTGTATGCTAGGTGGGGACTAAAGTGCCAGTCTGATGGAGAAGGGACAAAATATCAAAACTTCAGACCATGAATACACGACTTCTAAATGTCTTATCTTTGTGTCCCTACCACACTGTCTAAAACCTGACATACATAAGATTATAAGAGATTTTCGTAGATGATCACAGACAGATGTGCGCCAGATGATCACAGACAGATGTGCGCAGATGATCACGGACAGATTTGTGCCAGATGATCACAGACAGATGTGCGCCAGATGTGCACAGATGATTACAGATTTTTGCCAGATGTGTGCAGATGAGCAGAGACAGATGTGTGCCAGATGATCACAGACAGATGTGCGCCACATGATCACAGACATATTTGTGCCAGATGATCACAGACAGATGTGCGCCACATGATCACAGATGTGCGCCAGATGTGCACAGATGATCCTGGACAGATTTGTGCCAGATGATCAGACAGATGTGCAGCAGATGATCACGGATAGATGTGACAATTGTGCGCCAATGATCATGGACAGATGTGCGCATATGATCACAGACAGATGTGTGCCAGATCACGGACAAATGTGCGCCAGATGATCAGACAGATGTGCGCCAGATGATCACGGATAGATGTGCCAGATGATCACAAACAGATTTGCACCAGATGCGAGCCGATGATCACAGACATATGTGTGCCACATGATCAGACAGATATGCACCAGATGATCACGGATAGATATTTAGTAGGACAGATGTTTATTGGGACAGGTGTTGGTGTTTTCACTGTATGGGGACACTGGGGACACTAGCTGGGTGATCAGTGTGTAAAAAGCTGTAAAAGACAGCTCATACACACTGATCCCCAGCTCGCAGATCCGCTCTTCTTCTCCTCACTGACTCTGTGAGGAGAAGCAGAGCCGGTTGCCTGGCAACGGCTCTCTGCTTACATTACATGATGGCTGTGATTGGACACAGCCGTGAGGGCCAATCACAGAGGCCTCCTGCCGTGCATGTTGTCCGGACTCTGGGGGACACGGGCACATCGGAAGCGCATGCCCGCGCAATCCTGCTGTTTGTGACGTCCCCCAGGCTGTTTACACCACATGATGGCTGTAATTGGACACAGCCATCATGTGATCAGGAGGGCAAATGACAGATCCCTCCTGCTGATCCGAGATGCGGTGTGTCCGGCGGACACAATCGCATCGGGATCGCGGGGCTGCGCGGGCACGCGGCTGTGTGATCCCGCTCCTTCTGAAGGACGTTCAGGAACATCCACTCAGAAGGAGGCAGCACCCACCGGCCATATATATGCAGTGGCCGGGTGGGAAGTGGTTACGTAAACCTGTGTAGGTCACCAGAATAGCTGACTTTCTAATAGCTGGAATACTTTCACTCCCATGTATGATTTATGCACCAATGTTTCATTCTTTCTGACATTTTTGTATTGTTTTGGTATACAGCTAACATTTACACTTAAAGTATAACTAAGGGCAATTTTTTTTAAGTTTTGGATAGAGTGGAGAGGGATTAGACCCCCTTGTCAGTTTTTATTGCCGTCTGTGCCTCCGTTAAGGAAACATATCTATTTGTCCTGTTTACCATTATTATTGAAAGTGAAGGTAAAAGAAAACCCCAAATGTTGGGTTGTCCCCACAAAAGTAATAGTGTTGAACTCTTCCAATGGGGACACTAGTTTGGGTGACCTAGGGGTCCACAATGAATTCCCTTAATTTGCAGGTATTTTCTCTCACTTCCTGTTTGCCTATGGACCGGAAGTGAAGATAAATCTCCACAATGGGACACAGATGGCGAAAGAAAATATGAGAGGGCTTATAACCCTCCCTTGATCTATCCAAAATGAAAAAAAAAGTTTTACCTATAGTTCTACTTTAAAGAAATGGTTTGTAGAGGGTACCTGGCCAGCTTTGGAGAAGAGCAGTTGCACCCAGATTGTGCTCTACGCTGCCTGGGCTTTCTCTAATACAGCTGATCGGGATGAGGTTTCCTATCTATCCCTCAGTCGAGCAGACTACAAGACCCTCCTTGACTCACCTCCCACTTGGACTTGAGGTATAACTTTGCCGCTGCCCCGCCTTCCAACAGCAAGTTCCCTGAACCTAAGATGCTGCCAGTGAAGGCCGCTCTGAAGTCAGCCCAGCACAGGGAGACAATGCAAACTCCAGCTAAGGGAAATGCAGTGTCTTTAATGCAGCTGAACTGCCCAGTGTCCCCAATCTCCATGCCTAGCAAGCTGGCACCTACCTGCCCAGGGCAATCTGATGCTTCACAGCCAGCAACTGCAGCCTCTGTCATGGCAGATCCTGAGCTCCCCTCCTTGCTACACTCACTGCCCACCTTAGCTCCTAGACTCTGGAGTTAAAAGAAGCATTGAAGACTGAGGTGGATGCTCTAAACAACAGCTCTCCTCCATGGATGCTAAGGTAACATATGCGAGTGTCTCCATGGCTCAATTGTTCACCCCCCTGTTGGGCTATAAAATGTGTCTAGAAAATCTGGGACGTTTGCTTTGCCAAATGAATTTGTAGATATCAGTCAGGAGTTGTTTATAAAGGATCTCGGAACCACAATGGGTAAAGCTCTGAATAGGTACAGCAATTTGGTAAGATATTCATTTTAACTGCTGTGACACTGCCCAGGGAAGAAATAGGATATGACCACCATAATTTAAGAACATTATGGATCTTGGACACACATGAGAGATAATTGGTAGCAAAAAAAGAGGAAATAGGAGGTGTGAGGATGACCCCTAGGTGAGAGTTTGTTCTGCGACCATAGGAATTTTAAAGATGTCAGATGCATTTCTGCAAAGGACCTGGCGATTGGGACAGATTAAATTTGACAGTTCAGGAAATCCAGGGTTTACCTGATCTCTACGGAATGACCCTGCTGAGACAAAAGAGTAGCGAGAGCCCTATTAGAGATGATCTACAACAAAAGAGCACTTTAAAATGGGGGGACCCCTTCCACATTCAAAATTACGAAAAATTAGACCACTTTCCTTCTTTATATTCCAGATCAGTTTCCTGTCTTTGAACTACTGGGCACAGACCCCACTGAAGTGAAGAAATGGCTGATGGCTGGAGGTTCCAGAGGGTAAACAAGATCGCTTGAGCCTGTCTGCATGCCAGCAATGGAGAAAGTCTAGAACGCAGCAGTAACGACTGGCTTCCAGACTTATGCACGCAGCTGCAAACAAACCTTGATTTAGTTTCCATTGCCCAAAAGACTGTTTTGTTACCTGGCATGAATTTTGCTGCAAGCTTATCTATAATGTATGCCAATACTCTGCCATGCTGGTAGCGAATACTACCAGTTTTCTAAAGAATGCCTGTATATAACTTTGTTTTCTCATAGGCACTTTATAATCAATCTCAAAACTTTGACTCTTTTCTATGAGACAGATACCACCTGTGAATTAGATTACTTTACCATAGCCTGGACATTGACTTCACATCCTTTGTGGGTTTTTAGCTTTGACAACTACTGGTCCAGGTGGGAATGTATTCCTTTGTAAAGTTATACAGTGTAGCTTTTGATTGCAAAGTCTTAAATTCTTTTTTTTTTTTAAATAACAAACATGTTATACTTGTCTGTTTTGTGCAATGGAATTGCACAGAACGGCCCCCAAACCTACTCTAATTGATTCCCTGCCAGTGTTCCTGGATCCTCCTCCCTTTTGAGTGCCCCCATAGAAATCCACTTGCTATGGAAGCACTCGTGTGAGCTTAATCCTGAGCCACGCTGCCTGCATCCATAGACACAGACAACGTGGCTCCGCCCTGCCCCCACTCCTTTGTCACAGGATTTGACTGGCAGCAGTGGGAGTCAATGGCTCTCACTGTCTCAGCAAAGCCTGTGAGAGTGGGGAGAAAAGACAGAGCCAGTACAGAAGGACAGGATTCACTAGGTCCATTCTATGTGTTACCGGCTCCAGACATAGCTTTATTATTGTAACAGTCTCAAGACTCACGTGGGTTGCTTGTCCCCCTCCTGGATCAGGGGTTTTCTTGGTTCTCCCCTGGTGCCTTTTACATGGGGGTCAGAAATTTGATGGGCTCCGCTTTTCTCTCAAAGGTACAGGATTTCTGAGTCTCTACATTGTTAATCTTTCCTGCTGATATTTATGACTAGTGGTTGAAGTTGTCTAGAGTCCCGGTCACGCATCAGGAGTTGCCAGACCTTTTATATCTGTGAGACTAGATATATATTAGGGTGTCTCTTCCGGTGAACCTGAAATGGCTGACCAGGTTGTTAGTCTAATTTTTCTTCTACTAACTTCCTCCTTACACGACACTGTGCTGCACAGTGGCGGCCCGTGCAGCACACCCCTATCCCTCCTGCCACCCCTCCTATCCAATTCCCCCGACCCCTTTCAAGACGCCGGGTGCATGGATTGCTATGGCGGGGGTGTTTTTTTTTTAAGCACCTGATTAGAGACAGAGGCAAAAAAGGGTGAGCTCGGGGCGCAGAGAGTGCACCCTGATCTCACCCAATTGTGTGACCATAGCAAATGAGTTCTCGCTATTTTCACACTGCAGTGCCTCCCCACCAATCAGGAAGGCAGGTCGTGAGACCTGTTTCCCAATCGGCCAAATCTCCAGGCGATCCTATTGGATGCCTAGCGCTTTGGCGGAAGAGGAGTGGACACCTCTGCCGCCGCCCACACTGTGGAGGAGGGTGGAGACAAAGGAGGATCCTCTTCACAGCCCGGTAGGTGCCGGACCTCCTGCAGCGGGGCAGGTGGGAAGGGGTGCAGTCAGTGTTGTGAGCCCCACGGCGGGGGGGTGCTCTATATAGCCCATCTGTAATGCTGGGCTATATACCCCATCTGTAATGCTGGGCTATATACCCCATCTGTAATGCTGGGCTATATAACCCATCTGTAATGCTGGGCTATATAACCCATCTGTAATGCTGGGCTATATACCCCATCTGTAATGCTGGGCTATATACCCCATCTGTAATGCTGGGCTATATACCCCATCTGTAATGCTGGGCTATATACTCCATCTGTAATGCTGGGCTATATACTCCATCTGTAATGCTGGGCTATATACCCTTTCTGTAATGCTGAGCTATATACCCTATCTGTAATGCTGAGCTATATACCCTATCTGTAATGCTGGCCTATTGTCAGGGCTGGGCTCAGCTCTCCCTTCTCAAAGCAAGCTGCTCAGCTGAGGGTTAATTGCCAGTCTCAGCTTCCACTCTGTCTCACGTGATGCCCATATCCTGCCCCGTTAAGCCAGCTCTGCTGCTATATAAACTGCCTGGATCAGAACGCAAATGGCTTCGCATTGGTCAACATCTCTGGAGGAATCTCTGCTGTCTGTTCCTGTGAAAGACTTTGCCCATTTGACGTTCCCTTCTGGTTCCTGGATTCAAGACCCTGCTCAGCTGACTCTCCTCCTGGCTCCAGACCATGCATTCTGTTTCACCTCGTTGATCTCTGGAATCCTGTTGCACTGGCTTGCTCTGACTATCCACTGTGATTAACGAACCCTGGCTATGTTTTGACCACGTTTACTGTGTTTATAACATTTTACTTTTTTATTAAAATGTGTGATTTTACTGCACTTCTGTCTTTGTCTGATTCATGGTTTCTGACAGCTATATACCCTATCTGTAATGCTGAGCTATATACCCTATCTGTAATGCTGAGCTATATACCCTATCTGTAATGCTGAGCTATATACCCTATCTGTAATGCTGGCCTATATACCCTGATCTGTAATGCTGAGCTATATACCCTGATCTGTAATGCTGAGCTATATACCCTGATCTGTAATGTTGAGTTATATACCCCATCTGTAATGCTGAGCTAAATAACCCTGATCTGTAATGCTGAGCTATATACCCTGATCTGTGAGGCTGAGCTATATACTATGTCCTGTGATGCTGAGCTGTATACTCCTGTCCTGTGATTCTGGGGCTGTATACTCAGTCCTGTGATGCTGAGCTGTATACTCCTGACACTATGGGTGGAAGCAAGTGGAGTACAGGGGACTGAGTGGGTTGACTCTATAAGGGGGCTTATGAGAAGTTAGAGGGATCAAAAAGGAAGGATGGGGAGAATTGCCTGGAGAGGATGTTGTTCTGGTCTATAGCTCGCTATTGACAGCAGACCTTGTGGGTGCTGGAAGTTTTGATGTCTCTTTGTATAGCATGACTTTTTTTCCTGTGTAATATACAATGAAAGGACTTGGCACTGACTTAGTAAATGGGAGTGCAAATTTACCAGTACTTAACCTGCAATGTACTCGACTCAGCACATACCCATTCAAAAATACCTTAAACAAACGCTAAATAATGTATATGCGATCATGTTAAACCATATATGCAAAACATAAACAAAATACTCAATAGTCTATATCTTGAATTATATATATTAGCATATATATCAAAGTGCTCAGTAGTCCAACTACACTATGAGAATCTTTTCTATGGTCTCCTGTGGAGTGTTATGACTGCCTGTAAAAAGGGGTCAAAATGGTCTGGTGAGTTGCCATTTTTACCATAAGACGAGCACTGGTGGAAAAAGTCACTTTTATAAGAATTATTCACATGGTGTTGGGAATATCCTATGGACTACTGAGCACTTTGATATATATGCCAATATATATAATTCAAGATATGGACTATTGAGCATTTTGCTTATGTTTTGCATATATGGTTTAACATGATTGCATATACATTATTTAGCATTTATGTTTAAGGTATTTTTGAATGGGTATGTGCTGAGTCGAGTGCATTGCAGGTTAAGTACTGGTAAATTTGCACTCACATTTACTAAATCAGCGCCAAGTCCTTTCATTGTATATTACATTTGCAGTGTTTCGCACTTTTAGGCCTCATACACACGGGCGTATCTTTAAAAATAAACAAAACATAGGGCCCGACGTCAAGGAAAAAAATTGGCGTTTTTCGGCGTTATGCATCGGCGTTAGTGAGCGTTAGTGAGCGTCGGCATCAATAGGCGTTTTTTAAAAAAAAAATCATCCCTCTGCTATTTTTCAACCTAAAAACGTCGGCGTCAAAAAACCGCGGAAAGCGCCGGTACAATATTAGTTGGCGTTTGTTGGCGGTTTGCGGCGTCGGCATCAAAAAATGCCAAAACGTTACAGCCTCAGAACGCGATGACCGTGGGTTCTACTTTCAGCTCACTAACGCCGACGCCATCTACAGCTCAAAAACGCTGACGTTTTTATGGGGCCATTGACTAACATGGAGAGCTGCAAAAAACGCCAGAAAACGCCGGCGTCAAAAAACGTCCATGTGTATGAGGCCTAAAAGGGGCAGCGACTTATATATATATATATATATATATATATATATATATCTTCGCATATAAATTACTATAGGGCGCCAATTCCCATTGTTCATTGTATAGATGACTTTTTTTCCTGTTGTGTTCTTTTTGATTTTTTCCTTATTTCTCCCTCTGAGCACTAGCTTTCTATTTTTTTTCACCCTCACCTTTTTTTTTTTTTAATTATCCACCGTGCCCTCATTCCTCACTCCCTTCAGTAAATGAGTTCATTAAAGTTAATATTTCTCAATGTTAGAGGCCTCAACGCCCCTGAAAAGAGGACACAAACCTTACGTGAATTATGGAAAATGTGGGCTCACATAGCCTGCTGCAGGAGACACGTTTCAGTTCTAATAATCCACCTAAATGAAGCGATTTTCTGTTTCCCCACAGCTACCGCAGTTATTCCACAAATTCAAAATCACGTGAGATCTTCATCATATTAGCTAGATCCTTGCCATGCACTATGGAAGACAGTTTGTTTGACTCCCATGGCAGATACCTCTTTCTGAAAGGCAAGATTTATGTTTGGTTTTTTTTTTCCCCAAATGTACCCCAGCTGACCTTCCTAGAATCCTGTATGGTGGATTTATCTCGCTTTGCTGAGGGATCCTTGATTTTGGGCAGTAACTCATCGGTCATATTCTTGTCTGAAGAGATTTAAAAATGTCTACAAGCTACAATTAATTAATATATGGAGCTACCAGCATCATAATACCAAAGACTATACCTTTTCCATCAGTTACATTGCAGAATAGACTATTTTTTTGTTCCCTATGCTCTCATGGACAACGTCACCAAGTCCACAAATGAACAGATGTTAATATCACATCAGGGGCCCATAACAATCACACTTAAGCTTCCACAACCAACTGTTTCTCCAACACGTTGGAGACTTAAAGTGGTTGTAAACCTCAGACATGAAATATTAACAAAGCACATCCCACTATAGTGTGTACTTGTCTCAATCCAAAATACTGAGTGTGATTTTTCTCTGCTGCCTTATTTCTCTGCTGTCTGCATGAGTTATTTCTAACAGGTTTTCCTCACTCCAAGAGACAGAGGGGGACAGGGAGGGAGATCCTGCAAACAGCCTGTGAGTGACAGCTTCACCTATGCAGGGGTCTTGTGAGGAAGGTGTTTCCCTTCAGTCCAATCAGCTCTAAAGAGCACACCTATCTGTGCAGCGTAGTGTGTGACTCAAGATCCTTGTCCTCTGCTTTCAGATAGCTCAGGCAAGCTATGTAAATTCTGCATTTTGAACTAATGTAGAGAGGGGAGGGCTAAAGATAAACCAGTACAACTTATGTAGGAGGATTTGATTCATCACTGTGTATCACCTGAGGCTTGTTAGTTCAATCTGTCTATGTAAGGATTTTCAACCACTTTAATGAAAGTCTCTTACAGGATAAAAAACTGTCACAGCCGGGTGCCCACAGTTGAAATGCTGGCACCAGGGAGAGGAGAGGGAGAGAAACTATAGTTCAGGTGACCACACCGCTGGATCCTGGGATAGGTGAGTGTGTGTTTATTAACCAGTAGAGATCCGCGCTATAGACGAAAGACGTCTACAGCGCGGATCTGAATCTCCGGGACGACGTCTATTGACGTCCGCCCCTTAACACGCCCCCTGCGCGCTCTCACGAGCGGCGGCGGCGCCCGCGGGTCGGGCGGACTCGATGTCCGCTCCTGACCCGCGATCGCCTTAGAGAGCTGTAGAACGGGGAACCGCCGATGTAAACACGGCGGTTCCCCGTTCTGTGAGAGGGGGACAAGCAGATCTACTGATCCCTGTCACTGATCGCTGTATAAATGTCATTGGTCCCAAAAAAGTGTCAAAAATGTCCGACATGTCCCCCCCAATATCGCAGTCCCAATAAAAATCGCAGATCGCCGCCATTACCAGTAAAAAAAAAAAAAATAATAAAAACGCCATAAATCAATTCCCATAGTTTGTAGACGCGATAACTTTTGCGCAAACCAATCAATAAATGCCGAGTGCGATTTTTTTTACCAAAAATATGTAGAAGAATATAAATCGGCCAAAACCGATGAATAATTGTTTGTTTTATTTTTTATTTTTGGATATTTATTAGAGCAAAAAGTAAAAAATATTGTTATTTTTTCAAAATCGTTGCTCTTTGTTTGTTTATGGCGCAAAAAATAAAAACCGCAGAGGTGATCAAATACCACCAAAAGAAAGCTCTATTTGTGGGGAAAAAAGGACATCAATTTTATTTGGGTACAACGTTGCACGACCGCGCAATTGTCATTCAAAATGCAACAGCGCTGAAACCTGAAAATTGGTCTGGGCAGGAGGGGGGTTTAAGTGCCCAGTAAGGAAGTGGTTAAGAGTCAGCAGCTACACTTTTTGTAGCTGCTGACTTCTAATAAACACAAAAACGACTGGAGCTCCTCTTTAATAAACTTATAACTGAGGAGAAATTATTCCCTGTTCTCAAGGTTAGGCTGACAAGCAAGGCACTCTGACCGGATGGGTTCACATGATTCTCTTATAAAACATTCCAACTGCCTCTTGCCCCTTGATTTGTTAAAGGATATGTAAATGTGTGTGTTTTAAAAAAAAAAAAGTTATACTTGCCTCCTCTGTTCAGTTAGTTTTGCACAGAGTGGCCCCAATCCTCGTCTGGGGTCCCTCAGCAGCGCTTCTGGCTCCTCCTCTTCTCCAGTGCCCCAACGGAGAGCTGCTCTCCCTCGGGGCACTTGTGCGGGCGTGCTCCTGTATCCTGCTGTGTCCATTGACACAGACAGCAGGAATCGGTTCCGCCCCCCGGCTCCCGCGTCATTGGATTTGACTGACAGCGGCGGGAGCCATTGGCTGGGCTGCTATCAATCTATCCAATGAGGTACCAAGACACCGGCTGGAGCGTCCCCATCACTGGAATGAGCGGGTTCAGGTAAGTAAAAGGGGGGCTCTGTGGGGCTGGTGCACTAGAGGAGGTTTTTCACCTCAATGCATAGAATGCATTAGGGTGAAAAACCGCAAGGGATTACAACCCCTTTAAGGCTTTTAGATCCATCCTAACAAGGCCATCCCCTCCCTAAAGTGGAACTTCACTCTCTCAATCAACATTGACCATTTTGAAGACTTCTGCTTCTAACATTAGTGGAGGGCGTGTCCAAGATGGCAACGGAAGAGGACGCTCTGTAACGGACCTCCAGGAGTCTGGTTTATTAATCCTCCTTTATCCGGTGCAAAGGAGTGTTTTTGGGCTGTGGATGGGACGGGGGTGCTCAGCGGAGGATCCAGGACATGCCTAGCGGCAAACCATGTCACTCCCATTCAGCAGCTACCTCCCTGGATAGAGAAATCACTAGAAGCCAGGCCGCCATTACTGCACACATGGAATCTCGGATGGAGGCCTTGGCGTCTCACCCTGCCACAGCGACAGACCTGGCAGACGTTATGGATAAAATTGACCACATGCAGACCAATGTGGACTTTATCCGGCGTGACCCAGACTCATTCTGTGGCCGGCTGACAGAGGTGGAGCAGTGGGTCTCTACAGTAGAGGAATCCATTAGAGACCACAACGGGGACCTGCACACCCTTAAAATTTAAGTGAAAGCCCTGGAGAACCAGGCTGAGGATGCCAAAAATCGGAACAGGGGCAATAATCTGCAGATCACCGGTCTCCCTGAGGGAGCTGAAGGTACAGACTTTACAGAGCGCCTCCTCAGATCTTTATTGCTTAAGGCCCGGTTCTCCCCCTTCTTTACAGTGGAGAGGGCCCACTGCATGCCTGCCTTAAGGGGCCCCCAGGGATCCCCCCTCACACATTTATTTTCAAGCTACTGCACTTCAAAGACAGGGACATGGTGCTGAGGGAAGCCAGAGTCCTACCGGAGCTGAGGTATGAAAATGCTAAACTGATGTTCTTCCCTGATTACTCTGTTGAAACCCAGAGGCAACGGAAATCCTTTGATTCAGTGAGGGCCAAGCTCCATGCTAAAGGGTTAAAATACAGCATGCTCTTCCCGGCCAGGCTGCGAGTGGAAGACCAGGTGACGGTCCGTTTTTTTCACCTCCCCAGAGGAGGCATCTTCCTGGATAGAAACGGTCTAGCGGCGGTGAGATTCCCTCTTACTCCCCTCATGCCTTTTCCAGGTTCAATGGGCCTATCCAGCAAGCCTCTGAGTTTGTGTCCTTTGAAACATTTGACCTTTGCCAGCTACTGAACTACTATCCCGGATAGCACTGACACAACCGGGTCATGGGCAGTTCTCCTACTAGATCTTTCATTATTTCATCCAGGGCCTGTTACCTGTTTGTACTCCTACTCATCTATTATTTTGGATGGCCGTTCCCCCACGGATAAGTAAGCTGTCTGCTCATAACTCTATTGGGGCTGGCTACAGCCATTTCTATTCTATTGAGGAATGCTGAGGAACAGCGGCGCACACATGTTTGGCGTGGCCTATATCCTTTGGTGAACTACATCTCCTTTGCATTATTACTAGCCTTATCAGGCTCATGGGCCATGCCTCTTCAGTAGCCCCGTGCACTATGATGCTGCACAGCAGAAATGCTCTTATTTGTGGTATACCGGTTTTAGTTCATGGTTTTGACTAGTTCATGCAATACTAAGTTTGTGCCCCCAGCACATGCTGGGAGACTGCACCGGCTCTTTTATTAGGACTCCTTCATCCGGTTTAGGTACTGTTTCCAGACAGCTGGTCACCGATGCCTTCTTGCACATTGTGCAGCCACAAGGGCATACCGCCCTTTTCTGTTTTGGGTGATAGGCCTCCTTCAGTTTGGGTGGGGGTTGGTGGGGCGGGTGGGAGTTGGGGGGTTTGTTTATGTTCTTTTTTTCACGTGCATTAACATGTCAGTATGTTTTTTGCAATACATGTCTTTTATTCAATGCAGGAAATACTGTGTATGGAGAGTGTGTGGGATAAATGACCTATTCCGGCCGCATTGCAAACTCCTGAAATAAAAGCAATTATAGAAGTCCTATGGCAGTGTGTAAAATAGTGTCCTGGAACACTAGGGGTTTAAACTCAAAAATTAAAAGATCGCTAGTTTTTCAATTTCTGCAGAGGTATAACTGGTATCACCTAACTGGTGAGAAAAATGTAAGTCTCAGGAGGCCCTGGGTTGGTCATTCATATCATTCTACATATTCTAATCTCTCACGGTGTGTCAGTATACTGGTACGTAAATCCTTGCCTTTCCGTCTAGTGGTGACTGACATAGATTCCGGGGGTTGTTATGTTATGATACGTGCAATTATATATACGCTGGAGATAGTTATAGTGGGACTGTACCTGCCCCCCACACCCCCCACCCCCACCTCAGGCTCAGTTGCTCCATCAGCCAGTCTCTAAGATTCTGTTATATGCTACTGATAATGTTTTGATATTTGGGGACTTTAATATGCTGCCGGACCCGGGGGAAGGATAGGCTCTCGCAGACATCTAGTACTGCCTCCAAATTGGCCTCTTGGGCAGAAATCTATAATCTTACAGATGTCTGGCGGTGGAGGCACCCCAACCTGCGTGCGTACACCTGCCACTCTGCCACGTTGCCCTCATTCGTATGTCCGCTAGAAAGATTCACCTCCTACACCAGAGCCAGAGGATTTTTGAACAAGGGGAGAGAAGTAACCGGTTGTTGGCCTGGCTGTCCCATGAACACACTTCCCCCATGTCTATATCCCGCATTAAGTCCATTGCTGGGGACGTCCTGACTGACCCGGTGCAAATTAACGCAAGCTTTACCGCTCCCGGGCACAGTATACAGGAGAGAATATGTGTGCCTACCTGGCCTCGGTTGATTTGCCCTGCCTTACAGACATGACTAGGGAGAGACTAGACAGCCCTATTACCCTTAAATAAATTTAGCAGGCGGTCAAAACTCTACAGGCCGGGTAGACACCGGGCTTGGATGGATACCCGGCAGAATCTTTCAAACATCATGCAGATGAACTTCTTCCCACGTACAGGGAAATGCTGCTACAGAGCCTAGAGGGCTCCCTACACCCCTCTATGTCCGAGGCGGTGGCCCTCCCGAAGCCTGATAAAGACCCTGAACAGTGTTCTTCATATCGACCGATATCACTCCTGAATGTCAACTTAAAAATTCTTGCTAAAGTCTTAGCAGGCCGATTGAACTCTGTAATCACTGCTTTAATACAGCCTGACCAATCTGGGTTCATGCCGGGCAGAGGGACTGACATTAATATACGGAGACTCTTAATACATGTAGACAGGGTATCAGAAGACAGCCCGGGGGGGCTGTATCCCTTGACGCTGAGAAAGCATTTGACTCGGTGGAATGGGAATACCTCTGGGCTATACTTCATAAATTATGGTTTGGGCCCATCTTCATCAAGTAGCTGCGTCTGATGTATGACTCTCCCCGAGCTAGGGTGAGTACAACAATTCACGCTCTATGGCCTTCCCACTGGGTAGGGGGACTAGGCAGGGTTGCCCGCTGTCGCAGAGACTGTTTGCTCTGGCTGTGGAGCCCTTGGCATCAAGGATTAGAGCTGAGCCCACAGTCAGGGGAATACAAGTAGGAGTGGTGGAGGAGAAAATATCCTAGTATGCAGATGAAACTATCCTGTATTTAAGCTATGTCTCCTCCTCCCCCCCAGTGGCCTTACAGTTAATTGATGAGTTTGGTTTATACTCTGGAGTTAAAATCAATTGAGATAAGTCTGTGATCTACCCCTTACATGCAGGGCACTCTAGGCCAGCTATGCAGACTCCATTGGAAAAGAGAGAAGCGCCTCTGAGTGCAGACGATAACAAATTTTATTAGAAATCATACAGCTGGCAACTCACATGTATGAAGATAATCCAGGTACGTCTATAAGGGGACAACCGTCCCAAGAGGAACAGGGAATGGTGAACGTAGAGCACCTGCCGACCAGTGGATCCACAGTACCATTTGCCGTCCAGACGGGAACCCGGAGGCAGTGACCGGCCGAGACACCGCCAATTGTCAGAGCGGGGTCTGGGACGACGGTTCACAGAGTCGGGATGCACTACGTCACTAGCATGCGAGCGTGCAGCCTGTGATGGCAAGACAGGCGCGCTCTTTCATCTGGCATCAGATGCAGCATCCCAGACCCCGCTCTGACAGTTGGCGGTGACACGGCCAGTCACTACCTCCTGTTCCCGTCTGGACGGCAAATGGTACTGTGGATACCCTAATCGGCGGGTGCTCTACTTTCACCATTCCCTGTTCCTCTTGGGACGGTTGTCCCCTTATAGACGTGCCTGGTTTATCTACATACATGTGCGTTGCCAGCTGTATGGTTTCTAATAAAATTTGTTATAGTCTGCACTCAGAGGCGCCTTCTCTCTCTTGTTTTTCCCTGCAGTTTTGGAATTGGCTTCTTTCTTAGGAGTGCTGCCCTGCGTGTGGACTTTGGTCATTTAGCTCTATTTGGATCCCCATATGGACCTAGCAGGATTCAGTGCTTGGCCTTGTGCCTATTACTTGTTTATGCAGACTCCATTGGTCTGGGTTGACAACTTTAAGTACTTAGGGATTTGGGCGGGAGGACCGGTCTCCTCATACTTAGAACTGAATTTGAATCCCCTGTTAAATTAGTTTTCCCAAAGTTGCTTGTGATGGAAATCACTCCAGTAGGTAGGGTGAACCTAATAAAAATGATTTTCCTCCCTAAGTTTATATACTTTTTTGAAACTACTCAGCATTAATCCCAGCGTCTTTTTTTTTTACATACTTAAATCCATTATTGCCTCCTTTATATGGTTGGAGAAGGTGCCTAGGCTGGCATTGACTACACTGCAGCAGCCGGGGTGGTCTGGCTCTCCCTAACTTTTGACAATATTATTGGGCGGCAGTCCTAGTGACAGTCCGCTGGTGGTTTTCCCAGCCCAGGGATAACCCTGCGGTGACATTGGAAGTGACAATTATGGGATCGTACGCTACATTGAGTAATTTCATTTTTCGCGGGGTAAAGGCCCACTTTGCCTTAACAACTTTAATGCGAACAACCGTGAGGGTATGGCAACAGGCCAGGGCCGCATATCGTCCCCAGACACTGTCTCCCCTCATATGCCTATATGGGGCAATCCTAATCTCCCACATATGCATAGTATACCAGACCCCCAGGTCTGGGCTTCCAAAGGAGTGGTGGTGTTGAAACATCTGGTGACAGAGGGTAGGTTGAGCACGTTTCCAGAGTTTAAGGTAAAATATGAACCTCCGAACTGAATGTTCTTCAGATATCTCCAGGTGAGGCACGCCTTCCAACATCAGTTCCCCAGCAGTGTCACGCTCGAGTCAGACCGAGTGGAACGCCTCTTAAAGTCCAAAGTCCTGTCTGCACCCTTGTCAACCCTATACTTCCAGCTCTCGAGAACTTCATCCCCTACTCTAAACAAGGTTTTCTTGAAATGGAAACAGGATGTCCCATCGCTTACAGAGGAGGATTGGAAATGCTGTGTATCCACATATGTTACAAATATGATCTCTGCTAGGGACGGATTTATACAGTTAAAACTTCTGCATAGAGCTTATTATACACCCTGCAGGCGTGCAATGATATACCCATCATCGTGTCCACGTTGTGGAGACATGGAGGCCTCCTTCATGCATATGATATGGTCATGTCCTCTCTTGCATGACTTCTGGGAACAAACCCTGGTAGATATCAACCAAATAGCAGGGACTACCCTTCCGTTGAGCCCGGAGGTAATGTTGAATGTAATCAGTGACCCGGGAGTGAGAAAGTACACAAAACTATTTATAATATACGCTATATGAGCTGGGTACCGATCTCAAAGCATGTCTTATTGGAATAGACTTTCTAATATCTGTTCTATGTAGCCTTAATGAGTTGTAAATATGTAGTACTACTCTTCTTGTCTTATTCTGTAACTGCGTGCTGTTGCTGACATTGCAATTTTCTTAATTAAAATTTATATTTGAAAAAAAAAAAAAACATTAGTAAAAAGATAGCAAAGCATATCAGATTTACTTGTTTTAAATTGTTTTTACATTTTAGATACTTCCTGGTTTCCATGCTTAGGCAAATTATGTCATACATGCCAGGAGTCTTCAGGAGAGAGGGACGGGTTTTCTCAGCTAAGCACACCCTCCTGCCTGCATACCAAAACTAAGGACGGATGGATTCCAGGAAGTAAATGCTAGGGGAGTGTTTTTCTAAGTGATTTCTCAGCAAAATAAAGCATGGAGACATGGATGGATGGGGGAGTTTGCTTTGAATACTTAAAATTAATTAAATTGTGTTTTTTTCTTTGTGGTGTTCAGATACAGGCGGTCGCCTAATTACAAACATCCGACTTACGAACGACTCCTACTTAAAAACGGAGGGAGGCAACAGGAAGTGAGAGGAAATCTACCCCTAGGAAGGGAAATTCACTCCTGTAAGAGTTATTATGGGAAAAAAGGTGTCTCCACTGGAGCTTTATCACCAAGGTTTGTTTCCACAACAACCCAAAATTTTCAAAATCCAGTTATCATTGGGACAGGAAGAGAGGTGAAATCTGAACAGAAACATAGACAGCAAAACAAACATTACAGGGGTATTAACCCTTCCCTATGCTATCCAAAAAGCTACACTTAAAAAAATGTACCTGTTCCGACTTACAAACAAGTTCAACTTAAGAACAAACCTGCAGTCCCTATCTTGTTTGTAACCCGGGGACCGCCTGTACAGTTTAATTCTGCCTAAGGACACCACCTGATCTCACTTAACTGTTGTCACAAAATCAGGTAGGGATCCCCCTCTGTGTTCAAGTTATAAGCCTATTCTCTTGTTGAATACAGATCTAAAGCTTTTTACCAAAATCCTATTGGTTCACTTAATATCATTCCTGACCCGTATTATACATTTGGATCAGGTCAGTTTTATGCCAGATATGGAGACCATTATTTTAATTCTGCATCTGTGCCCCTCATACTGCTGTCTACAGATGAGGATAAAGCTTTTGATGAATTAAAGTGGATTGAAGTTTCCTAAAACACTCAAGTTCATTGGGATGAAATGTACACAAAAAAGGTCTATGTGAAAAAAAAAATGAATGAATAAATGAATTAATGAATAAAAAAGCTAAATCAGGGCTTCATCTAGGTTAGTGTCAAGGTGGGGTCAAAAGTCAGAGTCAGTATCTTTATTGTTTTGTTTTGTTTCATATTGAGCCATGGTACTGGCAAGAAAGGGAGGCTTCTAATCTTTCCTCTTTTCCAGCAGCAGTCTATTGTGGACAGAAAAAAGCAGGCTGCCATGGTGCCCAATTAGAACACACCTCCTTAGCACAAGCATTTACCAGGGATTGAGGGCCCTTCGTGTCTCCCCTTGTCATGTGACATATCCCATTACCAGAAAGGGAAAGAAAGCAGCTGCCATAATTCCCAGATTGGAGCCACACTGAGAAGGAGGTCCATATTGTAACTCAAAATGCTGCAAGAACCTTGCAGCTAAAATTTGCATTTGCAAACATTTTGGATGTCCACCTGATAGACCTTGGAAAAAGTATGAACTCAAGACCAGGTGCTGGCTTTGCGAAGCTAGACAACAGAGGTTTGATGTTGAAATGCCCAGGAAACACCCTCCAATCTGGTGGAGTGAGCACAGAATAGTGCTGCAGGTGTCTTACCCTTTAGAGTGTAAGCTATTGAGATGACTCGTCATATCCACCTTGTTTATGCAGACTCCATTGGTCTGGGTTGACAACTTTAAGTACTTAGGGATTTGGGTGGGAGGGCCGGTCTCCTCATACTTAGAACTGAATTTGAATCCCCTGTTGAATTCGCTTTCCCAAAGTTGCTTGTGATGGAAATTACTCCAGTAAAGCAGGATGTCCTTTGAGAGGCACTGACGACAAGACAAAGAGAATCTGTATTTCTTATAGAAGCTGTGGCTATTAGATAATGTTTGATAGCTCTGGCAGCGCCCAGACAATGAAAAGCAATCTTTTTGGGGTGATTAGGAGCAGGGTACAAAGAGGGAAGGAAAAATTCTTCATTAAGATGGAGGGTAGATACCACCTGATGCAAAATTACTATATTTGTGAAGGATCAAGAATGGTTCCTTACAAGACAGAGCCATTAGTTCAGAGACATGTCTGACAGACTGGCAGCCACGTGAAGCCCATTTTGCAGAAAATATGATCCAGAGTTCCCCAATGGGTTCAACTGGTGGTTCCTACAGGGCAGAGTTTGATCTGATGCTTTCCCAAGACAGTAATGGTTTGTTTGTATCCTGGCAAAACCGTAAGTGACTAAATACCCATCGCTGCTGATTTTTTAGACTATAGAGATGATCAGGGGTGTTCCAGTCCTTGGTCATCTCTATGGTAACTGAGCGAAACCACCGGCTTCAGTCCCAGGCTCCCAGGTTGGATGGGACAGCCCGGGAAGGTGGCAGGAGGGGGGATCCCCTTCCGCCTGTAAAAGCGATCCAGTCGCTAATTAGCTGCGGAATGATGCCTGTAGCTGCAGGCATCATCCCGGTATAACCACTTCAACCCCGATAAGCACCAGTATATTGCGGAGGCTGAACTGGATAGAAACCAGTGCATCTTCTACAGGTATGGTCAATGTTTTATTAAAGTGGAGTTTTTTTTTTTTTGAGGAGTGAGGAGAAGAGCCTCAGATCTAAAAGGGGCAAAATACAGAGAACACCTAGCAACAAGCGACTTAGGGTGAGTATAATTTTTTTTTTCCTTCAAAGGTAAGTCTATATAGGCAAAGGACTTGAATGATGTAAAAAAAAAATTTCTGGGTGGAACTCCAATTTAAGGTGTGAAATCACAGAATATACAGTGGGAATGGCTCACTTCTTGATAAAGGCTCCTTCAAATGGACAAAGGTCAGTAAAACGCTTGGGAAGAGTGAACAGTTTGGCAGTTTTTTTCAAATCTTGGAACAAACCACTAACAACACTAGTAATAGAAGCTACAGACTGTTGTTCTATTTTTAAGTTGGAACTCAACACATCAATAAGAACTGATATGGTATCTTTAAAAGCCTGGAAGCTATGTCACTTGCCTACGGTTTCTCAGGAACAAAATCCTCCTTGTTGGGAGACTCTTTGTTAGAGCCTTTACAACAGAAGGCTCAGAGGCTTTCCCCACTAAAGGTACTGTGTATCAAGAGACAGAAGTACATTTACAGCAGTCTGAGTCCACTGGCCAGAAAAATGGCCCATAAACTCTATATTAGCTGCATATGAAATAACTCCACAGATAAGGCAGAGGAGGGAGCCACATCTGACAGGGCTAAGGAAGACTCGAAAGTGTGTGATTTCCCTGAGGGGGACACTGCAGGCTGTCCATGAAATGTTAGCGAATTGTGAACTGGAGTAGCTCACCTTGCACTGCTAACAGAGACAACTTAATTGAGAACAAGCGTTAGAAAGCATGCGTACGTACAAATTAGCTGGTGAAAGCAGGAGATTCAAATGGCAGGAGATGACTAGTTCACTGTAGACAGCAGCAAGGACCAATGGAGGTGAAACTGTGTGTCTCTTGCCATGAGAGCAATTGCGGGAAGAAACTACCTCACAATGAAAAGACAGGAAAACAGTGAATGTGTGCACCACTCCAGCTAGTGATGCAGCAAATAATTCCCCAATGTGTTAACTTTTTCCAAGGAAACTAAGGGAAAAGGGAGATATTGTTACAATTCAATGGTCTTAATAAACATAGTAGCTCCCGATGGTCAGCCCACATGGTGTGCTCATTAAAGAATCTTCAGAAATTGGATCACACCAGAGGCTGTGCCATGAATCTAGACCTGGAAAGCACTTTTGCAGCTAACGCAGTACAGTAGAGGCTACAGCTGTGACTTCCTGCTGTTTCACAGCCAGCTCCCTAGCTGAAAAATGTGAACGTGGGAGTGGGTACCTGTCTGAAAAAGGTGCTCGCTCCCTGAAAGAAATATTAAATAATGGTAGATGAGAGGGGGAGGAGTAGCCAAACTTTCACTTTTAAAATGGTGGTAATCCCTTACATATACTGTGTTAAGAAGTTATTTATAGAGATTAAACAAATCCTCCTACATACTTTATACCTATTTATCTGCAGCTGTCTGTCCTGTACAGCTCTCTACAACACACAGATGAAAGGAGTGTTCTCAGCAGCAGGAAGCGGGAGGGCAAGGCTCTGACATCAACACACTGCAGAGTTAAAGTGTTACTAAACCCACAACAGTAAAATCAGTCTGTATATGCAGTAAAGCATGCTTGTTATTCTTACTGTGGAACCTAAGGGGTTAATCCTTTTGCATTGTGTATAAAGGCTATTTGATCATGTCTCTTTAATCCTCCTCTTCTTTCACTGTCTCCAAAAAATAACCTAATATTTACAGAGCCAGGGGACGGGCTGCACGTGCTCAGTTTGGTGTGTATTGCTAGAGTGTTTTTTTTCTTGGGAGAGTGCATGTGATCAGCACAGGGCCAATCAGTACTGTCCAGACATGTACAGAGAGAAGATCAGAGGAGTATGAAAACTCCTCCTACAAGCTTTACTAGGAACTGACACAAGTCACAAGGCTGCTATATACTGCTGATGAGAAAAGGTATTTATCCGTTTATATTTACTAAAATAATTACAGTTCCATATTCTGTGTACTGTGGGAAACCAGATATAGGGAATGCAGGTTCTGTGTTTAGCAACACTTTATGCCTAGTACACACAAGCAGTTTTTTTTTCATTCAACCTAGTGGGCTGAATATAAAAAACTGAGAGCTTGGGAGGATCTCCCCCACTGAGCTATTGTGTTCAGACATGGGGAAACTTCGCTCCTACATGTAAAAATCTACTTTTTTTGCTAGATTACTACTTAGAACCCCAAACATATATATATATATATATATATATATAATCTCAGAGGCCGTATAGAATAAAATGATGGGCGTTGCAATTTTGTATGTCACACGGTATGTGCGCAGCAGTTTTCCAAAAGCAATTTCGCCTGTTTCTCTTCCTGGAATCCTTTTGTCCTTCCTACATTTCTTTACATCTTTACCAACAATTGAGAGCCTACATCTCTTGATACCTTTCTCTGGACAACAGGATCATACTGTATAGACTTCTGTTGTACTTTGGACTGCCCTCTTTGTTACGTTCTCTTGCTCCTTTATGGCATATAAAGCAACTGTTATTATGTAGTCGCTAAGTGGCAAATTGTTTTCTTTTCTACGTTTTTGAAAATGAAAAAAATATTAAAAGAGAATTATGAAAAAAAAAATAAAACGTGTCACAATGATAAAAAGAAAGCCATAAACAATAAGGGTCCTTTCAGTTTTTCAGGAGGACCTGATCAGATGCTCCCTTCAGCCCTATGGAGTGGCGGATGTCAGTGGTGATGTCCACTGACATCCGCCGCTATCCGGTCCGATCCTGTCCGTGAAATCCAGATGGATGGAAACCCTTTTTTCCATCCGCCTGGAGAATCGGATCGGATATGATCGGATGAAAACGGGCAGGCGGTTCGTTTTCATCCGATCTCCATAGAGGACAGGGGGCTCTGACAGGTCCATTTCCGCACAGTAAGCAAGACGGACCTGTCATCCGCCTGCTCAGCGGGGATCAGCGGATCAATCCCTGCTGAGCAAAGCGGAGTCCATACACAGACAAGCCCGCGTGAAAGGACCCTAAGAATAGGGCATTTGAAACGTACAAATAATAAAATAAAAGCTGTAAAAAGGAAATCAGGATATTAAAGATTCAAAATGATATTAATAAGACAAACCCCACCAAAGAATTCTTCAAATACCATATTTTCCGGCGTATAAGATGCCTTTTTATACTAAATAACAACCCCCAAAAGTCGGGGGTCGTCTTATGTGCCAGGTATAAACTTTTAACCTTTAATTCGTTTGAGCATAGCTGGCCCAAAACGAACGTCCCTAATATTTTAGCCTGCTGGAGGTGCGCTAATACAGTACTGAAGCTTTGGCTACATACAGAACATCCCTATTAATCTTTTAGCTCTCTGGATGTGCTGTAATACTGTATGTAGCTTCGGTATACCGCGCTGAGCCAATCACAGTGAGCGGTGTATTCCTTTACAAAGCCTGCTAGGATTGGTCAGAGAGGTGGGCTATTATAACCAATAGCCAATCCGAGCAGGCTTTGTATGCATTAATAGAATACACCGCTTGCCGTGATGTACATACAGTATTACAGCACAGGGACGTTCTGTATGTAACCGAAGCTACAGTACTGTATTACCGCACATCCAGCAGCCAAAAGATTAGGGACGTTCTGTAATATGTAGCCAAAGCTACAGTACTGTATTACAGCACATCCAGCCTGACAGATTAGAGACGTTTGTTTTGGGCCAGCTTGGCTCAAACAAATTAAATATTATTAAATGGTGTTGCCTCGGAAGGGGGGAGGGGGGGTAGTCTTATACGGCCAGTATAGGTCAAAACCTATGTTTTAACGGGAAAATTTGGGGGTCGCCTTATACGCCCAGTTGCTTTATATGCCGGAAAATATGGTATATTAATAGGAATGAGGTTAGGTCTTAGAAGGTAGGTCCTTTACAAAGGGCCACTTTTGACAAAGGAAAATAAGACCTACAGCAGGATCTGCAGTTCTTTATATACAAATATGCAAAGGAAGGCAGCAGAGGTCATGTACATGTATATCAACAAATGAACCATGATGGATTAAAACTGATATGGTCCAGATACAAACAAAAAAAAGCTGAATGAGGCACATGAAACAGATTGTGTACACCTACACATCTTAAGGATTAAAGTAAAAACGCACTGTGTTTAATTTTGGATAGAAATAGGGAGGGTTTCAACCCCAGTGTGTTTTTTTTCTCTGTCATCTATGTTCCATTGGCTAGATTTGGCTCATTTCTTGTTCCAATGCCAAAACAGGAAGTTGAAATTTGTTCAAAGTGAGCGACTCCCTGGTTGTCACCAGGGTCACCAGAACTAGAAGATTTTGGTTCTGATAACAACCTAAAATCTGTGATTTTCTTTTGATTTCACTCTCAGTGATAATAGTAAACAGGACAAACAGAGATGGTGAAACTCACTAACAGGGGTGCAAAGATCAATAAAAAGCTGGCAGGTTTTCCAATCCCTCTTTATGCTATCCAAAACTTTGTTTGTAATTTTTAGAGGCTCTTTAATGACTGGCTTTGTACAAGGCCAAAGCGGTGCATATATTTAAAAAGGATCAAAGTGTAACCACAGGTTAGTAAGTTCACTTCTATAGTAGGGAATATATTATAAGGGATAGCCAGGCTATCTGACATAATTCCTCATTCATACTCTAAATTTCTAAAGTTGTTTGGAGTGTACCTCAAGGTTCAGCTCCCCCCCCCCCCCCCCCCCCGACCTATGAAGAGAAGAGACACAAGCTGAAAGTGGGAATCCTGCACTGCAAAGCTCAGAAAATTGTGGTGGCCAAGGAAAATGGGGTTGTGAACGTACACACCCAAGACCAATTTCCTTGCTGGAGAAAGCCAGCAGTAAAGAAATCAACTCATGCCAAACCACCTGCCAAAGCCAACACATTTGGTAATTGCCTTAAAGGTTTTGATGGGCTCTGACCACAATCACTGGCTTCGTATTTTGGACCAGGCTAGTTAAGAGGTGGCAACCAGGTGTAAAACGGCAAAGCATGACCTTTAAGAGAGGTATCAGGTCACCTGGCTGTGTGTACTAACTTAGGGCAAGGGCAATGCACCACTCCATTATAAATGTCCTGCTGTGTCTCCAGGAGTAAAAGTGTTCAAACAGGCAGAGTGGAAAAGGAAGAGGAGAAGATGAGAATTCAAAAAAGTGATGACGACTAAGAGTTACGGTGTATTATATGCTGAAGAAGCCCTTGAACAAATGGATGACTATGGAGCTAGTATACTTGGACTTTGCTAAAAAAATTTACACTGTTCGCTATTCATATTCTAAATTTCTAGAGTTGTTAGCGGTGTACTGATGCAGATAATGTACTTGATGAGAACTGTGTTGTTTAATTATATGTGGATTTCCTTTTTATAATTAAACTAAGTGAAGAATTTAAAAACATGCAGGTGCAGGGGTATAGCTTTTACAAGGCCTGGACCCTTTTTTGATTTGCATAGTATCCAAACATCCTGTAGGTGCCAGTACACCCACACATTGAACAACAGAGTGTGCTCCAATTAACACTGGGATAAAATGGGAGTGTTCTTAAACATTTGACGGTTACATCTATATCAAGGATCTCAGTGTTCCACACATGCAGTGGATATAAAAAGTCTACACACCCCTTTTAAAATGTCAGGTTTCTTTGATGTAAAAAAATGAGAGAAAGACAAATCATTTTAGAACCTTTTCCACCTTTAGTGTGGCCTATAAACTCTACAAGTCAGTTAAACAGCAAACTGAAATCTTTTAGGTGGAGGGAAGTAAACATAAAAAAACTAAAATAATATGTTTGCATAAGTGTGCACACCCTTAAACTAATACTTTGTTGAAGCACCTTTTGATTTTATTACAGCACTCAGTCTTTTTGGGTATGAGTCTATCAGCATGGCACATCTTGACTTGGCAATATTTGTCCACTCTACTTTGCAAAAACACTCCAAATCTGACAGATTGCGAGGGCATCTCCTGTGCACAGCCCTCTTCAGACCACCCTACAGATTTTCAATCGGATTCAGGTAAACTTTAATATTCTGGTGAAGCCATTTCTTTGTTGATGTGGATGTATGCTTTGGGTCGTTGTCATGCTGAAAGATTAAGTTCCTCTTCATGTTCAGCTTTCTAGCAGAAGCCTGAAAGTTTTGTGCCAATATTGACTGGTATTTGGAATTGTTCATAATTCCCTCTACCTTGAATAAGGCCTCTGTTCCAGCTGAAGAAAAACAGCCCCAAAGCATGATGCTGCCACCACCATGCTTCAATGAGGGTATGGTGTTCTTTTGGTGATGTGCAGTGTTGTCTCAACCTTGGTTTCATCAGACCAAAACACATTTTCCCACATGCGTTTGGGAGACTTCATATGAGTTTTTGCAAAAGTTTTTCTTCTTAAGAAAAGGCTTCCGTCTTGCCACTCTACCCCATAGTTACTATATGTACCTATGTAACTATATGAAGAATACGGGAGATTGTCGTCACATGTATCACACAGCCAGTACTTGCCAGATATTTCTGCATCTCCTTTATTGTTGCTGTGGGCCCCCTAAAAGATTTCAGTTTCTTTTTCAATTGAGTTGTATGGTTCATAGGTCAAATTAGAGGTGGAAAAAGTTCTGAAATTATTTATCTTTGTCTCTTTTTTTACATCACAGAAACCTGACATTTTAACAGGGGTGTGCAGACTTTTATATCCACTGTATTAGTTGCTAAATGATTTATCCACACAGCCATTTTGTCATACCTTGCCCTTACTGGTGAGGAGTTGCTTATAGAGCAGCCAGCCCTCCCTGTACACATCACTGAACTCTGTATCAGACAGCTCAGAGGCGGAGTGACACTTTGATCGTCCATCTTCAGAAGCAACCAAGCTATCAAGAGACTGCAGGGAAAAAAAAAAGCAAAAGGAGTTAAGGAAACAATGTATGCAGTCACAAGTAAATACTATTAGCAGTAGAAACTAAACTACCATATCTTGAAGGATATGAAGTTAAACGTGATAACCATTTTGATATCTCACTACGTTAACAAGACTATGCTTGAGGCGATTGTAGCTGTGTTAGTGCGCTTGCAACAGCAACAATCGAGTACTGTCCGTGATACTTTTTTTATTTGCACTAACATACAATTTTTCACTACAAGCTTTCGGGGTATGTCCCCTTCTTCGAGGTCCAAGAGTACTGCTTGGATCTTGAAGAAGGGGACATACCCTGAAAGCTTGTCCTGAAAAATTGTATGTTAGTGCAAATAAAATAAGTATCACGGACAGTACTTAATAAGACTATGAGAAGAACAGGAATGTTCATAAGACAATATTAGTTCTAATGGCCAAAGCCAGACAAGTATTGCATTCTATGGTTCCTCCTTTTTAATACTGTATTTAAAGTGCACCTTTGCCCAGCACAGATAGAAGAGAGAGAGGCACAGGACTTGTAAATATTAGTTTAATGACAAAAGGTATAGAAAATCACTTAAGCATGAAATTAGGCACTTGTCACAAGGCAAATACATACGTATCTCACAAAAGTGAATACACCCCTCACATTTTTGAAAATATTTTATTATATCTTTTCATGTCCCAACAATATAACTTAACACACAGCCATTAATGTCTAAACCACTAGCAACAAAAGTGAGTACGCCCCTAAGTGAAAATGTCCAAATTGGGCCCAATTAGCCATTTTGCCTCTCCTGTGTCACGTGATTTGTTAGTGTTACAAGGTCTCAGGTGTGAATGGGGAGCAAGTGTGTTAAATTTGTTGTTAGCGCTCTCACGCTCTCCTGGTCACTGGAAGTTCAACATGGTACCTCATGGCAAAGACCCTAAAACTGAGCTGTAGCACGGTGGCCAAGACCATACAGAGGTTTAACAGGACAGCTTCCACTCAGAACAGGCCTCGCCATGGTCGACCAAAAGAGTTGAGTGCACATGCTCAGTGTCATATCCAGAGGTTGTCTTTGGGAAATAGATGTATGAGTGCTGCCAGCATTGCTGCAGAGGGATGGGGGTCAGCCTGTCAGTGCTCAGACCATATGCCGCACACTGCATCAAATTGGTCTGCATGGCTTTCGTCCCAGAAGGAAGCCTCTTCTAAAGATGATGCACAAGAAAGCCCGCAAACAGTTTGCTGAAGACAAGCAGACTAAGGACATGGATTACTGGAACCATGTCCTGTGGTCTGATGAGACCAAGTTAAACTTATTTGGTTCAGATGATGTCAAGCGTGTGTGCAACCTGGTGAGGAGTACAAACACAAGTGTGTCTTGCCTACAGTCAACCATGGTGGTGCAAGTGTCATGGTCTGGGGCTGCATGAGTGCTGCCGTCACTGGGGAGCTACAACTCATTTAGGGATCCATGAATGCCAACATGTACTGTGACTTACTGAAACAGAGCTTGATCCCCTCCCTTCAGAGACTGGGCCGCAGGGCAGTATTCCAACATGGTAACAACCCCAAACACACCTCCAAGAAGACCACTGCTTTGCTAAAGAAGCTGTGGGTAAAGGTGATGGACTGGCCAAGCATGTCTACAGACCTAAACCCTATTGAGCATCTGTGGGGCATCCTCAAATGTAAGGTGGAGGAGCACAAGGTCTCTAACATCCACCAGCTCCGTGATGTCGTCATAGAGGAGTGGAAGAGGACTCCAATGGTAACCTGAGAAGCTCTGGTGAGCTCCATACCTAAGAGGGTTAAGGCAGTGCTGGAAAATAATGGTGGCCACACAAAATATTAACACTTTGGGCCCAATTTTGACATTTTCACTTAGGGGTGTACTCACTTTTGTTGCCAGTGGTTTAGACATTAATGGCTGTGTATTGAGTTTTATTGAGAGGACAGCAAATTTACACCATTATACAAGCTCTACACTCACTACTTTACATTGTAGCAAAGTGTCATTTCTTCAGTTTTGTCACATGAAAAGATAAAATAAAACATTTACAAAAATGGGAACTATGCAGTGGCGTAACTAGAACCCTCAGGGCCCCGATGCAAGAAACCATGAAGGGCCCCCCCGACAGGGCCCTTTCCTCGGAGCCTGGTGGCATAACGCCAGGGCCCGGTCGCAAGTGTGTGGCTGCATATAAAAGGAACCGATCTCTCCATTTCCCCACACACTTCTCCTTCACACATAGTGGTGATGCATTTAGAGGGTTAAAACAGGAGGTCAGGAGGCAACAGATTGCCTCTTTACCAGCTGTCAAATGCCTGAGCATGTATCGCTTTCAGAGGAACAGCATTTTTTTTTGCTGGTACTATGAACAAGCAGAGAAAAAAAATTAGTGATTGTACACATAGGGGGTCAGGATTAAAAGCACATACATAGAATGTGCATAAACACATATATAAACACATACATAATACACACATACATTAATGCACACATATAAATAAATACACACTCACATATTTATATATATGTATATGCATTTATATACATGCACCCAGACATATACATACACCCACATACA
>BLSH010165358.1:313649-382801 GCA_018402905.1 Glandirana rugosa
TGACACAAAGTTACATGTATACTTTAACTACTAGTAATCGTGGACGAACCATATTAACCAATTAGTATGTGGAGATTAGGATGTTTTAGGGACTTAAACACGTTCACATGCTTAACTACTACCAACCTTCGGTTCCTAGTTAGTGTGGTTTATAACAAAAATAAAACTAAAAAGACAAACGAGTGAAACGTAAAACATTTAACTATTTTTTATTTGTTTCATACATAAACACTTTCGTAAGAATGAAATGACGTAAAGAAATGTGGACGGATTTTGGTAACGTATCAAGGTCCCCGCCCGCCTATCCCCAGCGTCCCCAGCGGTACCGCTGGCCCGGGGTACGACTTCCCCCGGGTATTCGTCCCGGCCTGACCTATATTCCGTGTGACGGCCACACGTGCCGGCGGGCGAATACATTTGTGAGGCACACCGGCAGTGTGCCTTATATCCAGTCCGGCCCTGCTTATGGGCCCCCTTCAGCATGGGGCCCGGTCGCCATGGCGACCCCTGCGACCCCTATCCGCCCGCCCCTGGAACTATGCAATGGTTTTAGGCAGGTGTAAAGAAATGCAGTAAAGTAAGAATGCTTTCACAAATACATACTTTGTTTATTTTTTATCAATTTACAAAATGCAAAGTGAGCAAACAGAAAAATCAAAATAAAAACAATATTTGGTGTGATTGATCCTTGGCTTCCAACCATCATCAATTCGTACACTTGCACAAATTCAGGGATTTTGTAGGATTAGAGGTGTATGATTAACCAATTATACCAAGCAGGTGCTAATGATCATCAATTTCATATGTACATTGAAACACAGTCAGTAACTGAAACAGAAAGAGCTGTGTAGGAGGATTAAAACTGGATGAGGAACAGCCAAACTCTGCTACTAAGCTGAGGTGGAAGACAGTTTCATGTCTCAGGTCATACATACATCATGGCAAGACTGAGCACAGCAACAAGACATAAGTTAGTTATACTACATCAGCAAGGTTTCTACCAGGCAAAGATTACAAAGCAGACTGAGGTTTCAAGATGTGCTGTTCAAGCTTTTGAAGAAGCACAAAGAAACGGGCAATGTTGCGGACTGTAGACACAGTGGCCAGGCAAGGAAGCGTAATGCAGCAGATGAGACACATTATGCTTACTTTCCTTCAACAGAAGAATATGTCCAGCAGTGCCATCAGCACAGAACTGGCGGAAACCAGTAGGACCCAGGTACACCCATCTACTGCCAGGAGAAGTCTGGCCAGAAGTGGTCTTCATGGAAGAATTGCAGCCAAAAAGCTATACCTCTGAAATGGAAACAAGGCTAAGCGACTCAACTATGCACAAAAACATAAGAACTAGTATGCAGAAAAAAGGCAGCAGGTGCTTTGGATTGATGAGTCAAAATTGTAAATATTTGGCTGTAGCAGGAGGCAGTTTGCCGAAGGGCTGGAGAGCGGTACAATAATGAGTGTCTGCAGGCAACAGTGAAACATGGTGGAGGTACCTTACAAGTTTGGGGCTGCATTTCTGCAAATTGCGTTAGAGATTTGGTCAGGATCAATGGTGTCCTCAATGCTGAGAAATACAGGCAGATATTTATCCATTATACCATACCATCAGAGAGGAATGTGATTGGCTTCAAATTATTTTGCAGCAGGACAACAACCCAAACATACAGTCAATATCATTAAAACTATACTCCGGGCAAAGAAGAACAAAGAGTCCTGGAAGTTATGGTTTGGCCCCCACAGAGCCCTGATCTCAACTTCCAGTCTGTCTGGAATTACACGAAGAAGGATTTGTGGCAGCCTACATCCACAGAAAATCTGAGGTTAGTTCCCCAAGATGTCTGGAGCAACCTACCGGTTTAGTTCTTTCAAAAACTTTGTGCAAGTGTACCTAGAAGAATTGATGCATTTTTGAAGGCAAAGTGTGGTCACACCAAATATTGATTTGATTTGGATTTCTCTTCTGTTCATTTACTTTCCATTTTGTTAATTGATAGAAAAAAAAACTATTATATATGTTTCTATTTCTGAAAGCATTATTAATTTACAGCATTTTTTCACACCTGCCTAAAACTTTTGCAACCTAACCCATTTCATATTCATGAATATAAAAAGCTGTGTCCCTTAATGGATGATAAAGACAGTTTATCTTCAGAGATCAAAGCACAGACTCTAAAGTCGAGTTTCAGTGAGTTGCTAACAGTTTGCAGCACCTGCTCTTTAAATATATTAGAATACTGACAGGCGATTAAAAGTCCCTTCTGCAAGCGAAAATATGAGGAGAGGAGCTGCCACTTTAGTGCTTCTGTTGTGAACTAGAATAAAGCCTAGTACACATGAGCCAAATTAGGTAGCATTCGACCTGTGTGTGCTGGAGTCGGTCCAACAGAAGCCGGCCATGACTGAAAAAGGTCTGGCGATCGGCTCCTGATCAGAGATCTCAGCCAATGGCAGAGAACGTTGACCAGAGTGTTCTGGTGGGGGGAGGGGGGGCACCCCACTGTCAGAACACAATAGAACAGCAGAGGAAACCGCTGTACTAACGTCAGATAGTACAGCAGCTCCTCCTGAGCTGTCACTTTTGTGTACTAGGCTTTAAGATGAATTTTGCTACAATGTCTGCAGCTAGAGTGTGATGATCTGATAGGTGTCTGATCGTACTGAACAGGTGATGGTCAAAACTGATTTATTATCAATGGTTTTATTGAACCTGTGCTGCAAGGGCAGTGTGGGGACTGAGTTTAGGTCCTAGGCTGTTGTCATTCTGAAAAAAATGAATGAATTGTTCATCAGATGCCCTTTTTTATGGATATGGAGTAAGGAACATCTAGGATGGTTGTGCAATTGTGCTATTTTTTTTAAGAACGCCTTGTTCAGCCAAACCATTTCAGGGGATGCTGCCTCCACCTTCTTCAGGGTTAACAAAAAAAAAGGACAACGACAAAGAAATAGTAGTCCATATGGGTAAATTCATAATGAGAACAGTATGGTACAAGGTAGAGCTGCACGATTCTGGCCAAAATGAGAATCACAATTTTTTTGCTTAGAATAAAGATCACGATTCTCTCACGATTCTCGCGGCGTAATATATTAAATATACAAAAAAATTGGGCTAACAGCACTGTTTAGGTTTTTGAAAGGGTAATTTTTCCAAAAAATTTAAAAGTCCGCTGTGCAAACAGCGTGTGACATAAAATATTGCAACAACCACCATCTTATTCTCTAGGGTCTCTGCTAAAAAAAAATATATAATGTTTGGGGGTTCTAAGTTGTTTTCTAGGACAAAATAATGGATTTTTATTTGTAAAGAGCAAGTGTGAGGAAACATTTAGTCTTTAAATGGTTAAACCAAACAACTATACAAGGGGAGTTCACTCAGATTTCAATGTGTTTGAAGTCAAATTACTTTGTATCTTTTATCAATGATGACTCAGAACTTGGCTCTCTGCCCAGACTTCCCCTGAGACTCAAGTCGCTCCGACTTGAAAAGCCTTCAGGCAACTTGCATTCACTTTTATTACTGTCTAGTCGCGCTGATTCGCCCCGCAAGTCGGACCCCATTAACTGCACTGAAAATCGCGGTAATTCCCAATGGGGATTGCAGGGGGGGGGTAGATCGAGATCGCGATTTTAATACGATTAATCGTGCAGCTCTAGTACAAGGTAACTCTAATATAAACAATAGTCATCATATGGTAGGTCCGATGCTGCATCTGTCCCCCGGCGTCTGTACACTGAGAACCGAGCCACTGAACACCGCCGTTGGCTCGGTTCTCACAGATCCCTGAGCGGAGAGCTGCTGGCTGTCAATCAGCAAGCCCTCCACTCTGCTCCTCCACACTCACTGGAGCATTGAACTGTGGAGGGGCGGGATTGTCCGTCTAAGACTCTCAGCGGCTTGCTGAGATGGCTGTCGGTCCAGGCACCTGGCGGATCCCGACTCTTGAAGTCGTGATGACGCGGTGCCTGTCCCGACTCCTGTAACGTTAGACCTTAGTCCGCTCTCTGCTGAAAACAGGTCACAGGAGTGCAAAATTAATTGCACTCCTGTGACCCATAGGAGAAGTACGGCCAAACAAGCTCAGGCCATACTTCTCCTGTAAAAAAAATAACTTTAAAGTGATTGTAAAGGTTTTTTTTTTTTAAATACCAAACATGTTATACTTACCTGCTCTGTTGAATGCGTTTTGCACAGAGCAGCCCAGATCATCTTCTTTTTGGGTCCCCCATCAGTGCTCTTGGCTCCTCCCCCCTACAGAGTGCCCCCAATAGCAAGCCTCAGGCTCACTCTTGAGCCGCACTTCTGTGAATGCTGTTGTGTGAGCCAATGGGCAGAGAGAGAGAACCTGGAGAACCGTTGCTTTCATGCACATCACTGGATCAAGATGGGTCTCAGGTAAGTATAAGGTGGGCCACACACCCAAAAGTTTAGCAATGGATTCCTTTTTATAGTTTGATGGATTAAATGAAGACATACATTTTTAACTCCAAGACATCCTGGTGCCAGATTTTCACTCTCTTCATCACTTCCAAGACTATTTGCTCTTATTGACACTGAAGATAGTTCTTAATGGCATTGGCTGAATGTTTGGGGTCATTGTCCTGCTGCAGAATAAGTCTGGGGCCAATCACACACCTCCCTGATGGTATGGCATGATGGATAAGTATCTGCCTGCATATCTCAGCGTTGAGGACACCATTGATCCTGACCAAATCTCCAATTCCATTTGCTTACAGTCTCAAACTTGTAAGGAACTTCCACCATGCTTCACTGTTGCCTGCAGACACTCATTATTGTACCGCTCTCCAGCCCTTCATTAAACAAACGACCTTCTGCTATAGCCAAATATTTCAGATTTTGACTCATCAGTCCAGAACACCTGCTGCCCTTTCTCTACACCCCAGTTTCTCTGTTTTCATGCATAGTTGAGTCACTGTTTCGAATCCAGAGGTATGGCTTTTTGGCTGCAATTCTTCCATGAACACCACTTCTGGCTAGTCTTCTTCAGAAAGTAGATGGGTGTATCTGGGTCCCACTGGTTTTCTGCCAGTTCTGTGCTGATGGCACTGCTGGACATCTTCCAATGTCCAAGGGAAGTAAGCATGTGTCTTTTTTTATATGCTGCACTAAGTTTCCTTGGCTGGCCACTGTGTCTACGGTCCTCAAAGTTAACCGTTTCTTTGTGCTTTTTCAGCACTTGAACAGCACCTCTTGAAACCCCAGCCTGCTTTGAAATATTTGCCTGGTAAACACCTTGCTGATGCAGTATAACTACCTTGTGTCTTGTTGCTGTGCTTAGTCTTGCCATGGTTCAAGACCTGTGACATGGAACGGTTTTACCACCCCCCAACGTCACGTGTGCCCTAATAGTGCAGCCAGTCACAGTTCTCCAATCACAACTACACAAGCCCCAGTGTCGCCAAACCAGTGAAACTAGAATTAGTGTTCCTTATTTGTTTATTGACAATGTTTCTGCCTGTTGCCTGGACTGATCCTTTTCCGCTATGCAAAAAATGTTTCTGCCTACACCTGAACTGGCCCATCTGTACGTCTGACTGATCATATTCCTGCAAGACACCAGCCCCAGCCATCCCTTGGGGACAACTGCACTCCTGGAACCACAAGAATGATTTTCTTCTTCCTTTCTTTAGGCTCCTGTATTTCCTGGACAGTGAACATGGCATTCCTGGGGGCAGCCATATATCAGTAGGCTAGGCTTGCATGGCTTATAGATACCTGGGACTGCTATAGGTGACTCTACACTAAGCTATATCCCCTGACCACTTGTATAGAGGCGACCAGTACAGTACATTCATTTTGATACAATTGGTTGATTTGTGTGATATACAAGATACAATGTCTGGTACATGATCAGCCCAAGCACTGAAAAAGTCTCACACAAATGCTTTAATGTGAATGGGCTGTGAGTACCTTTAGTGTTTTAAAGGAGCCCCAAGGCTTTCATCAGATAAGGTGTGCAATAAATAACAGAAACACTGCCTAACACCTATTCAGGAATTCTTTTTGAAATGAGTAAGGAGTTTTTTTATTGTTTAATGTTAAATGTTTAATTAAAAATATCCGATTTAAACATATATATATAAATAAAGAAATGGTTGCTAAAGGAAACCTATACCAAGAGAATTTATAGGAGCTGCCATCGCTGACTTCTTTCTAAATAACCTATTTGCTTTGCTGTTTGTTTTCTTTCTTTCTAACTGACCTCAATCAAGCATGTGAATTACAAAGTGTTAGTAATGTCAGAACTGCTGGCCCATATCCTTGCTCCAGTGAAATAAAATCGAACGCGTTCAGAAGGAAAGTATTGTAATGGCAAATATTTTTTTCAGTACAACTTTCTTTTAAACAAATGACTGATGGGAAGAATATCAAATCTATTGTCTATGACTAATTTGAATCTGTTAGGCTGGATACACATTGGTCAGTTCGTTGACATTCGGTCAGTGTGTACAGTTGTCTTTCCAACTTTTATCAAAGGGATAAAATTGAAAACCAGCATCCTATCAGCACTCACAGCCAATGGCTGCGAGGGCCGATCAGCGTGTTCTGGCAGGGGGGCAGACCCCGTCAGAACACAAAGGCACAGCGAGGGAGATCACCACACTAACTCGTGTGTTAGTACAGTGATCCCTCCGCTGCCAATTGTTTTTCAATTGTATTATACCAACTTAACCCTGAATGTAGCATGCATAAAATAAAGATGTTTGTCTAAAAGAACTCTCATAGGCTTTGTTGCTGCCCTACATTATCTATACAGAACAAGATTTTGACAAAATTATCAGATGAGGAAATTAACCCTAATGTATGAAAAATGGGATTTTGGCTTACCATAAAATTCATTGACAGACACAGCGCTCCATTATTCATAGCCATAGGGTTATACCGCCCCCTACAGGAGTAGGACACTAGGCCGAAAAAAGACTTGGCTATGCCTATGGCCAGTCCTAGGTGGTATTCACCCCCCTCTCTGCTATAGGCCTTCAGTTTAGTAACAAGCAGTGTCAGAAGTATTAAAAACTCCTTAGAGGGGTGGGTGCTGTGTTGTCAATAAACTCAGAGAAATGGATTTTACAATAAGTCAAAAATCCCATTTTCTCTTTTGTTCATTGACAGACACAGTGCTCCATTATTCATAACCATAGGGACATCCCAAAGCAGTGCCAAACATGAGGGGTGGGACAAGTAAAAATCCCAAGGCTGACATAAGAGCCAACCAGGTAACAGGAGCTCAACACAGAACAACTGGAGCCCAACCTGAACAATACACCCTCAAGAGGGAATAGACCTTTTAAACAGCAGCCTGCAAAACCTTGTGGACAAAAGAAGCATCCGCAGGTGCCAACACATCCACTTCGTAGAAAGTTGAGAAAGTGTGCACCGACAACCAAGTAGCCTCCTTGCAAAATTGCGCAACTGACGCATGATGACAGAAGGCCCAAGAAGCACTAAGCGCCCGAACAGTGCGCCGTAATAGGGAAAAGTAGGATCCCGACTCCTGACAGAATAAGTCAGAGTCATCATCTGTCTGATCCATACAGATATGGTCGCAAAGGAAGCATACAGCCCCTTTCTTGGCCTGTCCGCAGTCACAAACAGTGAGTCTGACCTCCAAAAAGACTCAGTGGCTGCCAAATACACCCGAACCACATCCAAGGCATGGAAGGCAAATTCCTTAGGATATGTTGACCAGGGACACAAAAAAGGCAATACAATGTTCTTATTCAAAAGGAAATTAGAAGAAGGTACGGTGGACAATGGCAAAGAAATACTGTATCCTTGTGGCACACCAGGTAAGGTGTACAACAAGATAACGCCACCAGTTCCGACACCCTGCGAGCAGAGCTGATAGCCACCAACAAAGGCCACCTTCTGAAACAGAGTAAGCAGGGGAATCTCCCAAATCTTTTTAAAGAGAGGCTTCTGTAAAACCGAAAGCACCAGGTTCATATCCCACGGCGGTAGAAGAGACCCAGTGGAGACAGACGTCGAGCCCCTTGAACAAAAGGTATGCACCAGGGAGTTTGAGACCAGAGGATGATGAAGAAGACTGCCAAGGCTGACACATGGCGCTTGATGGTACCCAAGACCCATTTCTGCTCAACCCCCTGTGAAAGAAGGTCGGAATCGCAACCACCGAGAAAGAACGAAGGTGAGTGCCCAGCTACTCACACCAGGATATATACGTTTTCGACGTCCGGTGGTAGATTTTCCTAGAAGTAGACTCCCTAGCCTTCAATAGTGTCGGAACTTCAGCACCTGGCTCATCACAGCCAGGCCATCAAAACCAGCGACTGTAAAGTAGGATGGAAGAACGGCCCTTGGGACAGTATATCCTCCCTGAGAGGCAGTCACCAAGGAACGTCGGCGACCAGGTCAGCGCACCCAGACCGTCAGGACCAATTCTGAGCCAATAGAGTGACCGGAATCCCTGCGGCCTTGATCCTGCACAAAAGCCACAGCAGAAGCCGGAGAGGAGGAAAGGCGTAAATCAAATGATACCGGCCCCACGGGCCACCAGAGCATTTGAAGTGCCTAACAGAGGATCCTGTGACTTTACCAGAAAAGCTCAGTACTGTTTTGTTAACCCGGGACGCAAACAGATCTACCTCAGAAGTGCCCCATTGGAGACATAGCCGATGAAACACGGCCCGGTGAAGGGCCCACCACGTGGTCCAACACTAGATGACTGAGGCATCTGCCTGCCAGTATTCCATGCCTGGAAAGCGTACATCGGAAAGGGCCGGAACAAGAGGTTCTGCGCACTGGAGGATTATGGCTACTGCCAGGGCTGCCCACACACTCTTTGTTCCGCCCTGGTGATTGCCATAGGCCACAGCCGTTGCACTGTCCGTCTGGAACCGTACCGGGAACCCCCGAAGTCGATCCGTCAATGATCCAGACAAAGTCTGATCGCTCAAAGTTCCAGGATATTGAACGGTAGTCTGGATTTCTCCAGTGTCCAGCGACCAGGACACCTCCCCACCCGGACAGACTGGCATTGGTGGTGACCACTGTCCAATACAAGGGGAGAAAGGATTTGCCCTTCCAAAGAACCAGATAGTGAAGCCACCAGACCAGGGAACCCCTGGTTTCCTGGCTCAGTTGAATCTGATTGTCCAGAGACCTCAGGCACTCGTCCTATTACGCCAGGATCTCCCCTGAGGGGAGCTTGTATGGAACCGTGCAAATGGAAACACCTCGAAGGTAGATACCATCAGGCCCAACACCCGCATGCAGGTTGCAGGGAGGCCCACTTGCCAGACAACAGTGGATGAAACGCAGCATGCAACTTCGGGAGATTGTCCAGAGGAAGAAACACTCTGGCCAGAGCTGAAGCCCGGGTCAGGCCCAGATAATGCAATGTTATTGAAAGAGCCAGAGCAGACTTCAGGTAGTATTAAAGCCAACTGAAATCTGTCAAGGTCTGTATAAGAAGAATGTCGCCCCTTGTGGTAAGCGAGGACTCCACTTGCAGAAGATCGTCCAGGCAGCCCAGGACTGCAATTCCCCGCTGACGTAACTACGCCAGATCCGGGGCCAACACCTTGTAAAAATTAGACTAGCACTCTCCAAGGTGGGATTTTCATAGGCACAAACACAAGGTTATTGTTAAAATATCAAAATGTATTGGTTGTACAGTATTAAAAATATTTTTGAAAACGTATGATTCAGAAAAGCTTTTGTCAGTGCTATTAGTGAGGATATTAGGAGAATGCCTACACACATGAACCAGTCCAATCTTTCATTGGAGGAAAGAGAGGCGATTCAAACACTATCCAATAACGCCGACCTTGTAATCAAAATGGCCGACAAGGGTGGCAATATTGTCTTGATGGACAGGGATCAGGGATCAATATGCCGGCATGTGTAACGACATATTGTCGAACACATCCTGGTATAGGAAAATCCCGCGAGGCCACATAGACATGTTTGAAAAAGATTTCTACGAATTAGAGGATTCAGCTTTCTTTAAAGGAGCAATTGATAAGGGCCAGTGGGAGTATATTCGTACCCCCTACCCACGAGTGCCTACTTTTTATGCACTCCCTAAACTACATAAAAACCCCAAAAACCCTCCTGGCCGCCCAATCTCTGGAAATGGCAGTTTAACAGAGAATTTAAGTGTTTTGGTTGATGATTATTTACGTCCACATGTTTTGAGTTTGCCCTCTTATTTGCAGCATACAATCCACCTTCTAAAAATCTTGGACGATGTAGTGCTTTCCCTCACGTCAATTTTGGTGGCAGTCGACGTGAAGGCACTATATAGCTCAATACCCCACGAGTTGGGGTTATTGTGCGTTAGAAACATCTTACGCACAAGATCCCAACATGACTGGAAATTCACAAATTTCATCTTAGAAGCTCTTGATTTTATTCTCCACCATAACATTTTTTGCTTTGCTGATTCCCACTTCCTCCAGGTGCAGGGAGTAGCGATGGGGACATGTTGTGCCCCATCCGACGCTAACCTGTACCTGGGGGAGTGGGAAAGAACACTGTTTGATTCTGACGATTTGTCGGGGCTCCTCAAATATGTCTTGATGTGGCATCGTTACATTGATGACATTTTCCTTGTTTGAGAGGGCCCCGTCGAAGCTCTAAGGGACTTCCTGAAGTATTTAAATTCTAACACCATGAATTTGGCCTTCACTATGTCCTTTGACTTAAACAAAATATTATTCTTGGACATTACTATCCACAAAGATGAAGAGGGTAGGGTTGGCACCTCCCTGTTCCATAAACCAACTGCAGGCAACAATATCCTACATGCCTCTAGTGCCCATCCAGCACCCTTGATTGCGTCTATCCCGTACAGTCAATATCTGCGGGTTAGACGCAATTGTACTGAAGAAGAAGTCTTTAAATTATTGGCAAATGCCCTTAGGGAGCGTCTTCTGATGAGAGGATATTCAAGAAAATGCCTCAAAAAGGCATATAATCACGCCTGCAAGGTGGGCAGAGGTCAATTGATTCATTATGAACAAATTCGCTTTATTACGAAATATTCGAACCAACACAACGAATTACGACGAATTCTGAGGAAACATTGGCATCTGTTGACCAATGACCCGGAGATTGGTATACATATTACCAGTCAACTAGCTATCGCCTTTCGACGAGCGACGTCCCTTAAAGATAAATTGGTCCATAGTGACTACAATGCCACTAATGATGATCCCTGTAAATATCCGGGCACCTTTGCTTGTGGGGGTTGCGGATATTGCAAGTATATGTGCAGTGTCCGCAACCCCACACTACCTAATGGGGCAAAGTTCAGACCCAAACACTATGCCAACTGCAAGACAAAGGGGGTAGTATACCTACTTCAGTGCGATTGCGGCTGCTTTTATGTGGGGAAAACCATCCAGGAATTTTGGCAAAGGGCATATAGGCACATTCTACATATGAAAACAGCAAACAGAGATTTTCCCTTGGGCCGCCATGTAGCCAATAGACATGATAGCATTTTTCCTAAAGTACAGTTCCTCATTTTAGATAGAATCCATCCTAGCCCCAGAGGGGGCGATTGGAACAAAACCTTATTGCAATCTGAAGCAAGGTGGATACACTTGCTACAAGCCACAATATTCCCAGGACTCAACGACACTATTTCATACAAGCCCTTTCTGGAAGGTTTTGTATCAGGAGGTTGGGAACACTAGGAGCTCATGAGAGATGGGTAAAGTTAGTCCCCCTTTTTCCCCTTTTTTTATTTTTTTATTTATTTATTTTTTCCGTGTGTCATCCAATTTCCCTATATATAATGTATATTGTTGGTGCTTAAATAAATAATATTTACAACATTCAAAACTGTGACTTTCAGGTATGTGATGATTGACTGTGGTTACATAACTGAACTAATATGTGGCCTTTGTGTCGTGACATGACCAATTAGGATTTCTACTTTTTAATTGGTACTTTTTAATTGGTTCTATTTAATATATTGCACCTCTATGCTTAGAACTCATGGTTGGTAGAGCTAATTCGCTGCCCTTGACCTTTTCTTGCAAGCCGCCGAGTTTCATGTGCCGGCGCACCCGGGTCACTTGCCGCAAGGTTTAGGTGGCCCGTTTCTCCCTTTGTTGGAAATGCATAGCTTTTGTATTGAAGTGTGGACTTATGTTAGTCCTCACGTTCATAATTGCCATCTAGTGGTGCTTTGTCACATTGCGACACTGCCCACTTAGCTTGCCTTCCTGGAGTGAGCCTGCGTCGACAGCTGGATGGCCGATGGCGTCACTTCCGGTTCCGGGGGTAGCCTTACTTCCGGTTCCTGCTTTTGACGCCCTCCCCCATCTGACTGGGAGCTCCACATCAGCACCACCCATGGGGGCGGAATCATTCTGGCTCCAGAATGAGTGCAGGGCTGTTAGCAATCTTTGGTTAATTGCACAGCCTATATATAGCTTTCAATCTTCTTATCCAGTTCAGGTGTACGGGTGGAGTAATGACACGGTCTATGGTGATCTTTACAAAGGTATTTTAGTCCTTTTTTTTAGACTTAGCCCACTTGCTGCTCAGCATGGTACCTCTGCATATGGACGTTAATGTCTTATCATTTGCATTTCAGTATCTTTGCTACTTCTTCTCTATGGATAAGCCAGACCTATAGTGTGGGTGGCCACTAGTTTACATCTACTGGTAGGTACCTTTGCTTGGGCTGGCAAATGTAGATTTAACTCATTTACACATGAGTATCAGCTCTTTTCCCTTTTTTGCAGCTCGTTACTTTGAGCATTAGCTTACCTAATAAGAAATAGAACACCACCGTGCAAACCTTTGTACCTCCTTACACAGACTGGTCTACATCTGGCAACCTTACAAGGTATAAAACCTAATAGTATTCGGTTTTTAACATTTGGTCTATATATACACTGTTTTTTTTTTTTTTGTTTTTTTACTCTGATTTTGTCCTTGGTCTAGGTGACCTTATTGCATCAGTCACTCTCTGGTTGTCAGGTGCTGCTTGTCAGCTTCCCCCTCCGTCAGGTTGATGCCAGGAGCTCTTGCGGATAAACCCATGTGGCACAAACGGGTCTCCTACGGTTTGATCGTGCTATAACAGCGTCTAAGAGTTTGTCTTTTTTCAAAAAAACAATATTTTCTGGGTATGTCAGCATTGATAAGTATGGATATATATATAATTATAGGCTCCATGTTTACCAGTTATGTACTGCAGCACAATTTCCACATGCTAACTTGTATTTTTGTATTCCAGTGATCAATTTATGATGTTATGTTCAAGTCTGTACCTCTGATGAAGGTGATCTACACCGAAATGCATTAGGTCATTGTACATAACTGGATGTTTTATACAGCATAATTGTCATTCATATTGATGTTTTCTATGATAAAGCTTTTCTGAATCATACGTTTTCAAAAATATTTTTAATACTGTACAACCAATAAATTTTGATATTTTAACAATAACCTTGTGTTTGTGCCTATGAAAATCCCACCTTGGAGGGTTCTAGTCTAATTTGTACATAATCAGGGATGATGACATATGGTTCAGCTGAGTGAACGGGTTTTCTTCATATATTTACAACACCTTGTAAAAACCAGAGGAGTGGCGGCGATACCAAAGGGCAACATCACAAGCTGATAATGCACTTCTCCCACAGCAAAACAGAGGGAGTGCTGGGGTCGGGCACAGTGAAATGTATAAGCAAGCATTTGTGATGTCGATAGAAGCTAGGAAGTCCCCATGATGAAGAGACGCCACCACCATGCGGATGGACTCCATCCTGAACTTCTGTGCCCACACAAAGTAGGTCAGGGCCTTGACATACCATGACCTCCATCATTCGGACCGTGAACAGGTTTGAATAAAAACCCTGAAACCGTTCCCACAAGGGAACCAGGACAATCACAACCTGAAGTAACAGGGCTTGTACAGCCCCCGAGGAGAACTGCAAAGGGTCCGGAGACAGAGGGAAGGAAAAAACTCTTTTTGGGGAACAAGGCCGGAACACTATCTTGTAACCGGACAAAATCAAGATGTCCCCCCACTTCAGACATGGGTGAGGGCGCACCTTCATGTTGCCTTCTTGTGCGCCATTTCAGTTGTGGAGGAATCATCCTCACTACCTGACAGGACAGGAAGCGTGGCCACCAGCCCGCAAGGTGGGCCCGACAGAGCCAGATATAGAATCGTTTGGGACATGAAAGGCAGGGGGGGGGGGGCATTTACTAGGCTATATGGACACAAAAAAAACTCAGAGGAGGCCACCAACTGAATCCCTCGCCGTCCAAGGTCCCGCTCAGGTGACGCCGACCTAGGTCCCGCACAGGGGACGTAGACAGATGCTCCACACAGGGGGCAATGGCTGAGGCCCCTCACAGGGGGCAATGGCTGAGGCCCCTCACAGGGGGCAATGGCTGAGGCCCCACAGAGAGGGCAATGGCTGAGGCCCCACAGAGGCACTGCCCACGGGTGGACCGGACCAATCTGAGCTGCGGAACAGAAGGCGGATGCCCGAAAGAGACAGCGGCGGCCTCTGCCACCCGTCCTGGGACCACCCACCCAGCCCCCGGATGGTAGGCCTTTCAGTCACCCACCTCCTAGGCCCAACCAAGTCAGCAGGTGGGCTTAAGGGGTACCCCCCCAGTAATCTCCCCGAGGGTGGAAGAGGGGGAACAGTATGTTCAAAAGGTACCTGAGTCAGAAGCCTGGGCCTCACTCGGGAAGGGAGTGAGGGTGGGGGGAGGGAGGAGGAGAGACCCAAAGGGACCGACCACCCCAGGGAGAACCTGCGCCCCACACCCCATCCAGGGAAGGAGAGGTGGGGGCCCCCTAACTTACCGATCCAGCGACAGCATGCGGGTAACGCTCCCAAACAGATCCTCCTCGCCACCGAAGTGGGGGGGCTGTCAGCCATGAGGGACGCTGCGACTCAGGCCGAGACCCGGTCGTATGCGACCTTGCAAGATATTTAACTCGCAGGGCAACCTAGCGTGTAGCTGCGATCTGCACGCGCTCGCTTGCCAGACTGGGGAGATCACTGGATATTTAATGACCAACCCGTCACCCAGCCCAGCAGTTGATTGTATATCTCGCCGGAAAAAAAAAAACAGGAAAAAAGAAAATAAACAAAAAATTGCCAAGACTAGAGATCCCAGCAGGGAACTAGTCCTGACTAGGCAGAAGTGTCCTACTCCTGTAGGGGGCGGTATAACCCTATGGTTATGAATAATGGAGTGCTGTGTCTGTCAATGAATGAAAGAGAAAAAAGATTTTTTTTAGCAAAGTTGTTAGTAGTATTCCAGAACTGGACAGCAGTTATCTATAATTATAGATTATAATGCACTTTCTCACCCCATCAGTGAAGAAGCTGCGCAGCATTCGGAGGCTTGGCACGCGACCCACAACTTTTCTGTGGTAGAAAGAAGAAATAATAATGAGATTAATTTTCAAGTAGACACATTAGGAGCTTTTATCTTCCACCACACAACATCCACATCTCTAGGGCAACCTGCTGACCAATATTTCCATCTCGCACTTTTTACACCAAAATGATTGTCTTCTGGTTCATTGACGCTGGCTCGCCGCGGTAAGTCATGAGCATATTGGGTTAGCATACCCACTTTTTCCCTTCAAATATATGTAACAAGATATATTGTACTTGGTGTGGTTTTTAACCTCTCATTATGACACATGATTTTTTCATATACATATTTTTTGTATTTTATGATCCATAGAGACATCTCTTTGGAACTAGATAACCTACTGTCTCTGATGAAGACTACCATTCAATTAAGTCGAAATGCGTTGGATTTGGGTTGTACTTTTTTGTACGGTTCCAATCAGGTCATCCAATGATACATTGACTGCAGTCATTGCCATAATGTGTTTGTTTTTAATCCACTAACTGTCATTTGTGTCTACATGTTTTAATAAACTTTTGTATACTTTTATACTCCTTTTGTATCCTTTTCCGGTAAAGTCCCATTGTGAGGAATTTGCAATTTAGTCCATGACCCTAAACATACAGCCAGAGCTACAATGGAATGGTTTATATCAAAGCATATTCATGTGTTAGAATGGCCCAGTCAAAGTCCAGACCTAAATCCAATTGAGAATCTGTGGCAAGACTTGAAAATTGCTGTTCACAGATGCTCTCCATCCAATCTGAAAGAGCTTAAAGCGGAGTTCCACCCACAAATACATCTTTATATATTTCAAATTCTCTATGCATGATGAATCACCTTTGGAAATAAAAAAAAATTATACTCACCCTAAGTGCCCTGTTGCTATGTGGTCCCTGTAATCTTCCACTTCCTGATACACGGCACTACGCATCAATTCCTGCCTCGCCTGGGCTCATGGGAGATGTGAGTAATCATTTCCATGAGTCAGTGGGCATCACTGAGCTGTAAAATCGCATTATTTCCAGGAAGAGACTCCAGGAGGGTGCTTCACATGCCCACAGCTAAGATGGGAACTCCCAGTAAAAAAAAAACAGCAATGTAAGTACAAAATAAATAGGAAGACTACCCGGATTTAAATCTATCAGTTACTTTATTTGTGTAATGAATACTAACTAGGTGGATGCCAGCAAATAAAAAAAATTATGTGGACGGAACTCCACTTTAAGCTATTTTGCAAAGAAGAATGGGCAAAATTGTCACTCTCTAGATGTGCAAAGCTGGTAGAGACATCCCCAAAAAGACCTGCAGCTGTAATTGCAGTGAAAGGCGGTTCCACAAAGCATTGACTCGGGGGCTGAATACAAATGCAAGCCACACTTTTCACATATTTATTTGTAAAAAATTTTGAAAACCATTTATCATTTTCCTTCCACTTCAAAATGATATTCCACTTTGCGTTGGTCTACCACATAAAATCCCATTAACATACATTTACATTTTTTTGCAATATGACAAAGCACCGTAGTCTCCACTACTTATGTAGAGCCTACTGCAAGGTTCTAAGCACCTACTTTTCATTCCAAAAGACAAAGAGAACCAGTCATTACTGAGCTTATGTAAAGATCTGTATACTCAGTTACTATAATGGAAAAATCTTACAGATTATTATGTCAGGGCTTGTTAAGGCTACACTGGTAGCTATTTTCAGCACAGCCCTAAAAATTGGACAAGGAAAAATTGTCTGGGGTCTTGTTCCCTATGCAGTTTGTTCACAAATACGTTGCTATGGGCTGCGCTGAAAAACTGCAATTTGGCAAGGAAGTTAGTGCCTTCAGGCACTGATGATATCCAATAGGTTAAAATGTGGTGAGCGAAGATATTGCAGGCACATGACTATTTGTTGTCAGATCTTCGATAATAACAGTGGCAGCTGGTGTTTTTTTTTGGGGGGGGGCAGCAGCCACCCCCCTCCCCTGGTTGGTCGGTCGGTGGCACCCCCCCTACCCCATGGCACTTACCCCATCGGTTGTGGGCAGGCTTCTACAGGCGGTGGGCAGTAGACTCCTACGGGCGGTGAGCAGTGGCTCCTGTGTCCTTCCTCCGCCATACAGCTCCTCCCTCCTCCTCCTAGGCTTCCAAAATGATTGCCTGTAATTTCAGCCAATCACATGATGGGTCTCAGACCTGCTTCCTGATTGGCCGGGAGGTTGTGTTACAAAACTGGGCCCCCGAGCCCACCCTATTTTGAAGCCTATTAAAGCCTCTGGCTCTAATCACGTGCTTCAAAAAAAAATAATCACACCCCCCCTATTGGAATCCATGAGTCCGGCGCCCTGTATGTAGATCAGGGGGCCAGACACATGGATGGGGGGGGCAGCGCCCATGAGCCCCTAATGGACAGGCCGCTGCTGGATAATAACCTTAAAAAATGTGTACATTTTTATTGTTTTAATATTATATAAAGTGTTACTAAACCCAAAACAGTAAAATCAGGCTGTATATGCAGCATAGCATGCTTGTTATACTCATTGTGGAACTTAAGGGGTTAATCCTCTGCATTGTGTAAAAAGGCTGTTTTATCCTGTATGCATAGATTCTTCCCTCCCACACTGTATCTAAGCAAGTTCATATAATACACAGCAGGGCGGTAAAGCTATAGTAAATAATAAAAGCTATAATAAAAAGCCACGTGACATGGGTCATGTGACAAGGAATGCTGGAAGGTCGGCCATCTTTTTGGTTGGAAATTTGGATGTCTATTTTGTGTTTACATGCTCGTTTTTAAAAGATACTCTGAGTATTCTGGGTCGTTTTTTAATAAAACCTTTCTAGTCAGTAACGCTGCGCAATGAGATTCTTTCTCTTCTGCCCATTTTTTCTGCATTGAGATACATCATTTCACATCCCACATTGTAAAAGAGTCTGGGGCCATGCTGGATCTGTGTGTACCTTTACTGGAGGCAGAGCGTTACCATTTCTAGTGCATTTGGCTGCCTTTGGTTAGACAGCCCTCGAGTTCTGGTAAGGGTCAGTGTGCCCCCCCCCCCCACCTTTCTCCTTGGTGCTGGATCTTGTCCCCCTGTGAAGTGACACTGATTGAAGTGGAAATTTAAGATTACCATATGAACTGATACAGATTTATAGCGCCGCATTTGGGTGTTTTGATGAGGGTGGTAAAGTTGCACGTGCTCAATTTGGTCTCTTATGATGGAGAGTACATTTCCTGTTTCAGTTGAACTGTTCAGGTTACATGATATTGACATCACACATGTGGGCATGTATAGAGGCTGTAGTGGAAATCTCCTCCTAATTGAACACATAGCTATGGACAAACTGTGCAGGTTATCAGGAAACCATGGAATAGAGATCATCCAAAAAGGTATATAGTGGCAGTATTTTCATGCAAAAAGAAGATTAATAAGCTGTGGACACTGTGGGGGGGCAGATGAACTATTTTCATACTACTGGGTTTAGTAACACTTTAACTGTTTGGTGATATAGGGTTGTCTGTAGCAGTTCTCTTGAGAGATTACAGCTTTTTCCATTGTAAACTCACATGGTTCAGCAGCACCCCAGGGAGGACTTAACCTGAGACTGGATTTAATTAGGGGCAAATTGACCGCTTTGTTTTATGAAGTCCATAAACATGCAAATGAGATTATGAGTGCCACATCCATATGAACTCTTGTATAAATATATATCAGTCTATTTGCATGTTCCCTCATTTATACCCCAGCACCCCCCTAGATCCAGCCAGGCGGAATTTACTTGCTTGGACCCAGCTGGGAGTTCCTGCATTCACCACTGCTGCCACGGCTACTATTGCAAGCACGCCATCCCTCCAGACATGAATGGGCCTGACTTGTCTATGCTGGGTGCCACAGCTTCTATACTTGCACAACATCCCTCCAGATGTTCCCTGGGCTGCATGCTTAACACTCTTGGGGCATATGAGGTCTGGACACCCCTGATCTAGCTGTTCTGGTAGATTGAATACTTAATAATAGCATGCAAAGTCAAGCTGCAGCTTCTAAAGCAAGCAAAATACTTTCTCGTATTAAAAGAGGTATATTCTCCAGAGAAAGGGACATGATCTTGCCCCTGTACAAAGCATTAGTTAGACCTCATCTGGAATATCCGGTTAACAAGAGGCGTGGGAGACTTCAGCTATGAGTTACAAATGCAGAGGCATTTAAGGGGGGGATATGATCATATGTATAAACACATACATGGTCCATACAATGAACTTGGCTTAAAGTTATTCACAGGTCATTGCAAAGGACAAGGGGGAACTCTGTGATTGGACAGAAATGCTTTTTCATTGAGAGCTGTGAAAACGTGGACTAGACTCCCACAAAAACTAGTTCTGCCAGCTCAGTTGAGTGTTTATAAAATCAGGATGCATTCTTAAATGCACAGAATATACTTGGCTACTAACATTTAGGCCTCATACACACGGGCGTTTTGGCCGCCGGCGTTTGTAGGCGTTTTTTTCCAGCTCTCCATGTTATTCAATGTCCCTCTAAAAACGCCGGCGTTTGTGGGCGTCGGCGTTAGTGAGCTGTAGCTAGAACGCGGGACCAGTGCATTCTGAAGCTGCAGCGTCATGGCGTTTCTTGACGCCGGGCCGGCAAAACGCTCAATAACGTTGCTTAACGTTATATACACAGCGTTAAGCCTCGTTAGGCGTTCTATTCAAAATCAATGGTTCCCTATGGGAGCCCATTGATTTGAATAGAAGCCGCACCAGAAGTCGGATCGCGGTGATCCGACTTGCGGCGCGACTTGTGTGCTAGGTGTCTTAAAGGGAAAGCCCCGCAAAAAATTTGCGTGGGGTCCCCCCCAGGGTATACCAGGCTCTTCGATCTGGCATGGATTTAAGAGGGTCCCCTCAAAATCCATACCAGACCCTTATCCGAGCACGCAGCCTGGCAGGCCAGGAAATGGGGTGGGGACGAGCAAGCGCCCCCCCCCTCCTGGGCCGTACCAGACCGCATGCCCTCAACATGGGGAGTATGGGTGCTTTGGGGCAGGGGGGGCTCTGCGCCCCCCACCCCAAAGCACCTTGTCCCCATGTTGATGGGGACAAGAGCCTCTTCCCGACAACCCTGGCCGTTGGTTGTCGGGGTCTGCGGGTGGGGGCTTATCGGAATCTGGAAGCCCCCTTTAACAAGGGGGCCCCCAGATGCCGGGCCCCCCACCCTATGTAAATGAGTATGGGGTACATCGTACCCCTACCCATTTACCTGGGGGGAAAAAGTGTACAAAAAAAAAACACGACACAGCTTTTTAAAATATTTTATTAAATCCGCTCCGGCATCTTCTCCCCTCTCTTCGGCTCTTTTGCGGGGTCTTCTGTCTTCTGAGGGGTTTTCTGCGGGGTTCTTCTGCGGGGTTCTTCAGCTCTTTTGCTCTTTTGCTGCTGTCTCCCCGGCTTCCTTCTCCCGCCGCCGCCGCTGCTTCTTCTCCCGCTTCTTCTCCCTCTTCTTCTTCTTCTTCTTCTTCTTCTTCCCCTTCTTCTGGAGCTGTTGACTCGTCGCTCTCTTCCACTCGAATGCCGGGTCCGTGCTGCGCGGTTGCCTTATATTGGCATGGAGGCGGGGGCCACACGATGACGTCATCATTAGCCCCACCCACATGATGTCACATCCTGGGGCGGGGCACCGCATCACAGCCCCGCCCCAGGATGTGACATCATGTGGGTGGGGCTAATGACGTCATCGTGTGGCCCCGCCCCCATGCCAATATAAGGCAACCGCGCAGCACAGACCCGGCATTCGAGTGGAAGAGAGCGACGAGTCAACAGCTCCAGAAGAAGGGGAAGAAGAGGGAGAAGAGGGAGAAGAAGCGGGAGAAGAAGCAGCGGCGGTGGCGGGAGAAGGAAGCCGGGGAGACAGCAGCAAAAGAGCTGAAGAACCCCGCAGAAAACCCCTCAGAAGACCCCGCAAAAGAGCCGAAGAAAGAAGAGAGGGGAGAAGATGCCGGAGCGGATTTAATAAAATATTTTAAAAAGCTGTGTCGTGTTTTTTTTTTGTACACTTTTTCCCCCCAGGTAAATGGGTAGGGGTACGATGTACCCCATACTCATTTACATAGGGTGGGGGGCCCGGCATCTGGGGGCCCCCTTGTTAAAGGGGGCTTCCAGATTCCGATAAGCCCCCGCCCGCAGACCCCGACAACCAACGGCCAGGGTTGTCGGGAAGAGGCTCTTGTCCCCATCAACATGGGGACAAGGTGCTTTGGGGTGGGGGGCACAGAGCCCCCCCTGCCCCAAAGCACCCATACTCCCCATGTTGAGGGCATGCGGCCTGGTACGGTCCAGGAGGGGGGGGGGGCGCTTGCTCGTCCCCACCCCCTTTCCTGGCCTGCCAGGCTGCGTGCTCGGATAAGGGTCTGGTATGGATTTTGGGGGGACCCTACGCCGTTTTTTTCGGCGTGGGGGCTCCTCTTAAATCCATGCCAGATCGAAGAGCCTGGTATGCTCTGGGGGGGGGGACCCCACGCAAATTTTTTTGCGGGGGTTCCCCTTTAAGGCACGGCACACAAGTCGCACCGCCGCGATCCGACTTCTGGTGCGGCTTCTATTCAAATCAATGGGCTCCCATAGGGAACCATTGATTTTGAATAGAGGCAGAAAACGCCGCAAAAAGCTGGCGTGAAAAAAACGTCCATTGACGTCAATGCAAAACGCCAAGCAAAACGTCAGTTTTTTCCCCTGACGTCAGGCCCGGCGTTTTGCTTATTTTTCTGCAAACGCCCGTGTGTATGAGGCCTTATAAGTAATAACTTTAGAGACTCTTGATCCAGGAAATATCTGATTGCCTTAGGGCAGGGTTCAGCAACCCCCAGGCTCGGGCCCTGGCCTGTTTGCAGCTGGGCTGCAAAGGCTGCACTGTCTCATGTGCAGCGGCGGACGAGCAGAGAAATTACATCAGCATTTGGAGCAGAGAGATGACATCATCTCTCACCGTTCGCTCCTCCACCCAAACAACGGGGCCGTTACACTGCTGGAGGTGAGGGTGGGGGAGCAGAGAGAGGAGGAGATCACCTCTCACTGCCTGCCCCGAATCACCGCTGTTCTCCCTCACTGGCCTGTGCTGTCACCACTGCAGTGACAATCTGCAAACCTGGTGGCAATCCACATCTGGTGGCAGGTGGCAATCCACATCTGGTGGCAGGCTACGTGGCAAGTGACAATCCACGTCTGGTGGCAGGCAAGGTGGCAGGTGACAATCCGCATCTGGTGGCAGGCGATGTGGCAAGAGACAACCCGCATTTGGTGGCAGGCGAAGTGGCAAGTGACAAACCACATCTAGTGGCAAGCGACGTGGCAAGTGACACTCTGCATCTGGTGGCAGATTCTGCATTATGGGGAATTGACCCATTTCATTTTATATTACAATGTAATGATAGAAATAATGCACTTCAATCATCCGGACACCATATCAGCCATGGTGCCATGATGAATGAAGCGCTAGCACCTGCCATTTCCCAGACCAATTGCCCACGAAAGCCGCATATCAGTATACACAAAGCTGCACTATTGGCAGCTCACTTGTGGACACACTCTTCCTCCTTGATCAGTGAAGCTCTGCCCTGTGTGTTTCATTGAGCTTCACTGATTGAGGCCAGAGTGTGTCCATGATTGAGCTGCCACCTTCTGTTGCCATTCCCCAGTGTGCGGCTTTGTGCATGCTGGTTTGAAATGTGACAGTAGGTGGGGGCTTGGTACTTTTGCATGCTGGTTGCTCTGGTTCCTAAATGTGAGTGCAATTTATAAAACTTCAATAAAATTAGTTTACACTACACAATTGGGTTAGACTATGTGGCTTTTTTTTCTTTTGAGCTGGGCTTCGGTTTCAACTTGAGTGTTCTGTCATCTACTTCTTGTTCCATGGGTCCCATGTCCCTGGATATGAATATCGGTAATCGCTTGGGGAACATTAGGTCACCAGAACTAGTGTCCCAATTGGAAGATTTTCCCTCTATTAGCCCTCAAACACACGGGCCTTTTTCAACGCCACGTTTTTGGGTCTGCGGGCAGGGGCTTATCGGAATCTGGAAGCCCCCTTTAATAAGGAGGCCCCTAGATGCCGGCCCCCCGCCCTATGTAAATGAGTATGGGGTACATCGTACCCCTACCCATTTAGCTGCATAACCGTGTACAAAAAAAAAACACTACACAGCTTTTTAAAATATTTTATTAAATCAGCTCCGCTGTCTTCTCCCCTCTCTTCTCCCTCATCTTCTTTCTTCGGCTCTTTTGCGGGGTCTTCTGCGGAGTTTCTGTCTTCTGCTCTTTTGCCGCTGTCTCCTCGGCTAGCTTCTGCCGCTTCTCCTTTTTCTTCTTCTCCTTCTTCTTTTTCTCTTCTCTTCTGAAGATGTCAACTCGTAGCTCTCTTGCACTCGAATGCCAGGTCCGTGCTGCGCTGTTGCCTTCTTTTGGCATGGGGCGGGGCCACACACTGACGTCATCCTGAGTTCCGCCCTCATGATGTCACATCCTGGGGCGGGCCATCACAACACAGCCCCCGCCCGCAGACCCCAACAACCAACTGCCAGGGTTGTCGGGAAGAGGCTCTTGTCCCCATCAACATGGGGACAAGGTGCTTTGGGGTGGGGGGGCGTAGAGCCCCCCCTGCCCCAAAGCACCCATACTCCCCATGTTGAGGGCATGCGGCCTGGTATGGTCCAGGAGGGGGGGCGCTCGCTCGTCCCCACCCCCTTTCCTAGCCTGCCAGGCTGCGTGCTCGGATAAGGGTCTGGTATGGAATTTGGGGGGGACCCTACGCTGTTTTTTCGGCGTGGGGGTTCCTCTTAAAATCCATGCCAGATCGAAGAGCCTGGTATGCTCTTGGGGGGGAACCCCACGCAAATTTTTTGCGGGGGTTCCCCTTCAAGATCCCTAGCACACAAGTCACGCCGCAAGTCGGATCATCATGGTGCGACTTGTATTCAAATCAATGGGCTCCCTTAGGGAACCATTGATTTTGAATAGAGACAAAAAAAAAAAACGTGCATTGACGGCAATGCAAAATGCCGAATAAACACAGATTTTTCCCTGACGTTGGGCCCGGCGTTTTGCTTTTTTTTTTTTTTTTTGCATACACCCGTGTGTATGAGACCTCACTGTTATGGGGACAACTCAAATTTTTGAATTTCCTTTTACAATGACAATGGTAAACAGGACAAATAGAGAGGGTAAATCTCCTAATGAGGGGTCACAGGCAGAAATAAAAACCCAATAGGTATTCTAATCTACCTCAACACTATCCTACGCTAAAAAAAAAAAAAAAAGAAAGGATTTTACATCTTGCTCTATAAATTATCAGCAGCTTACCACCCTCACCTTTGAAGCCGCCCTTCATCTCGGAAAGTGTTGAGGCCATCGTCACAAGATTTTGAGCGCTCAGTGGTAATTGCTTGATGGTATGAAGAACGTCGACTGGACTTAATGCTACCTGAGAGAGGAATCAATGAGAGTATAAAATATGGAAATGCATGGCAAAACGAATAAAAACGCAATACATATATATTTTTTTCATTTTTTCATGAAAAGCTCTTGAAATGAGAGCCATTTAGTGAGGTGTACCTATACTAAGCAGAATGAACATCTGATTAGGCAAGACAAAATCAGGTCACACAGCTGTTATCTGAACAGAGAGAAGGAAGAAACACATAAGGACTTTCTCAATAATTCTGGGTTTAGTCGCTACAACAGAGGAACAGCTACACATTTTTTTTTATCAATACAACCCTGTGTTTCAAATCCTCATGTAGACAGCAATGTACCCACCTGTATGAATGAATCTAAGGTGCTGTATCCCTCAGTAAACATTGGAGAAAACAATTTTACAATGAGTATTTGTAAGATTTTGATTTAAAAGGGTTTTCTACTTTGGACATCTCATCATTACGCTAAACTCAAAAATCAAAAATCTAAAATCAAAATCTTAGGGAGGAGTCTGAGTATGGCGTCGGGCTGATGCACGGCGGGTAGCTGGGTCCGGACCCTGCTCCTCTACGACAGGATGGAAAGTAACCTACCGCAACCGCCACCCCCTTACTAGACCCAGTGCTGTACGGTAGACCACCGCAGACCGCCAGTCCCGGAACTCGGTACCGCAAACCCTTCAGCTGCCCTTACCTGGCCGTAGATCCAGCAGGCTCTGCACGAGGAACTCTCCACGTACCCTCCTATATCGGGTCTGAAGGAGCAGCCCGCCTGTTCGCTCGCCAGCCCGCCTGTCTCCCTGGCTGGGACTCCCGGAGCTCCCCGTTCTCCTCTGGCTCGCTGCCCGGCCTGTCAGGTCGTGGGGTGGCCGGGGGGGGGGGGGGCGAGAGGGGAGCCGAGGTTGAGTCGGGCTTGGCCCGCGGTCTCAGCAGACGCCGCAGAGCTGGTCCATGCTCCAGGTGAGGCGGGTGGGCGGGAGAGGAAACGGAGTCCTGAGGGACGGAGAGGGGGACAAGAAGCGGAGGGGGAGTACGGGGAAAATGGCGAGGTGAAAAGAGGGAGGAGAAGGGAAGGAAAGAAAGGAAAGAAAAGGAAAGAAGAAGGGAAAGAAGAAAAAAAAAGAGAAAAAGGAGCAGAAGTTGAAGAAACCCCAGCCTCTACAGGCAGGAAGAGACATATTAGGGAAGAGGATGGCCGGGACCTGGAGGTCTACATAAGGATCACATAAGGCCCACACTGAATATACATGGTATTTGATATGGTATTTGGCAGCGCATAGGAAGAGAAGAAAGCGGTATGTATGTCTACCCCCCTTGCCTTCTTGTGACAGCTGTGAAGAGTAAGTGCTAAGCGTTTGGCTTGGTGTTGAAATCCTGTTGTTTGCTGAATAACTGATAAGTCGCTTGAAGTCGCTGCGAAGTAGCTGTGCATTCTGATATTATGGAACATTACTGAACTTTTTTTTTTCTCTTTTTTTTGGGTACGGTAGAAACTCAAATCCGCATGTATATTCACACACGGTGAAATAGGAACCTTCGGTTGATTACCCCTCCCCCTTTTTTTTTTTGGTTTTTGGTTTTTGTTTTCTGTACCAGTGTTTGTTCTACCCACCCTCCTGTATTGGCTGGAGTAAAATAAATAGACGGGTAGGAATAGCAGGGAGGAGGAGGAGTGAGGATGAAGGGAAAAACAACAACTAAAACAAACACACAGACAAAATCACCAAAAGTAAGCACAAGTCCCGGGACAATAAAGAAATATATGACGCAGAGCGGGACATTGGATAAATCCATAGTGGAAAAACAGATGGCAACTAGATCAAATATTACAAATCCTAATAAACGGCAGGGAAGGGAGGACAGGGGGAGGGGTCACTGAACGGGAAAAGCACAAATAAAACAGGCCCGGGAGCAGAGGGGGGAGACGAAGTAGCCCAGGGTTCAGATACTGGCACACAAAAACAACTCCCCACGAAGGCAGACATGGAATTCATGTTTGCAAAATTGGAAAACTCTCTTAAGAAAGACATTGCAATACTACATGAGGACCTGGGTCATCTAAGAGAACGAGTGGAGATGACAGAAACTCAGTTAGAGGTGCAAGCAGAATATATAGAAAATTTGAAAAGTGAAATCAGAGATTTACAGATAGCACAAAGAAACACAGCGTACAAATTAGAAGATCAAGAAAACCGAAGCAGGAGGAAGAATTTAAGAATAAGGGGGATCCCAGAAACGATGCAGAAGGAGGACTTAACCGCAATAATAGGAGAGATTTTCAACCCGCTAATGGACAGCCAGATAACAGACGCTGGAAACGGGACCACCATGAAATTGGAGAGAGTACACAGGGTTAAAAAGCCAAGGGGGATACCTGAAGATCTCCCCAGGGACGTAATAGCAAGGTTCCATCACTACGAGGTCAAGGCCAAGATATGGAGAAACCTGAAAAACAGAACGGCAATAAAGTATAGAGGGGAGGATTTGCAGGTGTTCGCCGATCTATCACAAGAGACGCTGAGAAGAAGAAGAACCCTGAAACCATTTTTAGAAGTAGTGAAACAACAAAATATACAGTACTCATGGGGGCACCCGGCATGTCTGATAGGAAGTAAGGATGGACGCTCAGCAAACTTGAGGTTTGCGGAAGATCTGCAGAAGTTCTGTGATACACTCGAGATTATAACCCCGGAGATACCGGGGTGGTCCCCTTTAGAAAGAAGCAATCCCCACGAGAAAGAAAAATGGCATCAGAAGAAAGGTGGAGGAGGGAAGGGGAAGTAGTGATAACCTAGGGGACGATAGGAAATAACCAACTTCCAATAAACTATAACTATGGGGCACTAAATGTAATAAGGGGGGGAAGGTGGTACCGGGGGGCGAGGAAATACAAGAAACGGAGATATGTAGAGGTCCCAGATTCATGGAAATCTGAGGGGTCTGGATCTAGCTGCGGGCATACGAAATACGATACTGATCAGAGCTTCACCCCCAGGAGGAGGAGTAGTTAGGCCAAATAGGCCAGAAGGAGATAAAGAAGTTCACTACTCGAGACATAGGTCATCCCCATGGGGGCGCTCCCGCAGGAGGAATGGAGGGGAGGGGGGAGGGGAGGGTGGAGAGGGAGGGAAGGGAAGGGGGGGAGGAGGTAATGGATACACCAGGATCCCTAAAGGACAGGTTAAGGAGAGCTATTTATCAGTTAGCCTTTCCAAAATAGACAGAACCATGAAATACTGGGAACCAAAATTAGAAAAGAGCAAGGGAAAGACCAGATGGGAAGGATGGTTGAAGTTGAAAATAAAATAAAGATTCTATCATATAATGTAAAAGGGCTAAATACACCGGAGAAAAGGCATAAGGCCCTAAGGGAAATTAGACGATACGGAGTGTGAGTGGTGTTTTTACAGGAGACACATCTGGCGCAGGACACAAGTGTAAAGTTACAGTCCAGATACTATCCGGACTGGTTCTATGGGGACTCTCCCACTAAGAGAGCAAAAGGGGTGGCGATTGGAATAGCAGAAGGGATTCAGTTTCAAGTAGAAGAGAGACAGGTGGATCAGGAAGGACAATATATATTTGTGAATGGGAAAATATCAGGAACGGATTATACCCTGGCCAATGTATAGTGTCCGAATAAAAATCCCATAGGATATTTAATGGGAATATTAGAGGAATTTAAAAAAGGAAGGGTAATATTGGCAGGGGACTTTAATTTTAGTGTAGACCAGAGAGATAGTACGTCGCGTGCACCTAGGAGTAGCAAGAGGCAATTAGAAAAGATAAAGAAAAGGTTCTTTCAAAGTCAACTGATAGATGTATGGAGGGTACAACATCCTGAGACAAACGATTATACCTTTTACTCGGCGGTGCACGGGACGTACTCAAGGCTGGACTATATAATGGTGGAACATGGAGTTATTTGCAGATCAATGAAACACCAGAGATCTCAAGTGGTACAGTGTGGGAGGCACATAAGGCCTATATAAGAGGAATTCTGCTTTCCATTGGGACGAAGAAAAAGAAAGAAAGGAGTAATCAAATGAAAATTTTGGTCTCCGAAATATATGAACTGGAACAAAGACATAAAAAAAAAAAATGGACGAGGAGACACAGATTCAACTAATACTAAAAAGGAATGGTCTTAAAATGGTTTTGGAGCAAGAAACTAGACGTATCTTCAATAAAGTGGCAGTAAATAGATATAGATGGGGAAACAAACCATGCAGATACATAGCAAGGGTTATAAAAAAACAGAAAAATAAGTAATTTTATAGGGAAGATTAAAAATAAAGAGGGGAAAATGATATGTTCAACAACAGAAATAGCAGGAGCTTTTCAAAAATATTATGAAACCCTATATGCAGTTAGCCAGAATAAACCCCAAAAAAGAAGGTCAGAAGAAATGCAGGCATATATAAAAGAAGCGCATCTACCCAGGCTGCCCATAGAAAAACTCCAAGACTTAGAAACACCTATAACAACTGAGGAGATAAACAGAGCTCTAGACTCAAACACCTACCGGGAAAAGCCCGGGACCAGACGGCTTCACAATGGGATATTATAAAAAATTTAAAGAAATCTTGGTGCCCAAAATGCATAACTATATGAAGGAGTTAGGGGAAGGAGGGATTTTAAGGAAAGAATCCCTGGTAGCCCATGTTACACTGATCCCAAAGGAAGGAAAAGATGGAACACTTTGTTCTAGCTATAGGCCAATAGCTCTGCTGAATAACGACACAAAAATATACGCAAAGATACTGGCAACAAGATTAAAAGAGCTTATACCAGAATGGATACATACGGACCAGACAGGTTTTGTGCCAGACAGGGAGGGTAAAGACAATGCTTGTAGAACGATACTCGTGCTCCATGGTCTTAAAGGGGGGGAGAGTCGGCACTACTGCTATCAATCGACGCCCAAAAAGCGTTCCATAGAGTGGATTGGGAGTTCATGTTGAAAGCCGTGGAAGCGCTGGGAGTGGGCCCGAAGATGATGGAGAGAATAAAACTACTATATAATGGCCCTACAGCAAGGGTAAAAGTCAATGGGTCCCACTCGGCGCCATTCAAAATGTTGAATGGCACAAGACAGGGGTGCCCGCTCTCCCCCCTCCTGTTTATAATATCCTTAGAGCCATTGCTGGCGAGAATAAGGAGAAATAAGAATATAAAGGGCATAAAAATAGGTGAGCAGGAACACAAAATAGCAGCGTATGCAGATGACCTTCTTTATTATGTAGGGAACCCTAAAGTCACATTACCAAATTTAATAGAGGAACTGAAAATTTATGGGGAGCTCTCAAATTTTAAAATAAATCAAGATAAATCGGAAATACTAAATATAAATACAGATAAGAGAGAGGAACTAGCATTGAGAGAGAAGTTCCCTTTCAGATGAAAAATATTTAGGGATAAAGCTTACTTCCAGACTTGGAAACCTATATAAAGCAAATTATATTCCATTAGTAAAACAAAATTAAAACAGAAATTAGGAAAGTAGAAAAAAAACCTATATCATGGTTAGGACGGATAAATAATGTAAAAATGATGATACTCCCCAAAATACTTTATAAGTTCCAGATGATCCCAATAAAACTCCCACAAATATATTTACAAAAAGTACAAGGAATGATATCACAATTTATCTGGCAACAGTGCGCATGTGCGGGAGCTCCGTGATGGTCGCTTAATACGGAGCTCCGCACCACCGCCCGCCCTGGGACCCAACAGCTCGTCCGGATGGAGGTCCTCTCTCAGCCGCTTCTGCATCCCCCAGCACCACACAACCTGAGGGCTTCCTCCAGCTCGACTGGGACCAGCGGAGGTCGTGATCCGGAGCCTGGCAGGGAACAAAGGGGGTACCAAGATGGCCGCGGCCTGCAGCAAGAACCGGACCGCTCGAGCCCCTTGAGCTCCTCCAGAGGTCCTCAACAAGTCCTTGGGCACCCCCCCCCCCGGACCACCTGGGATAAAAGATCAGAGGTAATGTCTTTTTCAATTACCATCTAATTAACCAACTAGTGGAACTACACTCTATTGGGTGTACCAAGATGGCCGCCGCATAGGCCTAAAGCATGGTTACAATCGCAAAATAACCTGAATCTATCTCCAGCACTCCCTTAGGGGCCTGGATCTTTCACCTAGCCCCCCTGGGGCTCTCCCAAAACTGGCTCTTTTTCCCCTGAAGGCTATATTTGTAAATTGAGACTGCTGTAATATTTTGTCAAGCCCTAAGATACGGCTCAGAGGCACCTCCCTCAACTATAATAACTCATGTCGCCTTCCTTAACACAGAACCTAATCCTCAGTTGGGGGTCGCAAACTTAGGCCGCAGAAAGACGCCCCTCCATGTCTGGGCCATCGGCCAAAAAGGACCTCAGTCAGCTTTTTGCTTTGGCAACCACGCAAGGGATTTCAGGAACAACTAAGGCCCCAGTAATGGCATCGGGAGGCCGGGAGAGCCCCTACACAGAAGGTCCCCTCCCAGAGACCCCAGGACCCTTGGGCCGTTTTGAACCCAGACCGGTAATATCCCCGGCACTACTGAACTTCACTCCTGGGATGAAGGGAGGGCAGCTTCAACCCCCCATCCCCTCACCCACATCTACTGAGTCATTATTGGGGCAGTTTCAGGGGGAACTTTCATCCCCACAGTTGTATCCAAATAGCCCGCTCCCTGCTTCTTCCAATCCTCCTAACCATCTGTCCCTACAGGTAGAAGACCTCTACCACAAAATTTCGGCTCTCCTAGAAAGAGGATTAGCAAACACGATTGCCACCATAACAGGGGAGATCAAATCGGACTTCCAAATGTTCGGAAATAGGATTGAAGCAATTGAGAACAAGCTTGAATCAACCGCTGCAACCTCTAATCAGAACTCGGACCTTATCAGCTCCTTACAAGACCAACTAGACACGGCCCTCTCAAGAATCGACGACCTGGAAAATAGATCCAGCCGATATAACTTTAGGGTGAGAGGCCTTCCAGAAGAGATTAAGGACATCCCAGATGCAATTCGGAATCTGATTTCCAACTTACTCCCTGAGATGCCAAAACATCGTCTGGAACTGGATAGGGCCCACAGAGCCTTAGGCCCCCCTCGGAAAGACGGTACCCCGAGGGATATAATTGTCAAACCTCATTTTTACGCCATAAAGGAAGGCGAATCTCGTAGTGCCGACAAGATTCTATGAAAATCTTTGCTGATCTCGCCCCTTCCACCATCCAAAAGCGGAGAGCTCTTAAACCTCTCCTGACAGTTCTAATGGAGAAGGAAATCAAATACAAATGGTCCTTTCCGTTTGCCGTCAAATTCTCCCTCAAAGGAAGGGAATATGCCTTCTCCTCCCTACAAGAGGGAGAGAAACTATTGCTTCATCTTAACCTGATCTCTCAAGAAGCCAGTATGGATACCACTAACAACATAGGTTCCTCTAAGAGACAGTCTCCAACCAGCCCCAGGACCCCCCTATGGAAAAAAGCCAAGCCTAAACGAGCTAAAGAAAATGGTCCTCCGTGATTTGACCCCTTCACATGCTCTATTTGGATTTCACTTTCCTATCTTTGGGCCCCGAAGAAGGATCTCGTCTCTGATCCCTATTTGTTCCTCACTACCCCGATGAACCCCACTGCTCCTATGTGCCAGTCAAGATGAGGACGAACTCTGCAAGTCAGAGCCTAATACTCATGATATCACTGCTTTTTCCGCTTAATGGACGTACAGAAAGTAGTCATCCTTGGCTGATTTTCTTCAAGAATTTTTGAAAATGAACATGGTTACCCCATAGCCGTTTCTTTTCTTTTTTCTCTCTAGTTGAAAAAGGAGAGCTCCACAAAGTTCCTGTATCTTGCTTTTTCCTCTAGCACTAGCATTAGGGCATAAGCCCCTGAGTGGACATCCTCCCCTACCCGGCTGGTAGGGGGTGGTCCCCTTTAAGGGTAACTGGTTAAGGTAAACTGGCAAGGACAGCAAATACCCTTCCCTTATTGGGAGAAGTTAAAGAAATAAGGACAGCATGATGACTCTTTCTCTCTTGTGCGGCCCCCTTCCTCTGGTATAAGGAGGGGAGGAGGCCACTTTTATTTGGTTACATAGTTAAGTTCGGTTCAAGGTTACCGCAATTATTCCTTTTGTTATGATGTGGGTCCCTGGGTGGGCGATGGCCCACATGCGCCTCCGCCCCTCTCTCTCTGTCCTGTCAAGACAGACCAGAAATGGGCAGCCTGGCATTAACAGCCAGACTTCTTGATTTGTTCTTAAGGGTACCCAAGGGGCTCTATATTTTCTCCCCCCTTGGTTATTTTTCCCTTATAAGGAGAAAATGGTCCTTTTCAGGGCTCTTGTGCAAGCAAACTTGGTTAACAATGTTTAGTTTTCAGCTAATGTTCTTTTTCTTCTTTCTCTCCACTCTCCTTTGTCTCTCCCCCGCTTCCTCTAGCGTGGTTGTTGCTCAACATATTGTCCTCTGTTATACTCAAGGCTTCTTGTTTTGTGAGTGCTTCCGGGATTGGGTGAGTACTTTCTTTACCACATTTTTCGGATACCCTTGTAACGATGGCTGACCCACCCTGTTGCCCTTTAAGGGTTGCCACCCACAACGTCCAGGGACTAAACTCCCCCACAAAACGCAAAAAAATTGGAGACCACTACAAATCTTTAAAGCTAGACATAATAATGCTGCAGGAAACTCACTTCCCCTCTAGTTATAAACCAATTTTTTTACATTCACACTTCCCTCAATCTTATTTGGCCAGCGGCGAAAATAAAACAAAGGGAGTGGCGATACTTTTCTCTAAAAATTGTAACTTTAAGTGGTCGTCCGAAGTAAAGGATCCTGAGGGCAGGTATATTTTAGTTAAAGGTACTATAGAAGAACAAATAATATCCCTAATCTCTTACTATGCTCCAAATAAGGGTCAACTTAATTTTTTTCAGAGAATGTTAGATGCCCTTTCCCCCTTGCTGGAGGGAACTATCATTTTCGGGGGAGACTCAAACGTTGCCTTTGACCAATCATTAGACAAATCTAGACCCCTAGACAGCCAACTTTTACACCCTTCCAGAGAAAGTCTTAGGATAGCTAAACTTTTACACACTCATAATTTAGTGGATGTCTGGAGGGACAAACATCCCTCCAAAAGGGACTTTACACATTTTTCTAGCCCTCACAATTCGTACTCAAGGATCGACCACCTTTTTACTCCTTGCTACACTCTACCTTCCACCCTAGACGCCCACATCTACAATACTGTTCTGTCAGACCACTCGATAGTGACGATGCAATTACTGCTTAGATCTAAATTTTTCCCTAGACCGCACTGGAGACTTAATGAGTCTCTGTTATCGGACCCAGTTACAAATACGGAAATCGATAAAAACCTCCATGTATTTGTTGCCATTAAAGTGTCGGACATTTCTTCAGCGGAAACGGTCTGGGCAGCTCATAAGGCCTTTATTAGAGGCAAACTAATTCAGATAGCTTCCCAGATTAAACGGGAAAGAGGTCTGGCTCTGTTAAAACTGGAGGAGTCCTTCACAGCACTTAAAGCAGAGCATAAGTCTAACCCCTCCAGTACGCTATCAGATATACTAGACAAGGCCAAGTTAGAGCTAATTCTTGCACTCACTACTAGGGCGGAGAAGGCTATCCGTTGGTCCAAAAATAAATTCTATACTCAAGATAATAAAATGAGCTCGCTCCTAGCCAGGAAGCTTTCCCCTAGGACCAGACATCTCAGGATACCTAAAATTAGGATCGATGGTAACCCTCCCTCTTCTAACCCCAACAAAGTGTTAGGGGCCTTCCAAAGATATTATGAGGACCTTTACAGACCAGGGTCGGACGAAAATGTTGAACATATAAACAAGTTTCTTGAGGACGTATCCCTTCCTATCCTCTCGGCCCAACATAGAAATTTAATGGACAAAGCAATCTCGGAAGAGGAGCTGGTAGAGGTTATTAAAAACCTAAAACCTGATTCAGCCCCAGGGCCAGACGGTTTCTCAGGCTAATATTATAAAACATTCTCCAAAACTCTTGCTCCTCACATGTTAAGATTTGAAAGGGGACCCTATCGAGAAACAATTAAACACGGCATATATCACGGTAATCCCCAAACCTGATAAAAATCCAGAGGACGTTGATAATTATCGCCCGATATCACTCATAAACAATGATTTAAAAATCCTGACCAAGATCATGACCAACAGACTGGCCTCATTTATCAATCAATATATCAACAGAGATCAGGTAGGATTCATCCCGACACATCAAGGCCCTGATCAGATTAGAAGGGCAATTAATATAGTTTCCATTCTTCAATCCAATTGGCCAGGGGGTCCAGCCCAAAAGGGAATGCTTCTATCTCTGGATTTACGTAAAGCGTTTGACTCAGTCTCTTGGTCCTACCTGTTCTCCTTGTAGAAACGCTGGGGTTTTGGTGAAAGATTCCGGGGTCTGCTTGGAGCCCTATACTCCTACCCGCAAGCTATGATCAAGATGCAGGGCTTCTTCTCAAGCCCATTCCCGATTAAGACAGGCACACGGCAAGGGTGCCTCTATCCCCTTTGCTATTTGCGATTGCAATAGAAACTCTAGCCACAGCCATTAGAAACAACCCAGATATCAAAGGGGTCTCATGCGGAAAACAGGAACATAAATGTGGGTTATTCGCAGATGACTTACTAGTGTTCATAACTTCCCCAGTTTCTACACTTCCCTCTCTCTGTCAGCTTCTCAATAAATTCTCAGACATTTCAGGGCTTCAGGTTAATTATACAAAATCCCAAGCGCCTATCATCTCTTTACCTCCCGTGATTACCTCCAAACTTGAGTCGGAATTTAAATTCAAATGGAGTAATTCCTCGATCACTTATCTAGGAATTAAACTTGCGTCCAAATTTGAAACCCTGTATAGCTCCAACTATCCACCTCTATTCCGCAAACTAGAGGCAGATCTCAAAACATGGTCTAATCAAAACATCTCTTGGCTAGGTAGAGTCAACTCAGTCAAAATGACGCTGCTCCCCAGGCTCCTCTATCTCTTTCGCTCGTTGCCCATCCTGATTCGAAAAGATCATCTTTCCTCTTTTCAGAGCAAAATTCTAAAATTCATCTGGGGAAATACGGGTTATAGGATCCCCCAGCAAACTCTATTCCTTAGTAGAAGGAGGGGTGGCGTAGGTCTCCCGAATGTAGAGAAATATTTTTATGCAGCTAGACTAGCTCAATTATCTTCCGTTTACTCCAAGCAGGAGAAGCAGGACTGGCTTTGGATAGAGAGGGAAGCTATACCTCGGCACACCCTGGATTATCTCCTGTGGTGCCCCCCCAAAGAAAGACCTCCCATTTTAGCCCCCTCTCTCTCCAATGAATTAGCCTTATGGGACAAAATCAAACACAACTCATTCTTAGTCTCCTCAATTAGACTGTTAGCACACCTCTTTAACAATCCGGAGTTCCCTCCGGGTCTTAATATTAAAGCCTTTCAGTGGTGGCTAGACAAGGGCTTGTTCCGTATAGGACACTTCTTCACAAATAAAGGCCCTATCTCATTTAGATATTGTGTAAGTATTTTAGAACTTCCTGATTCAGAGAAATTTAGATTTTACCAAATCTCTAACTTCCTCCATAAACTCTGGAAAGAGAAACCCCTCCCACCTAGTTTTTCTTCGTATGAACAGTGGTGTGGCCAGCCGTCGTTACAAAAGGGGGGTATCTCACTCATTTATGAAGCACTCACACTTCCGGTTAAGAAAGCAGCTTATATGACTAATTGGGAGTCGGATCTTCAATTTGACTGGGATCTGGACAAACGGCAAACGGCCTGTTCTAGATCCTATAAGGGTATACTCAACACCTGTATTTCGGAAGCCAGTTTGAAAGTGATGATGAGGTGGTACCTAACACAAGCCAGGCTACATAAATTCCTACCAAATCATGATCCTTCCTGCTTTAGGGGCTGCAAGCTCCAGGGCACTATGGTCCATATATGGTGGGAATGCCCAAGAATAAGACCTTATTGGACCAAAATTTTCCGCATCATCCAGAAGGTTACAGGTATCAAACTCCCAAGGTCTCCAACTTTTGCCCTCTTAAATGATCACATCCCTAACGCCACTAAAGCTAATAGAAAACGAATCCACTTCATTCTGTTGGGAGCGAGTTTCCAATCTAGTTTCCAATGCCAGAGCTTGGAAACTAGATTGGGTCTCCCTGAAAGCGGCCATCTGGAAAATTTCTTGGCTAATGACTCAGGAAAAGCTAGCGAGTATTAGTCAGGACAATCTAAGTAAATTTGAAGTAGTATGGGAACCTTGGGCTACCTTTGTAGGAGTCCCCCTTACTCCCGGCTTGTAAAGGAGCCAAGTTCGCTTGAGCTCATTCTGGAGCAACAACCATCCCTTCTTCTTTCTTCCCCTCTCTTTCTTACACCTTCCTTTTCTTCTCCCTCCCCCTTTTTCTTGTTTCTACATGACTCATTCGTCATTTTTCTAACATGAGATATCTCTCTCATAATGTGTCTCACAAGGTTTCTTTAGATCTCTTTACCATAAGTTAATCAATGCATACATAATTGTTTTTCTCACTATGTATTGTTGGAGATATCCCTCCATTAGAGCTGGGGGCGACATCCGCCCGGTGGTTTGTCCTGGGGGTAAGGCCTTCTTCATCTGGCACAGTGAGTCCCCATGAGGGTGTCAGGGGGCGAGAGGCCTTCCCCTGGGTGACCACCCAGCAGAGTTTAAGTCGGGGTGGGCTGGCGGTCAACCCCTTGTCCTTGTCCGTAGTTCATTTTTAGGAGTGCGGCTTCCAGGTTACGACTTGATCCTTCGAAGGCATAGATCCCCTCCACCTTTGCAAGTTATATTCTTTAAGTAGTCCTCAGTTTCTCTAACTGTCAGGAATCTTGATTCTATTTAATACTTAGTTCTGTTAGCTCGATTACCTTGCTTATTTTATGCTTTACTGTAAGTGTTCTTTAGCCACCACCAGAACAAGTGAATTCATTCAGTTCCAACTGGATATTTTTTGTTATGTATACTTGCTCTGAGCTCTTCATATCTTCTTCATTGTTGTTGACATTTCAATGTCCTGTATGCTTAAACTGGAATAAAAATTTATTGAAATGAAAAAATGTATCTGGCAAAATAAGAGACCGAGAATCCAATATAAAATCCTTAGTTTAGATAAAGCACAAGGGGGATTAGCAGCACCCGACATTAAAAAATATTATAAAGCAGTTATATTATCACGAGTGATAGAATGGGGTAAGAAAGAAAGAAATAAGAGATGGGTAGAAGTAGAAGAAACACTAAATAATGGTCACTTAAAAGAAAATTTATGGGTTTCACCGAAAGATAGAATAATGAGCTGCACAACACCGGAGTTGACAAGGAACATATTCAGGGTTTGGGACAAAATATGTAAACAGACAAAATTACCATTTAACTCACCTTTGATTTTTTTGAGTGGCACTAAAATATTCGAACCAGGAAATAAAACACACTTTGGGGATTGGGTGGGTAAAGTACAGCTAAAGGATATTATAAAGGATGGAAAGATTTATATTTATCAGGAACTTCGGCAAAAGGGTATTTTCAAAAATCTGAACGAGTGGAGGTACGCCCAGCTAAAACATTTTGTGGCAAAAATACCACAACCATTAAGATCAGAGAAGAAATTAACACCATTCGAGAAATTATGTAGTGCTGGAGAAACCTCTAGACATAGCATTGCAAAACTTTACAAAATAATTAGGGAGATGAGTGGACGGGATGTACCGCCATTCGTCCAGAAATGGGAGGGAGAACTGGGGATAAAATTTACCGAAGAACAATTAGATAAAATATTTGAAGCAATACATAACAGCTCAGGAAGCACGCAGAGTGTGGAATTAAACTATAAGTGCTTAGCAAGGTGGTATATAACCCCAGTGAAAGCCCATAAATATCAAAAAGACAAATCGCCATTGTGTTGGAGAGGATGTGGAATGCAGGGGACCATGACACACATATGGTGGTGGATGCCCAAAGATAAAGGAGTATTGGGAAGAAGTGGGACAGGGTATACTAGAAATAACAGGAGAAGAGATGGAGATAGATTCGATGAGATACCTTTTCCATTTGTCAGATAAAACAAGCAGACAGTATAAGGAATCACTGGTGCCAGCCCTGTTAAATGCAGCAAAAGGAGTAATACCAAAAAAATGGTTGGATCTAAAAAAACCCACGAGGAAAGAATGGTTCGATAGGATAGAATATATCTATCAGATGGAATATTTAGGAAGTGGGGAAAAAGGCCCGATCTGGAATAAATGTGCCCAAAAATGGAAGAAGTGGTTAGACTTCAAAAAAACAAGAAGGTATACCACGGCATTCATGGAAGGAGAGGCTATATAAGAAGGAAGAGGATCCTGGTGGGGGGGAAAAGAGGGAATGGGGGGGAGGTCATACTCCACACTTATAATGTAAGGACGGGAGAAACAAGAAGGAGGTTGTAATAATAACAATATGAAATTATAAAAAAAAATAAAGCTTAAAAGAAAGAAACCACAAATGATGAGACCATATGGGAAACTTATGAAAGCTAAGCTGAATATGCCTCTCATAAATGGTAACTGAGGTGGAAAAACGAAACAAAAAAAAAAAAATCTTACAAATACTCATTGTAAAATAGTTTTCTCCAATGTTTACTGAGGGATACATACACGTGGGTACATTGCTGTCTACACGAGGATTTGAAACAAAGGGTTGTATTTATAAACAAAAATGTATAGCTGTTCCTCTGTTGAAACTGCATGTAAATTTATTCTGTGTGAAAGGGCCAAAAGCGAATATTCTCAGGCTATATTCTCACATATCAAATGTTTTTAAACTAATTAGTGTAAATGGGAAAATACTGCATTATGGTAACTAGAAAGGGCTGAATATCATAGTAAAGAAGTATGCTCCTCAGCTATGTCTAGCGGCCACAATACAGCATTTTCGGCATTCTGCTATGACCCACCATTGCTCACTGGAGCAATGGGCTGTGGAAGGGGGCGAGTAGTGGTTGGCTCAGACTTTCAGTGGCTCGCTGAGAGGCTGAGTCAGCTGCTGGTCTAGGCTTCTGGATGGATCCTGACTGTAAAGTGAGTGATGTCAGCCATAATTCTCCTTTAACCACTTACCTACCGGGCCACTTTTTTACATTTGGTGGTTACAAGCTAAAAACATTTTTTTTTGCTAGAGAATTACTTAGAACCCCCAAACATTATATATTTTTTTTCAAACACCCTAGAGAATAAAATGGCGATTGTTTCAATACTTTTTGTCACACAGTATTTGCGCAGCGGTCTTTCAAGCGCAATTTTTTTGGAACAATTTTACTTTTTTGAGTTAAAATATAAGACAACAGTAAAGTTAGCCCAATTTTTTTGCATATTGTGAAAGAGGATGTTACGCCGAGTAAATAGATACCATACATGACACGGCTGAAAATTGCGCGCACTCGCGGAATGGCGACAAAGTCCAGTATTTAAAAAGTTCCACAGGCGACGCTTTAAACATTTTTAACGGTTACCAGGTTAGAGTTACAGAGGAGGTCTTTTGCTAGAATTATTGCTCACACTCTGGCGATCGCGGCGATACCTCACATGTGTCGTTTGAACACAGTTTTCATATGTGGGCGCGACTTACGTATGCGTTTTCCCCTCGCGGGGACGGTGGCGATTTAAATCTTTTTTTTTTTTTTTAATTTTATTTATTTATTTATTTTTAGCACTGTTCCTTTTAAAAAAAAAAAAAATCTGATCACTTTTATTGCTATCACAAGGAATGTAAACATCCCTTGTGATAGTAATATATGGTGACAGGTACTCTTTTTGGAGGGCCGGGGGGTCTAAAAGACCCCCCCCCCATCCTTTCTTTGCACTTCACAGTATTCAGATTGCCAAAAACGGCGATTCTGAATACTGTCACTTTTTTTAAATTGGCGCCGTTAGCCGCCGTGTAAACCAGAAGTGACGTTGTGACGTCGCTTACGGAATTTGCCGAAGGAGACCTGATCGGAGCAGATTACGGCTTATGTCAGTTCTCCTTCAAGCCGGCGGATGCGCCGGATCGTCGCTCCGGTCTCCTGGTGGGACGGGAGGCTGGAGAAGAGCGGTGGAAGGTGGCGGGAGGGGGGGTGTCCCCTCCCGCCCCCTGGGGTAAAGACCGAGCGGCTCCCGAGCCGGATCGGTCGTTACCCCTGGATAGCCGACCGCCAGCTCTAAAAAATGATACCGGGATATAGCCTGCAGGTGCAGGCTATGTCCCGGGAGGGCCGCTCAAACCCGACCGCCGCCTATTTACGGCGCTGGTCGGGAGGTGGTTAAAAAGGGAAAAACTGTTTTTATACAGTAAAGCATTCTCCTTTAACCACTTGCCGACCAGGCACTGTATATATATGGCGGCAGGTCGGCTCTATTGCGCAAACCTCTGTGCATGTGAAACTGTGGACTCGATGTCCACCGGCGACCCGCGATCGTGGTACACAGAGGCAGAACAGGGATCTATGTAAACATGGCAGATACCCGTTCTGACGGGATATCATGGAAATCTGCTGTTCCCAGTGATCGGGAACAGCGGTTTCTGCGGTGTTCCAGTGAGCCCAGCCCCCACACAGTTAGAACACACCCAGGGAACACAGTTAACCCCTTTTTTTTTTTTTTTTAACATTAAGTTTTTATTGAAGTTTAAAGTGAAGTACATAATAGGATTAGGTACATAAGCAAGTATGCAGAGTATATGCGATACATAAACATAAGCAAGTAAGGTAGCGTTATCTCGTTGGCATCGTGAACTGGTGTAGATAACATTCTTCATTAGCTTTAACTAGGTTCAAATAACCTTATATTTATCAGTGCATATAGACCAATTTTTGTCAAAAGCTTTTCTGTGTAGTGTGTTTGTAGCTAGTGCACGTTCATAGTAGTAATTTGTCTGTACCATTTGCAATACTTCAGTTATGCGGGGTGGTGTTTTAGACTTCCATGTTTTCAATATCAGAGTACGAGCTGCTAGAAGTATGTGCGTGACCGGGCGTCTGAAGTTGGGTGGGTATGTATCTATTCCAATGTGGAGTATGGCTAATTCTGGGTTGGGTGTCTTGATGTGTCCTGTAATTGTGGATATGTTTCTGAAAATCTGGTTCCAGAAGCTGGAAAGATGTGGGCACTTCCAGAGGGCGTGTAGTAGGTTTCCCGTCTGTCCGCACCCCCTCCAACATAATGAGGAGGTGTCCGGATAGATTTGGGCCATCCTGTATGGTGTTAAGTACCATCTGTTGGAGATTTTAAATGAAATCTCCCAATGATTGTTGCAATGTGAAGCCTTGAGTGTTTCTCTGTAAGCTGACTTCCATTGTTCCAGTGTGAAGGTGGACCCAATATCATCTTCCCATTTAAGATTAGCTTTGGTTTTTTGAAATATGGTCTTATTTTGCAAATTGTTATAAAAATGAGTAATACTTTTGGTTTAGGGTTTTAGGTTTGAGAAGTAATATTCCCAAGCATATGTTGGAATTTCTAGCTGTGGTACCGGGTGATCTTTTAGGAAGTGTATTATGCTTGTATATGTGAGTTGGACTGTCGCGCTTCTCAGATATGTGTTGTATGTTGCCTGGCTTCCCTTCCTGTAGTATGTCATTGATGTGGCTTATACCGTGTTTTTTGAGGTGTGCTGTGGATATGTGTGACCCATTACCTCTAGTGTTTTTAGTGGGAACTCATAGTCCACCCTCCTTTTTTGTTTGTTTTTTGTTTTAGCAGATGACGCCAAGCCAGTATGGATGCTTGTATGGTAGGTGGGAATTTGAGTATGTCCCACTTTTTCCATTTGTCGCTCATTAACAGTGTTGGGAGGTTCTCTGTGGGTTGCATAGCTTGTTCAATTGCTGTCCATACTGGTTTGTCAGTATCTGAGAGCCAGTGATAGATTTGTTCTAATCTTATTGCCCAGTAATAGTCCTCAACAACTATTGCCCCAGCACCTCCACATTTTTTGTGTACAATCGTGGTGTTTTGTGTGCATCTGGCTTTCTTTCCGTTCCATACACATCGCTTTAGGAGTCTCGACAGGGTGTCGATATATCTATTTTGAATAGGGAGAGGTAATACCCTGAATACATACAGTATCTGGGGGAGAACCATCATTTTTATGGCGTTGATCCTACCCGCCCATGAGAAGTTGCGTTGGGAGATATTTGTGAGCATGGGTTCGATTTTGGTGATAAGTGAGGTGAGGTTGGCTTTTATCAATGTCTGGGGGGATTTGGTTATGGTTAATCCTAGGTATGATATTTCTTTATCGTTTCAGGCATACTTTAGGTCATTTTGTAATTGTGCACTATGATTGGGTGGCACTCCCATGTCTAGAACGAGAGATTTTGCAAAATGTATTTTGTAGTAAGAAATGTCGCTAAAATCAGACAAGACCTGATGGGCCAGTGGGAGAGATTTGTGGGGATTTGTGAGCATTAGGATCACATCGTCTGTGAATAGTGTTATCACATGAGATTCGCCTTTAAGGTTGAAACCTGTGATTTGAGGATTAGTTCTCATCTTTTCAGCTAATGGCTCTATCAGAAGATTGAAGATTGTGGGCAATAGTGGACAACCCTGTCGAGTTCCGTTTGTGATGTTGAACGGTCTGGAAAGAAACCCAGATGTGTGCACTTGAGCTGTCCGGTTAGAGTACAAAGCTAGTATTGCAGACAAAATTGGACCTTGGAAGCTGTATCTTCTCAGCACTTGTGTCATATAAGTCCAGTGGACTCTATCGAATGCCTTCTCTGCATCTATAGAAAGGAGCAGAGAAGGCGTTCAGGATTTTTCAGCATAACACTGAATATCTATTATTCTTCTGGTGGCTTCAGCGGATTGTCTCCCCCTCACAAAGCCCATCTGGTATTTTTTGATTAGATGTGGAAGGATGTCTGTGAGTCGTCTGGCCAGAAGTTTTGCAAAAATCTTAATGTCTGTGTTTAGTAATGATATCGGTCTGAAGTTGGCCGGTGTGTTTGGCTCTTTCCGTGGTTTTGGCAGGGTGACCACGTAAGCTCCCAGCATCTCTTTTGGGAATGTAGATTCTTGAGTGGTTTGCGTGAATACTTTTTGCAGGAAGGGGGCTAACACTGTGTGATAAGTTTTGTAATATTCATTGGTTATGCCGTCTGGGCCTGGTGATTTGCCGTTAGGGAGGGACAGGATAATTTTCTCAATTTCCTTGTGTGTGTATGGTGCATTTAGTGAGTCCTTTTGAGATTCTGTGAGTGTGGGGAGTTTAATTGACTCCAGGAATTTCTGGATGTTTGTTAGGGTGGGTTGTGTGGTATTGGGGTCCTTATTTAAGTTGTATAGTTCTTCATAGTATTCTGCGAACTGATTCGCAATGTCCTTTGGGTTGGTGATGTTTTGTTTGTTTCGGGGGTTGGTCAGATGGGATATTCTTGTTTTGGCTCTTACTGGTTTCAGCCTATTGGCCATGTATTTTCCTGCTCTATTGGTGTTCGCATAGGAGTGTATTTTTAGTTGTTTTATGTATCTGTCGTATTGCGTAGATAGTAGGTTTCTCAGTTGGTCTCTAAGCCCTGCTAGTTTTTGTGAGTTCTCTTTAGTGGGGTTATGTTTATTCTGAGTTTCTAATGTGTGGATATTTGCTAACGTTGCGTCAAGGGTGGCAGTGTATTTTTTTTTTGCTCTAGCCCCGAGTTGAATTAAGATGCCTCTCATATAGGCCTTGTGGGCATTCCACAGTGTGGTGGGGGAGGATACTGAATACTCGTTTGTCAGAAAGTATGTTTTGAGATGCTGGGAAATTAGTGGTGAGCTTTGTGGGTCTTGTATTAATTTGGTATTGCATCGCCAGATGGGTGTAGTGGGTGGGACATTCCTTTCTTGATGACCAGTTGTATTGCAGCGTGGTCTGACCACGTTATATAGTGGATGGAAGAAGATGTTATGTTCTGTAACAGCCACTTGTCTGTCAAGAACATATCAGTTCTGGAATATGAGTTATGCCTAGGTGAGAAAAAGGTATAGTCCTTTTCGTTGCTGTGCTGGCAACGCCATACATCATAGAGGTCCTCTTTGTGCATAAGGTGTTGGAGGGAGTTGGCGTGTCTTTTAGATTGTGTGGTAGAATCCATATGAGGGTTTGCTGTCAAGTTGAAGTCCCCACTTATAATGAGATGCCCATATTTGGTGGTAGCAATATGTTTGAACACCCTGCGGATGAACCTTATTTGGTGGGTATTGGGGGCATATATGGTTACCACTGTGTAAGGTCGGGAGTTGATATCGCATTTAACAATAAGGAAGCGACCTCCGGGGTCTGCGATCTCCTCCTTTAGTTGGAACGCTAAGGTGTGTTTGAAGGCTAGAAGTACCCCTCTCTTCTTCTCTTTGTCATTGGCTTGGGAAATTTTCGGGTAGTCCTTATGATTGCATTTAGGAGCTGTGTCTCACTGAAAGTGTGTTTCTTGTACACTTAGAATGTCCACTTTGTAAGTGGTTGAGTATTTCCACAAAGTGTGCCTTTTGGCGTGGTGATTTAAACCTCTAGCATTGATAGATACGCATGTTATAGGCATGGATATGTATCAAGGTGAGGTGTGCTGTTCCAGTGGTTACTCACAGTTGAGAAGATACGGTCTGATCGGTTTGGGTCTGGTGTACCTGTTCTGTTCACGATGTCCGTTGATAGAGGGTCATGAGGAAGGGTCTTGCTGTACCTTGTTGAAAGTATCAAACAAATGAGCGTAGAAAACATATAACCTTCATATAAGTTCAAAAGGGCGTAACTATGCTGGTAAAAAAAGGGTTCGGATTGATGAATCATAGGGATTGCTGGTTTCCTGGTTGTGCCAGGTGAGGGGGATAGAGAATACATTACTTCTTATGTAGAATTACATGTAATGGTCCTCTAGCCCGGGGAGTAAAAGTAAACGTTGTGTAATTATTGATTGATTTTAGGAGCTTCCGATGTGATTCCTGTTGTGTTTCTTGTGCGTGACTATTTGCCACTCGGGTTCCCTGGGGTGGGGTGTATTTGGCTGGATACGTGGTGGCAGTGGGTCTGGTAAAATGTCCCATTTACGTAGAATATGTATGCCTTCTTCCATTGTCGACACTGATACCGATTCCCCTTTGTGGGTGATGAGCAGAGTGGCAGGGTACTTCCACTTGTGTACTATTTTATGGTTCCTTAGGGCTTTTGTGATCGTGGCTAGGTTACGACGCCTTTGTAGGGTATGTCTGGAGAGGTCAGGCAAAATCTGCACTGTGGTATACATTGAGGGTAGGTTTTCTGCTTTCTTGAAGGTCGCTCCTTCACATGGTAAAAATGGACCCTTAGCAGGACATCTCTCGGTACTTCTGCTGCAAGGAAGGCCGGTTTTGGGAGCCTATGTATTCTGTCTATAATGAGGTCCTGTGTTGTCAATGATGGCACAAGTGTAGAGAAGAGTGTTAGCACATATTGTTGGAGTTGTTGGGGGAGGATATCTTCGGGGATACCCCTGATTTTGACGTTCTTCCTCCTCGAGCGGTCTTCTAAGTCTGAGAGCTTGTCATTTAGCCAGTTTATCTCATCTGTTTGTATGTTATGTGCTTCTATTAGGGCATTAAAGGATATGGTGCAATCTCCCATAGTGTTTTCTAGATGATTCACTCTGTTCCCCAGTTCTTGTACTTCAGCCTGGCATCTCTGGACACTAGATATGAGGTCGGCTTGAAGGGCTGCATGTAAGGACAACATCATGCCCTTAAGTACTGTGTCACATACCGGCTGACCCGTTGTTGGGAAGGCTGCTATGGGGTCAGGTCTCCCTGTACTGTGGTATGGTGTTGCGGCCTGCGCGCCACTCACCTCCATGTCCTGGCCGTCCTGTGACCATGGCGGGGAGTGTTTGCGGGCTTTGGATTTCGCAGGGCTCCTTATCGTCAGGCTGGAGTTGGCTGTGGATGGCCCGCTTCCTTCCCCTCCTGCTTGCGGTCCGTTGTCCGGCTTGTCGCGGCTCTGTCCCACGGCTTGGGCCTGGTCTCCTCGTGTGGAGCCAGCGCCTCCGCCATCTTGCCTCTGCCCCTTGGAGATCGCGGGGTAAAACCCTGGAATTTTATTGAGTTGCAGCGGCGATTTCCTCCGGCGTGTCATCCCGGGGGTTCACTGGGGCACGGTCGGTGCTGCTGGGCTTGTGGGTCACGGCTGTGTGCTCCTATCTCCTGCTTCTCCCCGAAGGCTAAGCGGAGCTCTGCGATCAGGCGTCCATTGCAGAGCTCAGTGGCCACGCCCCTGGAACACAGTTAACCCCTTGATCGCCCCTTAGTGTTAACCCCTTCCCTGCCAGTGTCATTTATACATTGATCAGTGCATTTTTTTTTAGTACTGATCAATGTAATAATGTCACTGGTCCCCAAAAAGTGTCACTTAGGGTCAGATTTGTCCGCCGCAAAGTCACAGTCACGCTAAAAATTGCAGATCGCCACCATTATGAGTAAAAACATAAAAAGAAAAAAAAGTCCATAAATCTTTCCCATAGTTTGTAGACGCTATAACTTTTGCGCAAACCAATCAATATACGCTTATAGTGATTTTTCTTACCAAAAATATGTAGAATATATATTGGCCTAAACTGATGAATACATTTGTTTTTTTATATATATATATTTTTTTGCTATATATTATAGCAGGAAGTAACAAATATTGTTTTTTTTTTTTCAAAATTGTCAGTTGTTTACTTTTATAGCGGAAAATATAAAAACCGCCGAGGTGATCAAATACCACCAAAAGAAAGCTATATTTGTGGGGGAAAAAAAGGACATCAATTTTGTTTGGGTACAGCGTCGCACGACCATGCAATTGTCAGTTAAAGTGACACAGTGCCATATCGCAAAAAATGGCCTGGTCATTAAGGGGGTAAATCTTTCTGGGGCTGAAGTGGTTAAGCAGATGTACCTGTGTGATTATCATTTGATTGTTAATTTCTAGTAGGATGTTGACAATTTTATTGATAATATATATATATATATATATATATATATATATATATATATATATATATAGTATAATTGTTTAGGACAACCTTTGGTTCTATAGGAAATGGAATACAGGTTTTTGGAAAATCTGTGCTATGGGGTTATTTTAGATTAAGTTAAAGCGAAGGTCTGCCACAGAATTGATAATTAAAAGTCAACAGCTACACATACAGTAGTATGGATCCAGCAATGTCAGCACTGCCGCCGATCTTCGGACCGGCTGGCCAGGTGCAGCCGCGGCCATTGCGGGTAAGGGAACCCGGCAGTGGAGCCGTTTGGCTTTGGGGCCGGGCACCTACTGCGCATGCGCGAAGAGCGCTGCACTCTGTCAGTGGCCGGGCGGCATGGGAGAGAGGAAGAGGGATCCGGGCTGCTGACGTAATGCGCAGCGGCCCGGGCTCCCGGAAGTTGGAACAGAATATCTGTCAAAGATAGGTATCCTCTTCCCCCTGCCCACTGAAAGGTGCCAAATGTGACACCTGAAGGGGGAGGAATACGATCAGCAGAAGTTCCAAATGTGGGTGGAACTCCGCTTTAAGGTGCAGTTACACTACTATATTTACAGTGGATATAAAACGTCTACACACCCCTGTTAAAATATCAGGTTCCTGTGATGTAAAAAAATGAGACAGATAAATAATTTCAGAACTTTTTCCACCTTAAGGCCCCTTTCACACTTGTGCGACTTGTCCTGCGACTTGGGACTGCAAAGTCGCAGGACAAGTCGTATCCCATGATTTCCGATGAGTACCATTCATGTAACCATTCATATCTGTGTGACTTCAAGTCACACCAACTTCAAAGTAGTCCCTGCACTACTTTGGTCTCACTTTGATGCGAGTTGAGGTCCATAGACCTCAAGTTTACACAGGCATTACCTGAAATCGCAGCATAATGGCACGACTTTCAATTTGCGGCACTGTGAAAGGGGGCCTTAATGTGACATAAACTGTACAACAACAGACTGAAATCTTTTAGGTGGAAGGAAGTAAAAGTAAAAAACTAAAACAATATGGTTGCAGCATGGCACACCTTGACTTGGCAATAGTTGCCCACTCTTCTTTGCAAAAACAAATCTGTCAGAATGTGAGGGCATCTCATGCACACAACCCGCTTTAGATCACCCCACAGATTTGCCATCAGATTCAGGTCTGGGCTCTGGCTGGGCCGTTCCAAAATTTTAATCTTCTTCTGGTGAAGCCATTCCTTTGTTGATTTGAATGTATGCTTTGGGTCGTTGTCATGCTGAAAGATGAAGTTCTTCTTCAAGTTCAGCTTTCTAGCAGAAGCCTGCAGGTTTTGTGCCAATATTGACTGGTATTTGGAACTGTTCATAATTCCCTCTACCTTGACGAAGGACCCGGTTTCAGCTGAAGAAAAACAGCCCCAAAGCATGATGCTGCCACCATCATGCTTCACTGTGGGTATGGTGTTCTTTTGGCGATGTGCAGTGTTGTTTTTGCACCAAACATATCTTTTGGGATTATGGTCAAAAAGTTCAACCTTGGTTTCATCAGACCATAACACATTTCCCACATGCTTTTGGGAGACTTCAGATGTGTTTTTGCAAAATTTAGCCAGGCTTGGATGTTTTTCTTCGTAAGAAAAGGCTTCCCTCTTGCCACTATACCTCAGAGCCCAGACATATGAAGAATACGGGAGATTGTTGTCACATGTACCAACACAGCCAGGCCAGATATTCCTGCAACTCCTTTAATGTTGCTGTAGGCCTCTTGGCAGCCTCCCTGACCAATTTTCTTCTCGTCTTTTCATCAGTTTTGGAGGGACGTCCAGTTCTTGGTAATGTCAGAGTTGTGCCATATTTTCTCCACTTGATGATTACTGTCTTCACTGTGTTCCATTGAATAGCTAATTTGTACCCTTCTCCTGACTGATACCCTTTAACAATGAGATCCCTCTGATGATTTGGAAGCACTTTGCAGACCATGGATTTTGCTGTAGGATGCAACTAAAAAAAAAAATGTCAGGAAAGACCTACTTGAACAGCTGAACTTATTTTTCGGTTAATCAGAGGCACTTTAAATGATGGTATGTGTGTACTGACTCCTATTTAACATGAATTTGAATGTGGTCGCTTAATTCTGAACACAGCTACATCCCCAGTTATAAGAGGGTGTGCACACTTATGCAAACACATTACACAAGTTTTACAAGTTAGTTCTTATAGAATAAACTGCTGAGCCACATACACTAGGTCAGACTGCAAAGTCTTACTGTACACAGGACTATCTTGCTCCCTCGTTTTTCTGCTGTGTGGAATACCTGCTTTTATGTCTACTCTTTCTCAGGCACCGGTATCAAAGAATGTATCTGTGCAGATTAGAGGGGAGAAGAGAGGAGGCTGCCTGCAGTGTTCAGCCTGTTGCCGCCTGCTGCCCATTGGTGGGCAGAACTTGAGCAGGAGAAGGGTGATGTCAGATCACTCCACTTCTCCTGCTCAAGCCCATAGTTTGCAGACCGCACTCAGCAACACTAGATGATGGGTCGCCGATTCTGACGGACAACTACTGGATTGAAGTACCACCCCCTCACCTACGCCACGGCCCGCCCCCTCCTCTGCTGTTATGGAGATATGCAGGACAGGGAGGGTTCAGTGTGCGCCACTTGGAGAGCTGCGCTGTCACTTGGAGACACAGGAATGGAGCTCCAGCTTTTACAAGGGGCAGCAGTGAGCAGCAAGCACGGGGCCAGAGTCAGAGGTGGTGGAACGCTGTCGCACCACGTTCCAGCGGAAAAAAAGCTGTGTGTGTGTGTGTGTGTGTGTGTGTATATATATATATATATATATATATATATATATAGATAGATAGATAGATATATATATATTATCTCACAAAAGTGAGTACACCCCTCACATTTTTGTAAATATTTTATTATATCTTTTCATGTGACAACACTGAAGGAATGACATGACGCTTTGCTACAATGTAAAGTAGTGAGTGTACAGCTTGTATAACAGTGTAAATTTGCTGTCCCCTCAAAATAACTCAAAACACAGCCATAAACCGCTGGCAAAGAAAATGAGTAAAAAAGTTGGAAGAATACCGCACTTACTAAAATACTTAACATATTACAGCTGCTGGCACAACAATTTGACAGAAGTGTAGATCCACAAAAGTGCAGCGCTTAGAAAATAATAAACTTGCATATAATAAAGTTCAAAACTGATATTATAAACCTTAATGGATATAAAGTGCAAATAACAATACAAATGGATACATTATAAATAGAGATGAGCGAACCCGTAAAGTTCGGGTCCGTACCGAACTTTGGGGTGTCCATGACCCGGACCCGAACATTTGAAAAAAAGTTTGGGTTCGGGTATTTGATCACGCATGTTGAATAGCTGCAGGGCAGTCAATCAACAAGCGTTTCACTGGTTTGCCCTTAGAAGCCATCACAGCCATGCCTACTAATGGCATGGCTGTGATTGGCCAGTGCATCATGTGACCGAGCCTCTGTATAAGCTGGAGTCACGTAGTGCTGCATGTCACATGCTCTCAGGCTAGTCTAGGGAGAGGATGCTGCCGGCACTGTGAGGGACAGATTGCAGATATTAATAGCATCTCATCCTGCATTACAGAACGATCTGATTCTGGACTAGGTAGAGATTACTACTACTGCTTTGAGGGACAGATTGCAGATCTCATCCTGCATTACAGTACGATCGGATTCTGGACTAGGTAGAGTCTACGGCTTTGAGGGACAGATTGCAGATCTCATCCTGCATTACAGAACGATCTGATTCTGGACTAGGTAAAGTCTACTGCTTTGAGGGACAGATTATTGTTCTAAAATCATCTCCTACTCCTATAGGGTCAGGTTCCTGCTGTTGCTGTAAGGGACAGGTTATTGTTCTAAAATCATCGCCTACTCCTATAGGGTCAGGTTCCTGCTGTTGCTGTAAGGGACAGATTATTGTTCTAAAATCATCGCCTACTCCTATAGGGTCTGATGCCTGCTGTTGCTGTAAGGGACAGATTATTGTTCTAAAATCATCGCCTACTCCTATAGGGTCAGGTTCCTGCTGTTGCTGTAAGGGACAGATTATTGTTCTAAAATCATCGCCTACTCCTATAGGGTCAGTTTCCTGCTGTTGCTGTAAGGGACAGATTATTGTTCTAAAATAATTGCCTACTCCTATAGGGTCAGTTTCCTGCTGTTGCTGTAAGGGACAGATTATTGTTCTAAAATCATCGCCTACTCCTATAGGGTCAGGTTCCTGCTGTTGCTGTAAGGGACAGATTATTGTTCTAAAATCATCGCCTACTACTATAGGGTCAGGTTCCTGCTATTGCTGTAAGGGACAGATTATTGTTCTAAAATTATCTCCTAGTTCTAAAGGGAGAGGTTCCTGCTGGTGCTGTAAGGGACAGATTATTGTTCTAAAATCATCTCCTAGTCCTAAATGGAGAGGTTCCTGCTGGTGCTGTAAGGGACAGATTATTGTTCTAAAATCATTTCCTAGTGCTAAAGGGAGAGGTTCCTGCTGATGCTGTAAGGGACAGAATATTGTTCTCAAAATGGTCTCCTGTTCTATAGGGAGAGGTTCCTGCTGCTCCTGTAAGGGACAGATTATTGTTCTAAAATCATCTCCTAGTTCTATAGGGAGAGGTTCCTGCTGCTCCTGTAGAAGAAGAATAATTTATTATTCATTTTTTTGTATTAATATATACTTAAATAGTGCTACATAGTACATTTGCGGGCAGAATGAGGAGAGTGTCAAATAAGGGACGTGGTCGTGGTGCTGCTGGTGTTGGTGAAGCTCCTGTTGGAAGGAGAGGACGTGGTCGATCTGTGCCAGCTACACGCACAAGTGAAACACCTTCCTCAGGTAGCTGACAGAACCTTCAACGTTATATGGTAGGCCCGAATGCCGCTCAACAAATGATGAGGCCAGAAGAAGTACAGACGATAGTAGATTGGGTGGCTGACAATGCCTGCAGTTCCTTCACATTGTCTCCCTCCCGATCCCTTGATGAAAGCTCAGAGTTGGCACCTGAACCCCATGGCCATCTGTCTTTCACCTCAGCCCCTTGTAAATTAGCCAAGCAGTCTGAGCCCCAAGTCATGCAACAGACTCTTATGCTTTTTGATGACTCTCCTGGTGTGCTTTCCTTGGGCCATCCACATAGCCCTGCCACAGAAGTGGAAGACACTGAGTGCACCGATGCCCAACCACTTCTGTTGCAGGATGAGGACATGCAAACACCAGCGCAGCACGTCTCTGATGATGACGAAACACAGGTGCCAACTGCTGCAGCTTTGCTCAGTGTGCAGACTGACAAGGAGGGCAGTGGTGAAGGGTGGGTAGAAGATGATGTGGAGGAGAATGATGAGGTCCTAGACCCCACATGGAACGAGGGTCATGGGAGTGACGTGTGCAGTTTGGAGGAAGAGGTGGTGGTCGCACAGAGGCACCAGCACAGCAAAAGAGGAAGCAGGTTGCAAAAGTAGGCCTGCTACTACCCACCGCACCCAGGGACGTAGCACATTAAAGGCAGCTCAAAGGCGTTCCCCCGCGTGGCAGTTCTTCAGACAATGTGATGACGACAAGACACGAGTGGTTTGCACGCTGTGCAATTATAGCCTGAGGCGAGGCATAAATGTTCTAAACCTGAGCACAACCTGCACGATCAGGCATCTAAATTCAAGGCATAAGCTGCATTGGAATAGATACCTCAAAATCCAAGAAAGGTCTCGGCCTCCTCCTGCTTCCTCTTCTGCTGCTGCCTCGGCCTCTTCCTCCACCTCTACAGTGCCAGTGTCACCTGCCACCCAGCAAACAGAGCATGTGACAGCAACGCCACCATATCCGCCACCGTCCCCAAGCATTTCCACACGGTCCCATGGAAGCTTACAGCTGTCCATCTCCCAAACACTGGAGAGAAAGAGGAAGTACTCCCCTACCTACCCACGATCCCTGGCCCTGAATGCCAGCATTTCCAAATTCCTGGCCTTTGAAATGCTGTCATTCCGTCTGGTGGACACGGACAGTTTTAAAAACCTGATGGCGGTGGCTGTCCCACAGTATGTGGTTCCCAGCCGCCACTACTTTTCCAGGCGAGCCATCCTTTCCCTGCACAAACAAGTCGGGGACAAGATCAAGTGTGCACTGCGCAACGCCATCTGTGGCAAGGTCCACATAACCACTGATACATGGACCAGTAAGCACGGGCAGGGACGCTATATCTCACTAACTGCACACTGGGCAAATGTAGTGGCGGGTGGGCCTGAGGCGGCTAGCTATTTGGCGCATGTCCTTTCGCCACCGAAGATTGCAGGGCATTTCTCTTTGCCTCCTGTTGCCTCCTCCCCCTACTGCGCTTCCTCCTCCTCTACCACCTCCTCATCCGCTCAGCATAACACCTTCACCACCAACTTCAGCACATCCAGGGGGAAACGACAGCAGGCTGTTTTAAAACTGATATGTTTGGGGGATAAACCCCACACTGTGCAGGAGCTGTGGACGGACATTGAACAACAGACCGATGAGTGGTTGTTGCCACTGAGCCTCAAGCCCGGCCTGGTGGTGTGCAACAATGGGCGAAATCTTGTAGTGGCTCTGGGCCTAGCCGGTTTGAAGCACATCCCTTGCCTGGCGCATGTGCTGAATTTGGTGGTACAGAAATTTCTAAAAAAACTACCCAGATATGTCAGAGCTTCTGCAGAAAGTGCGCACTTTCGGCGTTCTCACCCTGCTGCTGCTCGCCTGTCTGCGCTGCAGCGGAACTTCGGCCTTCCCGCTCACCGCCTCCTATGCAACGTGCCCACGAGGTGGAACTCCACCTTGCACTTGCTGGAGAGACTGTGTGAGCAGCAGCAGGCAATAGTGGAATTTCAGCTGCAGCACGCACGGGTCAGCCGCTCTGTGGAACAGCACCACTTCACCACCGAGTGGGCCTCAATGCGAGACCTGTGTACCGTACTGCGGTGTTTAGAGTACTCCACAAACATGGCCAGTGCCGATGACGCTGTTCTCATCGTTACTATCCCACTTCTATGTCTCCTTGAAAAAACACTTTGGGCGATGATGGAAGAGGATGTGGCACAGGAGGAGGAGGAGGAGGAGGAGGCGGAAGATGGGTCATTTCCACTGTTATCAGGCCAGTCATTCACAAGTGGCTCGGAGGGTGGGTTCCTGCACCAGCATAGGCCAGGTAAAAAATATTCAAGCCAGGGCACAGTTCTGGAGGATGAGGAGGACAAGGAAGATCATGAGGAGTAGGAGGAGGAGGAACCGCAGCAGGGTGGCACCCAACGCAGCTTGTGGGCATCACTGGAGCGTGGCTGGGGGGATATGGAAGACACAGATGATACACCTCCCACAGAGGACAGCTTGTCTTTGCCTCTGGGCAGCCTGGCACACATGGCCGATTACATGCTGCAGTGCCTGTGCAATGACAGCCGAGTTGCCCACATTGTAACTTGTTCTGATTACTGGGTGGCCAGCCTGCTGGATCCCCGTTACAAGGACAACGTGCCGTCCTTAATTCCCTTACTGGAGCGTGATCGGAAGATGCGCGACTACAAGCGCACACTGGTAGACGCGCTGCTGAGGGCATTCCCAAATTACACTGAGGGCTCAGTGGAAGCACAAGGCGAAGGCAGAGGAGGAGGAGGAGGAAGAGGCCGCCAATGCAGCTGTGGCACCGCCAGCACCTCAGAAGGCAGGGTTAGCATGGCCGAAATGTGGCAAAGCTTTGTCAGTAGCCCGCCACAACAAACAGCACCACCAGCTGATAGGTAAGGTCTTAGCAGGAGGCAGCATTTCAGCAACATGGTGGAACAGTATGTGTGCACACGCCTACACGTACTGACTGATGGGTCTGCCCTATTCAACTTCTGGGTCTCCAAATTGGGCACATGGCCTGAGCTTGCCCTTTATGCCTTGGAGGTGCTGGCCTGCCCTGCAGCCAGTGTATTGTCTGAACGGGTGTTTAGCATGGCAGGGGGCGTTATCACAGACAAGCGCAGCTGCCTGTCCACAGCCAACGTGGACAAGCTAACGTTTATTAAAATGAACCAGGCATGAATCCCACAAGACTTGTCTGTACCTTGTGCAGAATAGACATTTAGACCGGCCTCACACAGCCATTGGTATACTTGTTTTTTTGAATATGCCTCAATATTTTGGGGGCTACCCCAATTAGAAAAAAAAAAAACAAACAAACAACAAAAAGTGTTGGCTACCTCCTCCTCCTCGTCCACCACCACCACTTCCACCTATACTGCCACGGTCACGGCCTAGTCAACATCTAGGCTCCTACTCCACATCCGCCCCCCCTTCCCATTTTTATTTTTTTATTTGATTTCAAGTTATTTTCCCTATCCCCATTTTTTGTAGGGCACTTGTCCTACTCTTGCCCCCATTTTACTTCCTTTTGCAGCCCTCTAGCACTTTCCAGGACTTTTTTACAGCCATTTTTGTGCCGAAAAGTTCGGGTTCCCATTGACTTCAATGGGGTTCGGGGTAAAGTTTGGGTCAAGTTCGGTACCTAACCCAAACTTTTTCGCGAAGTTTGGCCGGACCCGCCGAACCCAAACATCCAGGTGTCCGCTCAACTCCAGTTATAAATTATGACCGTGAATAAAGTGACATTATTAAAGATTCTGGTGCGGGGGCACATGAGCGGCTCTCGGCGATGGCGGATGCACACTAGGAGAGTTCCTGACTGATCCTGCTCTCGACAGTCCCTGCTAAGCTACATTTGCTGCTAAACTTTTGCAGGGGAAAATTGGCAACCAAAAACCGCTCCCCCGATCACGATCAGAGCCGCGGCCTGGTCCGGGAATGGAACGTTTCCTCACTAGGCCCGAATCCCCGGCCTCGAGTACCATAGCCGGCCCGGCCGAGCAGGATCGCGGCGCAGAGATAATGGTTAACGGCCACCGGACCCCCCCGTCCCCCGTCTCAACGCCTTGCGGTGTTAACCCCTTAAATGCTGGATGATAAACTCCAAGCCTTGTTGCATAATATAACACATAATATAGCCCATGAAATGAACAAGCCGTAACAAGAACTGAGGGGGGAGCTGGATCAAATAGGGGAACGTACAGAGCTGGAGGCTAAGTTCGATGAAATTACTAACTACCTTCAGGCCCTGGAGGAAGAAAATGCATCTCTCAAGCATACGGTTTCCCAACTCCAAATACATCAAGAAGACCTTGAAAATAGGGAAAGACGCCAGAACTTGCGGATCAGAGGAGTGACTGAAAACGTGAGTGATAAAAATATCAGATCCTATCTTTTGGGCCTATTCAATACCATTGCACCTGATATAGCAGATATTGATTGGGTCTGGACAGAGCCCATAGATCTCTGGCCCCCAAACCCCCTGTGGGGGCCAGACTGAGAGACATTGTGGTGCGATTTCACTATTATGAAAGTAAGGAAGCCCTCACCCAAGCCATCCGCAACCGCTCCCATGTTGACTTTAGGAGTCCAGATATACAGCGATCTTTCCCCCATCACATTGGCAAAAAGACGCTCTCTGAGACCGATAACATTGCATCTACAATCGCACAAAATCCCTTACTACTGGGGGTTCCCCTTTCGCCTCAGTGTCATGAAGGATGGGGTCCAACATGTCATGCGGGACATTCAAGAGGGTGATTCCTTCATAAAAAACGTAGGTCTTCCGCCACTGCCAGCTGAGGATATACAACCGCAGCCTCCTAACCCACGAGCCCTGGGACCTCCATCCAGGATCCGGACCCCAGTTAGAGGCTGAGGAAGAAGAACCTTTTCTGCCACTCCTCAACGTTCTCAGAACAATAGACCACAAACCTGAGGGGGCCCTGCTCAACTTGCGGTTTATCTTCTGCGCGGCCGATTAGATGCTGGCACTAATCCGAGAACTTAGCTCCCTCTCTTTTTTCTCACCGTTGGCTTCTAGCCCCAAGTTTACAAAGTTTTATCTTTTCCGCCCATGCTATACGGGAGTTTCCCACTTGGTCTCCTCTAAGAAAGAACAGAAAAGTGTAAGTCCACTGTGTCTCGGGAGCGTTAACTGTTTCTGCGTGGAATCCCCCCCCCCCCCCCGCGCTGGACTCGTAATGTGTCCCTCTCCACCCTGGGGCTGCGTCCCAGTTGTCCTGAAGAGCAGCTGCTACTCAGATTTAGGACAGCGGTCCTCCAATTTCTTCTATGTGTTGCATTTTTTTCCTTTTTTACTGTTTTTTTTTTTTTCCTTTTTTGTCTTTGTTTTTTGGCCAATAAGGCCTTTAATTGATACGCCAACTCTGGTTTCTTTGGACCTGTTACCAATGGTCACCTTTAACATTTGACTGTAGACTTATCCCATATGCTGATAGTACACACCAATGGGGATATCCCCTCTTCTGTTGCATTATATTTGGCTTAGCTGTGATTTTCAAACATTGATTTAAAAATTGTTTCTTATAACGTCAAAGGCCTAAATTCCATTAGGAAAAGATGGCTGGCTCTAAAGGAATTTAGGTCTTCAGGGGCGGATGTAGTTCTAATCTAGGAGACACACTTTTATCTGGAGGTTCGCTCAAATTTGCATCAAAACAATTTCCCTTGTCCTTTCTAGCATCAGACGCCTCGGGTAAGGCGGGGGTGGCGGTATTAATCAGGCACTCTTGTCCTACAGTATACGGGTTCGATCAACCTATTTGGATCCTCAGGGTAGATTTGTCATCCTGGATTGTGGATTTGCCTCCGCCTCATTTACACTAATGAACATCTATGCACCCAATACGGGGCAGGTGAAATTTTTTACTGAAGCTTTTGAAATACGTGAACGCTTTACTAATCCATTGAAGATAGTAGGTGGGGATTTTAATGTTGTATTCTCTCCCCCTCGGGATAGAAAATCTCTGAATCGACTAGGCCCATCCCATCAGACAAAATCTTTAGCCACGCCTTTTAGAAAAATTATCAGGGAACAACGTCTCTGACACGTGGAGAATTAAGCATCCTACTGGCAAACAATTCTTTTTCTCCCCGCCCCACAAAATGTTTTCTAGATTAGACTATTTCTTTGTCTCAGCCCCCCTTTTAAGTAATGTCATAGCATCGGAAATCGGCCAGATTTCATGGTCGGACCATGCTCGGATTGCCTTAGATCTTATGCTGACTCAGACCTATTCAAAGAGATGCCACTGGCGACTTAATGAAACACTTCTTAGCCACCTCTCCAGAAAACACATCAATACCGATGGTGCTCACAATCCTTGAAATATCTGGGAGTACAAATAAACACATATTAGTCCCTATGCCAGGCAAATTACACTCCTTTGTTCTCCACAATTAATGAGTTGATGAAAGGCTGGAACGCGTACCCCATCTCTTGGCTAGGGAGGATAAATGTTTTAAAAATTACTACTATGCCAAAGTTATTGTATTATTTCAAAACACTCCGGGTTCAGGTACCTATGTCTCAGCTCAAGTGGCTTAGGTGTAGATTTCTGGAGTTTATATGGAAGGGAGGTGCCCATCGCATAGCTGGTTCAGTGATTTTTGCTCCTAAGAACCGGGGGGGGGGGGGGGGCCTGGGGGCCCCGGATGTTCTTAAGTATTATTACGCTTCCCACCTAAGGCCGATAGCCTCTTTAACTGCCCAGACGGCACCAAATAGGTAGACTGAGATACAAACGGGCTCCATTTACCCAGTGCATCCTTGCGCTCTTATATGGACCCCGTTTCCTCAACGCGACCCCAGGCTTTTGGATCAGTGTTCAGCCCCCATGCTCTCTACATTGAAGGTATGGAAGCAGTGTTCTGGGAGGTTCTCTCTTTCTTTGCCACACATGCACCTGTCGAATATACTTACCTGATAGCTTGTCACATAAAGGAATGGAGTCGTGGTCCCAGGCTACATTATTTCAGCTTCGTCACTTGGTCCACACAGTCACTCGCAAATTACTTACTTTCTCGCACCTACAACACAAATACCAACTGCCTAGGCATATGTTTTCAATGATCACCCCCTCGTTGACCCTGTCCAAACACACGACATTTGAATAACTCTGTGCTCAAGGCCCATCTCAACTGCACCTCACTTCTTCAATATACAAAATTCTCCAAGATACACCTCCAATGGCAGAGGATATGCACAACTATATGAGGAAAGGGCCTCTATCCTTCAAGAGCCTATACCCCCTCCCTGTGTGGACTCGAATATTGGCAGCCTCAAATGGGGTATCTAGATGTGTGGCGCAGAAGGAGCTAGCAGGGCAGAGGGGGTTATGCAGAGTGAGGACTGCCCCCTGGGAGGGGCTAGCTTGCTTTTTGTCTGAACTGTGTTCTGCCTAGTCTATTCCAGGTAAAAGGTGCATACCCCACATGTCAAGATTAGAGGCTGCGTCTGTCAATGAACGAAAGAGAAAGTTGTATTCAGCACACTTGAGGATTCCGTGTTTCATTTCTTATATGACATGTCAAGTGTATCAACATGTATGTTTTATGCTATGATCCTTTTCAATAAAAATCATAATTTAAAAAATGGTGCATATAAAAAGTAAAAAACACTCATAGTCCAATGTCCAAACTGTAAACACAAAAGACACAGGAAGTGTCTAATGTGCTCAGCCCGTCCTGGAATTAGTTTTAGGACGTGGTCTTTCCTGAAGCATCGATGTGGGGCAGGAGTACAGGATACCTACTTATCACAAAGCAGCAAAATTCACAGGTATTATTGACTGGATACATCACTATTCGTCCAAGTTGTGGGTACAACTGGAGAAGCACTTGAACTCTATAGATCTCTGTGCCCTTAATTCCTGTTGATCTTACTCAACAAACACTTTCAACAATGTCCTTAAAGCGCTACAACAAGAGCCAATATCCTTGCTGAAAAGATCAATAACCTCATGTATAAATGTTGAAGGAAAACAGAGCTGCTGGCAATCACTGGAACCATGAATACAATAATACAAACTGGAGACAGCGCTCAATGGAACCTTCAACGTCACTTTGTATAGTAAAAGATATGTTTATTAAAACCTTGGTGAACAAGGGAGTGGGTAAAAACATAAATAAATCCATATGATAAAGTGGTACTGGCAATAACAATTGACACCACAGAATAAATAGCCCGCCAGATGCTGGATTAATCAAAATACCACTGCTCAGGGGTCCCAGACTGGGATGGTCTGTGGAAGATCCTGGGTGAAGGGAATTGAGAACTGGGGACTCCACAGGAGGGAAAGGCACTGCCTGAGGTGGATAGCCATGTCTGGGAAAGGGAGATGTAAACCACAAAGGCAAGGACTCACAAGGATGGCATGCAGTGTGGTATCAGCAAGATGCTGAATGAAAGTGGACAGTGGCCGGATGGTAACCGCCTTGCAGAGCAGTGAGCCGCTGTGAGTATATCTCAATGTTCCCAAGGGGGCTGGTGCATGGATGGATACGTGCTGGGAGCGGGTCCCGGCGGCTGGAACATACTGACCTCGAGGTTGCTGCCGTTCCTAGGGAGATGGTATGTGACGATCGGGATCCATCAGTGTCACAAAGCAGGCTGAGAGTCCCGTGCACTAGGAAGTGCGGCCGCTCTGGATGGGACAGAAGTGCAGAGGAAAGAAAGCTGTATCCAGGAAGACCTGGGAGTCCGGTGCTCTGAGTGACCTCAAACCCAGGCGCAGCTGCAGAACCGATGTTAAAGAGAGACCCCTAATGGTGGAAGATGGTGAAAGCTGGCTGGTGGTGTTCAATGGGTCGTAAGGAGCCAGGGCTAGACGCGACTTACATGTTTCGAGCTACTGCTCTTTATCAAAGTCAGGTTTGATATCTTTTTTTGTCTGCGTTTGTGAGTGTAATATGAACAATACGCACGTAGATGTGATCCCCAAAGCAAAAGTAGAATAAATGACTATTTCAATCATAATTATAATTTCTCACTCTACTAAATACTTCTGTAAGTACTTCTTATACATTAGTTTGGGAATGTATACCCTTGACTTACATTGGATATATACTGCGCCCCAAACAATGTTTTTTACACTTGCATTTCTATGTTTACTATAAATGTAAATTCTGTCTTCTATAATGGAAAACCTTAAAAAAAAAAGATTGTCAAAGAGTATAACAAGCATGCTTTACCGCATATACAGACTGATTTTACTGTTGCGGGTTTAGTAACACTTTAAGTGATCGTATGGTACAACACACATAAGGTTACAGGGACATGTTAAACCGTTCACCACGTACTCTGATGAACAGTTACTAAACTGAGTATTCTTTACCTGGGACCATGGTTAAAAATAACACAGTAAGTAAGACATGTCCTTCCTTTTTGCAATGATATATTCCCTTAAAGTGGATGTAAACCATCCATATACCCAAGTGAAGTGAACAGCATCAGATGATACACAGAGATGACACAAACCTCCCTATACAAATCTTACATGTATATCTTCTGTCTTCACTTTGATATACTGTTTAGAAAGTGCACATTCTGTTAGATTTTCCTCTTTCTCCTTCCTATGTAGGAGGAGATGATTCCTGGACACTGTGGGAGACTGTGCGAAAGCTGATTGCAGAAAAGGCACACACCCCCTTCCCACACATGCAGAGCTTGCCTATGTATTGTTTAGCAGCCTGCTAATCTACTTTGAGGAACCTCCCCTCACTCTAATTTCTATGTCCTGACTCCCAGAATGAGTGAGAACTTATCAGGCTGATAACAGAGCTACGGAGGAAGAGACAGCTACAGGACATAGCTATTTGAAGAGAGATAAGAAGACACTACAGACAGATGTGTCCAACTCAAATTTCATGAATCCGGTTTACATCCACTTTAAGATCTGAGATGAAGAATGAATCAGTGCAAGCTTTTTGATGGTGTGTTTTAATTTTACTTGGTGCAACCTATATTTGGAGTATTTTTAAAAGATTCCTCCAGAGTGATGCTAATGTTGACTTTTGTATTCCCTCGCTACCTTTTGTAAACTCCTACATTCTATTATGGAGATGAAGTCCTTGGAATAGTCAACCTTTGAAAAGAAATGTTTATCCCATCAAACAACATATATTGCCCAATTTTATAAGATCATTTTAAAACAGCAGGCTGATTTGTAAACATTACCGTGTATGTAGTGTTTAACATAATATTCATATGATGATACATATACAGGTTCCACTCTTCCAAGTTTTTACAAAACATAATGAACATTGATGGTTCACAATATTTATGTTGATAATTTATATACACTGATGGGCTCTTTTGGAAGGTTGTTCTATTAAGTCGATAATAGTATTCATGAGGGATTGCTCGGTAAAGGGTTATTCAACCATCTACAATGTTTTCATGTATAGCTTGTGATTTTACATTTCATAAAAGTAAACATATCTTTTACGGAATTCATTCTCCAGCGTTATATATTTTTTGGTTGTTATATTGGGAATTGGGTTTGTAGGAATCAGCGAGTAGACCTTACTTTCTGTATCCACATTGTATATTGCTCTTTTTGCATTTATATGCAAAAAGCCGACCACAGTGTAAGCCTAGCATTGATTTGTACAGGCTTCCTGTCTGCAGCTGCTTACAAACACCTAGTCGTACCCCCCACAGAAATATGCTGATCTGGGCAGTGTATAAACCTAGCCGGGGTTCTATCAGAAAGCTGCTACCCATCAGAAAATGCAACCGAAGTGATGTTCTGTCGTAGCCATCTTGGTACACCCCGCACTTGTCCGCAGTAAACCTACAGTCAGAAGGCGACAAGCGGACATCTTTTTACACCCACCAAAGTATTGCAATTCACACTTATTTTTACCAGTAAACTCAGCTTATATAGTGAAATACAGTATTTAGAAGTCCATGACACTGTTTTGATGTTGAATTTTAAAAGCATCGGCAAGCCTGCTGATTCAGGTTTGCTAATCTGACAGAACACCACTGCTTTTAAAATTCAACATCAAAACAGTCTGATGGATTTATAAACACTGTATTATAAGTTTATAAGCTGAGTTTACTGGTAAAAATAAGTGTGAAATGCAAGACTTCGGTGGGTGTAAAAAGATGTCTGCTTGCTGCCTTCTGACTGTAGGCTTACTGGGGACGAGTGCGGGTGTACCAAGATGGCCGCAACAGAACGTCACTTCCATTGCATTTTCTGATGGGTAGCAGCATTCTGATAGAACACTGGGAATGCGCCTGAAGTGATACATCTCAATTTGGTAACCCAGAAAAGGCCTAAAATAAGCTTACGGAGGCTATTTTGCATGACATATTGGTTTAAGAGGGTACTTACTGCAGTCCTGTGAATAGTGACGACTGACAGAAAAGCTGAATGTTGGCGAAGAAGGGCTGGTGGATTTTAATGGGGCAGAGGTGATGGCACTAGATACAACACAGGAGGCTGGGACATGTTTAGCTCGCAGATCAATACTTGGACTTGTTGGCTCATCTGTGAAGAAAGCAGTGTTTAAGTAAGATGGGTATTAAGCAGTCAAAACACTAAGCAAATGAGGAGAACTAATAAATATTTGCACCTAAAAACAATATTCACACACCACATTTCAAGCAAATGTAAACGGTGATGGGAAATTCCATTAAAAAGTGCTCATCAGATACATTTAATTGGTGCTTCTTTATGAACCCTGCAATTCTGGAAATTCAGAGATGTTTAAGTGACCTTTTTGTTAGTTTTCTTCATCTGCCAGCAGAGCAAACACAGAAATGACCTTCGGATTGAGATGCTATCAATTAAGGTTGTTTGTTAATAAAAAGTTTTGGATCATTGAAACTTGACAAGTGCTCCCAAGTGTTGGCATACTCTACTGCCATAACAAGAAGCCTGTGAGAACACCTTCCTCTCCTGACGTAATTATGCTTTCAAAAAGGCTGAGTGTAAATTTAGAGTACGAAAGATAATAGCACGTGTTCCTTTGATACAGAGACCAGTGATCTTCCAGGAAATGAAAGTGAACCAGCAGTTTGTATGTGCAAAGCAAAAGTTCTCACTTTCCTTTCACCTCCCAACTACTCCAATTAGCTACTGGCAATATAGAGGATGGGACTGTCCCCACCTCCAAGAGGTATTAACTCAAAACAAAAAATGTGTTGCATTGCAGCTTTCCAATCATTAGATGTGGTGGCTTGATTCAGTTTTCTCTTCATAGTGTTTTTTTCCCTATTTTCATCTGGTGATCTGGCCAGTAACACACCTCCTGTATTAGGCCCCTTTCACACTGAGGCGCTTTGCAGGCGCTATTGCGCTAAAAATAACGCCTGTAAAGCGTCTCCCCATTCAACCCAGTGTGTCCTTTCACACTGGGGCGGCACGCTTGCAGGAGTAAAATTAAACTCCTGCAAGCATGATTTTTCAGGAATGTGAGGAGCGGTGTATTCACCGCTCCTGCCATTAGATTGAATGGGCAGCGCTCCCATATCGGCTGTATACTGCTCCGGGAGCACCGGCACTTTTAACCCCTGTTTAACCCCTTGTGGGGGGGGGGTTAAAAGTGCCGTGCTGCCGCCCGAATAGCGGCGCCATAGCGCTGCTATTACAGCGGTAGATCACCGCTAAATTAGCGGCGGTCTACCGCTGACGATCAGGCGGTCCCAGTGTGAAAGGGGCCTTAGTGAGACACAACTTTGGAAGAATAAGCCTAGGAGGCAGAGCCAACAGTAGCATTGTCAGTCTGGGGGGGGAAGCATTAAATGTATTAGCAGATTTAGAACCACTAACAAACTGAAGCTAAAATCCAGCTTACACTATCAAAACAGTTAAAGCAAACAGTTTTTTCCTTTTTGGATAAAGGTTTTGCATGAATAAATAAAAACTGACCCTTTTAATCATCCCTGCCAGTGTTCGGTGGTGTCACGACACCTGGTGTCAAGTGGCAGGTGTGCACGGCTGGGGTGCAAATCGTACAGAGGGTTGCAAAGCGCACCGCTAAGGTTGTGGACCTATAGCTGACTGCTGCTAATGAGTTCCGGGTGGTACGGGAAGAGGGGCCCCTGGAGCACGGACACTGAAACACAGGGAGCTAGCTAGTGCATCGGTTTCCCCAGGGTGCGGAGTCTAAGAGCCAGTAGGTATTCCCCAGAGCCTCTGGAGGTGAGAATGGGTTTGGCTGCAACTGGATCCAGGTCGCGGCCCCCAGGGTCCCCTAGTTCACGCTCGGCTGGCTACAGGTGGAATAGAGGAAGCAGCAGCGCAGGAACAGCAAAGGATAGTCAGCGGCTAGCAAAGGGTCAGGGCCTCTAGCAGACAGGAGAAACAGAGAACAAGCCGAAGATTGAGGTATCAGGCAGGCAGGCATAAACAGAGAACAAGCCGAAGATCGGAGTTTCAGGCAGGCAGGGATAGTTAGAACAAGCAAAAGATCGGTGACTGGAAATAGACACAGAGCATACAACAGGAACAACCACACACAAAGCCAAACACACACAACATTGATCGGCATTGCAGACTTGCACTGCCAGGTATTATATAATGTTCCTAATTAGGGCCTGGGGTGGAGCTCAGCTGAGGAGGGCTACTAAAACACACAGGTGAGGGAGGCCCATCCACTAACTGGACACATGCAGCAAGGTAGGCAACAGACAAGACATGAATGTTACTGTGGTTTCATGATAGGTAATTTGTCTCATCCATGTAAAACTAATACACTCTGCTGGAGAGTTTGTGCTCTAAGAAAACAAACTTGCGGGCTGGATCACCAGTTGAAAATAGAACAAATTAAGCCTAAAAAAGGAACCTAATACAGAAATCACACCTAAGAACTGGTAAGCTGCAATATAATAAATGTTTGCTTTTGGGTTTAATACTGGGTAGTAAGTCTCATGCACCAAACCCATAAGGTACAGGTATTTTTCTTTGCACCTAGTATCCCAAAGAAGTAGAAAAGGATGAAGGGAAGATCGGTATGTGCAGCTGGGAAAAGCGAGAGTTTGGTAAACCTGTTTTTTTGCTGTATGTTCTGCTTACACGGAGTTCCGTCCAAAAGTGGAGCTTCCGCTTTAAGACCTCCTCCCCAGCTCCTGATACTGAAAGTGAGCTTCCCTGGAGGGGGGGGGGTGCAGATAATTAATTTTTACGGGCACTTCCGTTCCGGTCGCCTTAGGCAATCGGAAGGTCTCCTTCCCCCTCCCTCCCAAAGTCTTCTGGGACACAGGACAGGTCCTAGAAGACTTCGGGACCAATCACATGCCGCATGCGCAGTGTGTGCCCGGCCGTGAAGCCACTAGCTGTCACGTCCGGGTGCCCATACTAGGAATGACGGCCCCACGGAGGGGAGGGGGAGAGATCCGAGGCTCCATCTCTGGACCGGGAGACAGGTGAGTGTCTGTTTATTAAAAGTCAGCAGCTACACTTTTTGTAGCTGCTGACTTTTAATAAACATAGAAAATGGTGGAACTTTGCTTTAAAGCGATACTAAAGTCTAATTTTTTTTCATATCAAAATAACAAACATGTTATAATTACCTGTTCTGTGCAGTGGTGTTGCACAGAGCAGCCCAGATCCTCCTCTTCTTGGGTTCCTGTTCGGCGCTTCTGGCCACTCTCCTCTGCTGAGTGCCCCCACAGTAAGCAGCTTGCTATAGGTGCACACCAGCAGAGCGCCATTGGCTTCCGCTGCTGTCTCAGCCAACCAGGAGGGAGAGCCCCCGCCAGCCGAGTCTCCCCTGCAACATCGCTGGATCGAGATGGGCTCAGGTAAGTATTAGAGGGGGGCTGCTGCGCACAGGTGTTTTTTTTTTTTACCTTAATGCATAGAAAAACCTTCTGCCTTTACAACCACTTTAAGTAATATACAGTATATCGCAGGAAAACTTACCAATAAAAGGAATGGATGCAAGAGGCTCTTCAGAAAACGGTAATGGAGGTACCCTTTGAGACGGTCGCTCACTTGACATCTCTTCTCTTCCTGGGGCAAACTCCAGATCTTTCCCTTCCTCTGGAAAGAGTACATTGACTTGCCGCACAGACGCTGGAGGCTTTCGCCCTGAAGGTGGCTTCTGTCTGAGGACCACCTCCTCTCTCTTTTCCTCAGTGGCACTGCTGTCATCTGTAGAACTGACACTTATAGATGGTTCTTTCCTTTCAGGTGGGGAGGGAGAATGTGGACAATGTGCCGACTTAAAGGTAGGGATGCCACTAAATCCTGTCTCCCTGAAGGAAAAAGCATGGAGGTGTTCAGTCCGACGTTGAAAAGAGGGACTGTAACTTCGGTATCCAATATAGCCAGAGTCACCGGAACTAGAGTGTTGTGTCACAGATTTTGCTACTTCCCTGGAAGCAAATACCACAGGCTGGGATGTGGGAGGATGTGACACTTTCTGAGCTGTCCGAGGAGGTCTCTCTGAAGACCAAATAGACCGTTCATAAGGGGGTGATATTAAAGCACTTAACTCCAGTTTCTCTATAGACCTACCAGTATGGGACAAGTAATTGTCTGACTGTGCCCGGTGGCTCCAGGAATTATTATCAAGAGGATGGTGAAGGGTATCTTGTGAAACACTCTGAGGCCAGTGATTTTGATGACCTTGCCGAGTGACTTCTCCCAGTCGGTCTTGTGAGGCACTACGTCTTCTGGGGGGCAGGGCAGAGCCCCTCTTGTGAGGTGTTTGCTGGGACATCCAGTTACATAGTGCTTGGTGTCGTTCCCATTGACTCACCCAGCGGGGGCCACCTGGCTTCTCCCACACATCAAAAGGAGCTTTGTTTGGTTGCTCTGGGTGATGGCAGGATGTCCAATCATAGGCAGAATTGTATGGAGGTCCTGGCCCTCTGAATCGTTCAGATGCAGCTGGAGAAGCCATGTAAGGTCGGGGTGGAGGGAGAGGATTAGCAACAGGCCTAGAGAATTCATTGCGATGAGCAGGGCTAGTGCCTGGAATTTCACTGTGCAATGGACTCCTGACAGATGGAAAATCCTCACAGTTAGACCGATGGAACCTACAGCTTGTTGGGTACCCAGAGGCAGACTCTAGAGCGTGACCTCGCCATGGATAGAAGGCAGGAGGAGGTGCAGGGATGCTATGTGCACCCCCACGGTATGGCTCATTGCCTTTCAGATATGCATCCTGGGAGTATGCCTGTGTGAAAACAAAGAGAGAAAATGTAAAAATTTCAGGTGGACTTGCATTTACCTGTTTTTACTTTAACTAAAAAATATGAAAAAAAAAAAACTGCTGGCACTCAAAAGGCACACCCGAGTATCAGCAGGACTATCAGCCGCTTTGTGCTTACACAAACAGAAGACTGGGGGTCACCGGGGTCACCGGGGTCGCGC
>BLSH010165358.1:388515-399993 GCA_018402905.1 Glandirana rugosa
AGGGTCCGTCGTCGTCTCACCCATTCTCAAGACGTGGACCTCCAAAACAGATTTCCGAACTGTGTCGTGGACCAACTATACTGTTTAGTCAACCTGGTCCGACGGTTTATGTATACACTACGGACCTATCTCCTGTTCACGAACAAGTGTAGTCGAGACACCGAAACTTTCCTCAGGAGACCGAGTTAACAATCAAACATCTGGTTCAAAGGTTCTTCAGAGACAATCTCTAATCGAGTTTCAATCCAGACTTGAAACCATACAGCCCGTACAAGGTTTACGACATTAAAATGGTTCAAGTCACCCTCGGCTTGTAGTATATATCATATATAAAAAGAGGATGCAAGTGACTGTCTGCGTCGAAGAGGGGCCAGCTGAACTCTTTCCCTGCCTAGTTAACTCCTAGTAAGACGAACATAAAACCCCACAAAGTCAAGAAGAAGCTGCGTCTGTCAGTGAACGTAGGAGAAAAATATATACTATATATGATGTTCGGCTCCCACTGAACTTGGTAAAATTACAGCATTTGGAACATGCCCGACATACCAAAGTTCAGACCTAACTTTGAGCTAATCTCTAACAGAGACTTCTTGGAAACTTGGTCTACAAACTAACAATTGAGCCAGAGGACTCCTTTCAAAGCCACAGAGCTGATGTGAACAAGCACTTGTCCTCTATCCAGGCATCACATATGTATTTGGCAGCCTGGTCCAACTGATTTGTCATATCAACCAGGTGCTGTGTCAAGCCTTTAGACAAAACCTCCAGGTGCAGAACTCTTACCCACTCTGCTGCTGCCTGGGATACCAAAGTACATGTGAAAACTTATGTTGTCACCATCATATATGCCACTTCTTTTACATCTATTTTCCTTCTTTGGCCAGTTTTTATTGGACTGCCAGTGATGCAACTCTTTCACTTGCATGTTGCAAGAGTGTTCCACTCTTGGTAGCTTAAAAATGCAGAGTGGACTGCATGTATTCAGAACACTGTGAATGTGCCGTAGGCATTGTACACACAAATTAAGCTAGAGATGCGAGGTCTTCTTTAAATGCACCATCTCCCAGAAATTTGAAAAATGAATAGAAAAAAAATTAAAAAGCATTGTTATCAGAACAGAAAAAGATATCTGCTCTAGTCCCAGTAGGTTAGTTAGCACCAATGAAAAAAGGACTCTCCACTCTATAGCTTACTATTTGCAGGTGGGTTAAAGCTTCAGTGTTATCTCCAAATCTGGGTGATCTGTATGGCGTTGAAGACAGGGTGACCTTTAGGCCTCATGCACACAGGACGTTTCTGGACGTTTGTACAGAAGCTGTTTTATGTTTCAGATGTTTTTTCCTACAGTCAATAAACTCCCCCATCATGTTATCCTATGTGTTCATGCACACATAGGCTGTTATCAACTGTTTTTAGCTGAGGCATTTTTGAGCTGTAAAAAAACCCCAAGACTAGTGGGTTCTGAGAGACGTTTTTCAGCTGTAAAAATGTTCAGAAACGTGCAAAAATGCAGCCCACCAACGTTTTTGGACGTTTTTGATCCATTGAGGAAAGAAAAAATGCTACTGCTCAAAAACGCGGCTCACCAGCATTTTTGGACGTTTTTGATCCATTGAAGAAAAAAAAATGCTCCAGAACACCAGTGCAATAAATTTGAAAAAAGCTGAAAAACTCACTACAAAGCTACGTTTTTTTAACGTCCTGTGTGCATGAGGCCAAATGACCAAGCCCAATCAAGGTGAATCAGAGGGACATGGCCAAGATGCAGAGAATGTATCTGAAGCCTCTGTTTGCTTACAAGCAGATGTGGTTGATTTATGTGCTGTGCACCCCATAACTTTGCTATTGTGATTGCTCCATGGAGTGAGACCTGCACCTAGAGGGGCTGGCGCTTACTGTGGGACAAGAACTGATGAAAGGATGAACGGGAGGTTTTTAAGCAGCGCTATTATTTACATGTGGTCACAGAGGACAGGGTGACCGCTGCAGTTCTGGAAGTGCCAAGTACCACATCAATGTTGTGATCAAACAGAGCTCAAAAGAGACGTTCTACTTCCTAAAGACACTTAGCTAAAATTGACTTATTCCACATATACAGTCAGATAGCCAATTGGAGGAGGTGTGCCTTTTGATTTGTTTAGTGTCTTCCTAGAAGCAAAACATGCCAGGGATCTGCTATGTCCCCCAGTGCACAATGGGATCAATATATTTTTTTACAAGTGACAATATCCTGTTAGTAATACTAGGTGCACCGCAAATATCAATTTTCTGTCTGTAATAAGACATATCAAATTAAATCGGAGAAACAATAATAGCTGTATGTCTGTCTTTTTGGAATTTGGCAAAAAATATATCCCGATTTCCTGCAATATAAATATATAAAGTGCAGTAGCTTACAGCATCTAAAAGGTCTTTCACCTTTCATCACAGCAATCATAAAAATAAAAAAATGACTTCTGCTTGATTGCTGAGGGTTACTGCTCTTTGATTGCTTTGAAGCAGTTTTAGTGTTCATTATCAAACTTGGTTCAGCCAAGCTCTTACCAACTGTAATATATCTTCATCTCGTGGCATAATAGACAGTTCCAGCGCATCCTCACTAAGAAAGACAGCAAACAATCAGACAAGTAGATGTTACAGGGTGATATTGTGACAAAGGTACGAACCATTTAGCTAATTCAGTTTTAGGTTATTTCAGTTAAAAGAAAAATAAATTCCTAGGGACTATAACCTAATAATCTGCAGCTTTAAAGTGAACTTGTAGACCATACCTTTTTTCAGCTTTGAATCTCTCAGGTGCTATTTTTCAGTGTTCAGTTCAGACACAGGGTCACTGGTTCAAGAAGTTAAAATAAATCTCCCAAAAGGAGATAAGGACCAAATAATATCAGAGGTTCAAGCACTTCCCCATTGCACCAAAAATGTGTTATTTTATTACAGTCTTTATCCATTCTTCCTGGCTGGATCGATAGGTGAAAATAAAGAAAAAAGACTAAAAAAAGGAAATATTGCAGCCACCACATCTAGAATTGGTGGGCTGAAATATATCATTTTTTTGTTTTTGGGTTTTAAGATTGCTTTTAATGTAGGGATAGGGCATACACGTCCGAGGGAGGAAGGGGCAGTTTGTGCTGCAGTGGCCTCTTTATTTTTTTAGTGGCTGTGTATTCTATTTAATCAAACCATGTTTTACAGAACTTAGCTTCATAACCTTTCATGGAGCTGGTAAAGTCCTCCATGGTTTTATGGTCATTAAGGTGCCACATTTACCAGATGAATAAGGACTGATCTTTTCAATGTTTTCAGCAGGAGGGCATCATGGTGAAGTACAAAAAAGAAAAAAGCTGGATCTTTAGAGACTAAGTATTCAGTGAATTTTTGAATGGTAGCATGTACCCTATCCCAATTTGGGGCACAACCAAAATATGTATAGAATGTGTCCTAGTGATAAACCATAGTGTTGGCTTTGGTTCAGGGGTCCTGTACCACTGTGTCATTCCTGTACTCCTGATTCCTGGCACTTATTACTTATGGATTATTTCAGAGAAAATTTGAATTTACTATCTTGATTCAGATGTATGTTAATATCTTTTCCCCATCTATCATCTTGTAGATTGTGGATAGAATGTGCTTAGCTGGTCTTTGCACTAAATTTTGCTTTTCAAAAAGTCTAAGTGGACAGTTGAACAAAGCTGCATTCAGTAGGGAATTTAGAAAGTGTATCCGTTTTCTTACTAGGCAATGATCTAAGGCTCGGTTCACACTAATGCAACTTAGGATCCGACTTGTGAGACCCAAAGTCGTAGGACATGCCATGAAATGCCATGTATCTCTATGAGAGCCGTTCCAATTGAAACTATGAAGTCGCTGCAACTTCAAAAACGGTTCCTGCACTACTTTGACCCAACTTTGGCACGGAGAGGGGTCAGTTGGTGAAGAAGTAAATGTTTCTTCCATAGAGGTTCAAAATTTGGAACTATGATATCCTCACATTATTCTCGTAAAGGTAGGCTGCGGTGTATATTGGGGAGAGATACTATATATGTCACCACTGGAGTTTTCCACTTTCACCTGGGTTGTAGTCTGGTCACCTCTGCAGGATTCTTACTCTTGGTATCTCGCCACAACCGGCAGAGCATCTAACCCTACCCCATTTTACTCACATAAAAAAAAAAAAAATAAAAAAAAAAGAAACAGAGTTCCATTTTAATGGCAATTTTTATACAAACCCCCGATCCCCCTTTCCTGTGACAGCAGGTGAGGGATCTTCTCCCTGCACCCGCTGTCATAATTTAAAAACAGCACGGCCGTGCAGGGGTTCCCCCACACAGCTGTGTCATTCACAGGGTTCTGTGAATGAATGAACTACATCTATCGTCAGGCTCTACAGCCAATGGCTTGTAGTTCTCAATTAACTGTGAGGGAGCTGGTGAGCGTTCTGGTAGGTTATTGATTCTTCCTGCCATTCAATAACTGTCTGCCCATATAAGATACAGGCTGACAGCGCTACAGAGCGTCTGCAGGATCCTGGCATTGCACCCGCGACCTGCTGATTGCAGGTGCAATGCCTTACTGACTGCAGAGCAAAAAAATAAATACATATTTCTTAACCTTCAAATAGATGCATTTTTTTTTTTTTTGTAAATGGTGAACTTAGCCTTCAAGTCTTAATTAGGAAAGGTAAGTTTATGTCTTCCAGCTTCCCCCTCCTTTTCCCACACCCTTCTGTGAGTCCAATTTCACACCTGTTTTGTATTAGGGCAATGACTTGTGAATATGTCTTCCCGATTATACTCTCTCCATTAACCTTAACAAGGCGGTCACCTGAAAAAGAAGACATATTGTCATGCAGGGGCAGACTAAGAAGCTTTTTCTAAATCAATCCATCAAAATGTTCTTACTATGTACAATTAAGTAATGTTAGCCAAAATTTAATGTTAACCCAAAATCTATTTTTCGGTATGTTTAGCATGATGTCTCACTGTATATGGTTTTCTTTAGGCTAAACTCAGGTTAAAAATGTTTGGGCAACTCCCTTGCACTTTAAAGTGGAAAGTCAGTCAAATCCCAACTAATATTAAAATTGCTCCCACCTATATTCTATGCCTATTCTAACTATCCTGTGAAAGCAAAGATGTCTATATTTGCCTATTATGAGGGTGCTCCCATTCGGTCACATGACTGACTCCCAACACTGGCTTCAGTGTAGAGGAGGGACAGCTGACAATGGATGCCCCATATAAGCCTATGGGTAATGTCACCGCATAGGCTTTGCAACCGTTGTTGGCGATCTCTCCCCTGTACTGAAGCCGGCCACTGGCGTGATGATCTCTCCAGTGAGCGGACTGGAGCACCCTCAGCAAAGGCAAGTACAGACATCTTTCCTTTCGCAGGAAAGTGAAGTATAGGCTTAGAATGGGGGTGGGAGCAAGTTTAAGTATAGTTAGGATTTGGCTGAACTTTTACTTTAAGGCTTCATGCACACAGGCGTTTTAGAGCTGTTTTTATAGCTTAAAAACGCCTCTCCATGTTATTCAATGGCCTCATACACATGCTGACGTTTTTGAGCTGTAAGTGGCAAAGGCATTTTTAAGCTGTAAAAAAACCCAAGACCAGTGCGTTCGGAAGCTGCAGCGCTAGAGCAGTTTTGACGCTGAGCCCGCAAAACGCTCAAAACGTGGCTTAACGTTGTATACAGAGTGTTAAGCCTCATCAGACGTTTCTCTGCCTCTATTCAAAATCAATGGTTCCCTATGGGAGCCCACTGATTTGGATAGAAGTCGCACCAGAAGTCGGATCATGACTTGTGTGCTGAGGATCTTGAAGGGAAACCCCCGCAAAAATGAAAAAAAAAAAAAAAATTTGCGTAGGGTCCCCCACCCCCCCAAGAGTTACCAGACCCTCCGGTCTGGTATGGATTTTAAGGGGAATCCCCACGCCGAAAAAACGGCATAGGGTCCCCCCCAATATCCATACCAGACCCTTATCCGAGCACGCAGCCTGGCAGGCCAGGAAAAGGGGTGAGGACGAGCGAGCCCCCCCCTCCTGGACCCTACCAGGCCGCATGCCCTCAACATGGGTGGGTGGGTGCTTTGGGGCAGGGGGGTCCCACCCCAAAGCACCTTGTCCCCATGTTGATGAGAACAAGGGCTCTTCCCGACAACCCTGGCCGTTGGTTGTCGGGGTCTGCGGACAGGAGCTTATCTGGAGTCCTGTCAACATGGGAAGAAGAGCAGAGGGAGAAGACAGCTGCAAAAGAGCAGAAGACAGAAGACCAAGCAGAAGATAGAAAACCCCTCAGAAAAAAGAAGGCCCCGCAAAAAAGCAGAAGAAAGAAGATGCTGGAGAGCGAGAAGAGCCAGAGAGGGGAGAAGATGCCAGAGCTGATTTAATAAAATATTTTTAAAAGCGGTGTAGCATGTTTTTTTTTACACTTTTTTTTAGGTGAATGGGTATTGGTACGATGTACCCCATTACTCATTCACATAGGGTGGGGGACTGGGATCTGGGGGCCCCTTGATAAAGGGGGCTTCCAGATTCCGATAAGCCCCTGCCCGCAGACCCCGACAACCAACAGCCAGGATTGTCGGGAAGAGGCGCTTGACCTCATCAACATGGGGACAAGGTGCTTTGGGGTGGGGCCTGGTATGGTCGGGGGGGGGGGGGGGCTCTCGCTCATCCCCCATCCCCTTTTCTGGCCTGCCAGGCTGCGTGCTCGGTTAAGGGTCTGCTATGCATTTGGGGGGGTGGGAACCCTACGCCGTTTTTTTCTGCGTGTGGGTTCCCCTTAAAATTCATACCAGACCGAAGGGTCTGGTACCTCTTGGGGGGGGGGGGGGACACTACGCAAGTTTTTTTTTCCATTTTTGCATGGGGTTCCCCTTCAAGATCCTCAGCACATCATGATCCGACTTCTGGTGCAACCTCTATTCAAATCAAGGGACTCCCGTAGAATAAGTGCCGCTGAAAGCTAGCGTTGAAAAACGTGCATCGATGCCAATGCAAAACGCTGATAAAATCGCGTTTCCTGGTGTCGGTACCGACATTACAGCTTGCTTTTTAAACGCCCGTGCGTATGAGGCCTAAAGGTTTAATGTTCATTTAATCTTATTCTTCACTCCCCCAGACTTCTTAGATGGTTTCAGGATCAACGACTTGTTCTATGAAGTCGCTCCTCTCCTCCTCCTCTCTGGTAGTGTTGCTGCTCCCTAATTGGTGTCAGCATGTACAATGCAGGACCAGCTGGACACTAAATATAAATTATTCTAATCCTGGTCCTAATTCTGTATTCTAAATGTATGTCTCTGTACAGCCATTTCGCTTTCCACCTCACCCGTGCAAAGTCCAGCTAGCTGAGCTGGACCACCATCCTTTACATTCTTGACAAAGATGGTGTCCATTGGTTCCATGCGTTGTAAAGGAAGATAATCTAAAACATACAAAAAAATGGCAGCATAAATAGAATTAAATCACATAGGGGATATTGTGCAAATTTAAAGGTAAAAGATTACTCACAGAATCAAATTAATTTTGGTATTTCTACAGCAGTATGGGTGAACAATTGAAAACTTCAATGGCTGAATGATTTCTGTAAACAAGCCACTAAACAGGTCTTATTAGGGAAAAGCAAGAACTACTACATCACATGGTTACACACCGTTAATAGTGTGCTGTCATTTATTTACATCTACAGAATGTACCTGCATTACAAAAATTTGCAGAGCACCACAAGGTAATATTGGTGCTCAGTGAAAAAAAAAATAAAACCGGAGCAACTTTTCCATATAGCACCCGTTCAAAAATTATGGGTACTGTAAATCAGTGTGCTAGAACACACAGTAAAGCATGATATGGTGCATGCACTGCTGTATATCAAAATGTAAGAGAGCACAGAAAAAAAATACTGTCACATAAAAAAAAAAAAATATATATATATATAATATATAATTTTTATATATACATACACAAACACACACACATATATATATATATATATATATATATATATATATATATATATATATATAGTGGCAGAGCATTGCGTTCTAGGCAAGAAAGCTACTGAATGTTAATGAGCCAGGAGGCTGAAGGTTTGCTTTTGTACAGTGATGGTGGAACCCCCTGAGCGGGAAAGTAAACAGAAATCACAGCGTTGCCCTGCCAGGGTCTAGATCAGGGGTCCTCAAACTATGGCCCTCCAGTTGTTCAGGAACTACAATTCCCATCATGCCTAGTCATGTCTGTGAATGTCAGAGTTTTACAATGCCTCATGGGATGTGTAGTTCCGCAACAGCTGGAGGGCCATAGTTTGAGGATCTCTGGTCTAGATGGTAGGAAGGGCTCAGGATTCTAGACCTGGCAGGTTGAGGGGCTCCAGAGGCGTTCCGCATGTAAGAGGAAACTGGCTTTTCAGTTTCCTCATTTCATGAAAAAAAAGTCTGTTTCAGGATCTGGAGCCCGAGGATCTCTTAGAGATCCGGGTGCGATGAGATCCCCAGTCCTGGGTCCGGGTTTTGTGGCCTACCAGGACAATGCTTGCCCAGCTGGGTGGGGCCTGTTAAGAGCAGTCAGGTCCAGGCTTCTGGGTCACACATTAGGAGACGCTCCAGAGAGAGAGAGACAGGGGTCTAAAGGCTGCAGGACGCAGTATGGTCATCCACATCTGCAAGGAGGCAGAGGTGACACACTATCGCGCAGTGGCCGATCGCTTCTCAGCCAGGAGGGCTACTGAACCATATAGCCAGGAAAGCTATTGATCACTTTAGCCAGGAGAGCTAGGGTGTCATTCTAGCCAGGAGAGCTACTGAACGTTAATGAGCCAGGAGGCTGAAGGTTTGCTTTTGTATAGTGATGGTGGAACCCCCTTTGTGGGAAACCTTGTGATTTCTGTTTACTTTGAATTTTTCTTTTAATAAACACACCTACCACAAGAGCTAAAGAACCCCATGTCAATATATATATATACACACAGTGGGTACGGAAAGTATTCAGACCCCCTTAAATGTATCACTTTGTTATATTGCAGCCATTTGCTAAAATCATTTAAGTTCATTTATTTTCCTCATTAATGTACACACAGCACCCCATATTGACAGAAAAACACAGAATTGTTGACATTTTTGCAGATTTATTAAAAAAGAAACTGAAATATCACATGGTCCTAAGTATTCAGGCCCTTTGCTGTAACACTCATATATTTAACTCAGGTGCTGTCCATTTCTTCTGATCATCCTTGAGATGGTTCTACACCTTCATTTAAGTCCAGCTGTGTTTGATTATACTGATTGGACTTGATTAGGAAAGCCACACACCTGTCTATATAAGACCTTACAGCTCACAGTGTATGTCAAAGCAAATGAGAATCATGAGGTCAAAGGAACTGCCTGAAGAGCTCAGAGACAGAATTGTAATCTGGCCAAGGTTACAAAAAAATTCTGCTGCACTTAAGGTTCCTAAGAGCACAGTGGCTAAATGGAAGACGTTTGGGATGACCAGAACCCTTCCTAGAGCTGGCCGTGCGGCCAAACTGAGCTATCGGGGGAGAAGAGCCTTGGTGAGAGAGGTAAAGAAGAACCCAAAGATCACTGTGGCTGAGCTCCAGAGATGCAGTCGGGAGATGGGAGAAAGTTGTAGAAAGTCAACCATCACTGCAGCCCATCCGCCAGTCAAGCCTCTCCTCAGTGCAGGACACATGAAAGCCCGCATGGAGTTTGCTAAAAAACACCTGAAGGACTCCAAGATGGTGAGAAATAAGATTCTCTGGTCTGATGAGACAAAAGATTGAACTTTTTGGCCTTAATTCTAAGCGGTATGTGTGGAGAAAACCAGGCACTGCTCATCACCTGTCAAATACAGTCCCAACAGTGAAGCATGGTGGTGGCAGCATCATGCTGTGGGGGTGTTTTTCAGTTGCAGGGACAGGACGACTAGTTGCAATCGAGGGAAAGATGAATGCGGCCAAGTACAGGGATATCCTGGACGAAAACCTTCTCCAGAGTGCTCAGGACCTCATACTGGGCCGAAGGTTTACCTTCCAACAAGACAATGACCCTAAGCACACAGCTAAAATAACGAAGGAGTGGCTTCACAACAACTCCCTGACTGTTCTTGAATGGCCCAGCCAGAGCCCTGACTTAAACCCAATTGAGCATCTCTGGAGAGACCTAAAAATGGCTGTCCACCAACATTTACCATCCAACCTGACAGGAGTAGAGAGGATCTGCAAGGAAGAATGGCAGAGGGTTCCCAAATCCAGATGTGAAAAACTTGTTGCATCTTTCCCAAAAAGACTCATGGCTGTGTTAGATCAAACGGGTGCTTCTACTAAATACTGAGCAAAGGGTCTGAATACTTAGGACCATGTGATATTTCAGTTTTTCTTTTTTACTAAATCTGCAAAAATGTCAACAATTCTGTGTTTTTCTGTCAATATGGGGTGCTGTGTGTACATTAATGAGGGAAAAAAAAGAACTTAAATGATTTTAGCAAATGGCTGCAATATAACAAAGAGTGAAAAGTTTAAGGGGATCTGAATACTTTCCGTACCCACTGTATATACAGTGGGGCAAAAAAGTATTTAGTCAGCCACCAATTGTGCAAGTTCTCCCACTTAAAAAGATGAGAGAGGCCTGTAATGTTCATCATAGGTACACTTCAACTATGAGAGACAGAATGAGAAAAAAAAATCCAGAAAATCACATTGTCTGATTTTTAAAGAATTTATTTGCAAATTATGGTGGAAAATAAGTATTTGGTCAATAACAAAAGTTCATCTCAATACTTTGTTATATACCCTTTGTTGGCAATGACAGAGGTCAAACGTTTTCTGCAGTGATGTTTTGGGGCTGTCACTGGGCAACACGGATTTTCAACTCCCTCAACCCCAACCTCTATGGGGTTGAGATCTGGAGACTGGCTATGCCACTCCACTCCAGGACCTTGAAATGCTTCTTACGAAGCCACTCCTTCATTGCCCGGGCGGTGTGTTTGGGATCATTGTCATGCTGAAAGACCCAGCCACGTTTCACCTTCAATGCCCTTGCTGATGGAAGGAGGTTTTTACTCAAAATCTCATGATACATGGCCCCATTCATTCTTTCCTTTGCACGGATCAGTCGTCCTGGTCCCTTTGCGGAAAAACAGCCTCAAAGCATGTTGTTTCCACCCCCATGCTTCACAGTAGGTATGGTGTTCTTTGGATGCAACTCAGCATTCTTTCTCCTCCAAACACGACAAGCTGAGTTTTTACCAAAAAGTTCTATTTTAGTTTCATCTGACCATATGACATTCTCCCAATCCTCTTCTGGATCATCAGAATGCTCTCTAGCAAACTTCAGACGGGCCCGGACATGTACTGGCTTAAGCAGGGGACACATCTGGCACTGCAGGATTTGAGTCCCTGGCGGCGTAGTGTGTTACTGATAGTAGCCTTTGTTACTTTGGTCACAGCTCTCTGCAGGTCATTCACTAGGTGGGGGG
>BLSH010165358.1:428407-439842 GCA_018402905.1 Glandirana rugosa
GGGGGGGGGGGGGGGGGGGGGAACGCTGCAGACTCTGGTGTAAGGGGGTCTCTGCTTACCATGCTTACCAAAGCCCCCCCCCCCACCAGATCCCACAGAGCACCCCTTAAAATTTGTTTTATGCAATGGGAGACAGGGTGAGATTACTCACCCCAGGCTTGAGGCTCAGACACAGGCTGTCTCCAGCTTTCTTCTTCTGGGTTCAAGCTTCCCGGAGAGTGTGGGCGGGGCAGACCCAAGAGTCACAGGAGGGGTGGGAGGAAGAGGAGTTGTAACCTATTTATATAGTAGCCATAAATACACGTGGTTACAAGTATCAAAGAACTGTCCTGATATAAATAAAAACATTTTTTTATGAGTGGTCTGTATACAAACACAAACATATACATACACACACACACTAGCATTGCACCGATACCGGTATTGCTGCAGATACTAAGCATTTGCAGTACTTGTATTCGTGCAAATGCTCCCATACTGAAACCGATACCTTCAAGTCCACAGATTGTAACCGCCACCTTTATGAAGAGAGACGCAGGACGATGTTGCGCGAGGGCGCGGCAGTGCGAGTGTGTCTTGAGTTAGCTTGGGTTCACATATGTGTGGGGCTGGTTTGCAGTGCAATTTGTCAAAGGGCCTGGTGCGGTTTCGTTCAGTGATTAAGGTGAGATTCAAGTGCGAATTGTTAAAGTATATGACGTTGAAAATCCCACCTTAACCGGGCTGAAAATCGTACCAAATTCTTTTTGAAATCGCGCTGTGGCCAGCCCGCACATATGTGAACAGGCTCCATAGAAGAGGATTTTGGTTCACATGTCATGTGAATAAGATGTGATTCAAAACTCATCCAATTCGCATATATGTGAACTGGGTCTTAAAATTCTTCATAATTATAAAGAAATGGCAATAATTTTTCACTCGTCTAAAAAAAAAAAAAGTATTATCACATGACAGTAAAAATAGGTATCGGTAATTGGTATCAGCAAGTACTCGAGAAAAAGTATCGCACTTGTACTTGGTCTTTAAAAACGTATCGGTGCACCCCTAACACACATGCATACAGGGGTGGAGATAGCAGGGTGAGAAGAGGGAAATGGCCAGGGTGTGAGGCGGCCTCCTCTGATCTTCATTGGTGTTCATATAGTGGCTGCATCCCCAATCACTATAACAGGCTGCCTGCACAACGTTTCCTGGCGGTTCCAGGTGACCAAACTCCTACTTCACACTGTACAGGCCCCAGCGCCCATGTGAATGAGGCCTATTGCAAAATACCTGCCAACTATACAGGGAAGAGGTCTCTGGTAAATTAGATAAAATCACTGTACATGGTGCAGAAAGACTGAGAGAAGAACATGCAAATCCTTTAGTGTGAGTTGACATGACTGCTGTAGCAGAGGATGTTGACATTCTGTATTTATTTTTTAATGTACATAGTAAAAGCAGCTTTATGTCAAAAGAATGTACACATATGTCTAGCAACAATTATTTGGGCAAATCAGCTAAGCTGCACAGTTCAAGCAAATATTTTATTTCACACTGGGACCCCATTTTTAGAGATATCATTAGGATGACAACATGTTTGAGGGACTAGGGCAGTGACAGACAGTGACATCCTGGAAATGAGTCAATTCCACATACAGCTTGGAGGAGAGAGGGCCCCAGCTGCAAACAATGCCTGACTGGCACAGACAGCCTAACAAATACAGAGTGGGGGGAGGGGGGGGGGCAGGCTGGCTTCAGGCATCACCATGCCTCCAGCAAAATATATCATTACATGGAGACTTCTGTTTACCACTCTACTAAATCACTATGACCTCAAACTATTTGCATCTATAACCCCGTCGCACTGCCCTGTCCCCTGAGATACCAGAGCCTCCTCCCAACTCAGTTACAATAAAAGCCCTGATCACATTCACACATCTACCGCATTTACATATAGAAAATAATATAAAAACTTGCTCACCCTTCTCCTGTGCTGCTTATCACATTACATGAGGTTTGGTAAGCACTAAGCTAACAAAGAAAAAAATATAAAGGCCCTTAAAAAGTTTTTTAAAAAGATAATATTTCTCTCATACAACACAGCAGCAAAATATAAAGTGTGGATTCACCACTGGATGTCAGTAACATTAAACAAATATATTGCGCTCGTGTATATATAATCATATACTGGTATAAAAAAACCCTGATAAACAAAGGAAATAAATGCATATGAGAAATAAATAGTCCAAAGAAAAAATTAATCCACAGTGAAGATATTAATGAAGTGAAAAATGAGTGTTCTAGGTAATGATCTACCACACCATCAACCAAGTGTGCAACACCTCCACCAGCCAAGATGTGCCCTTACCAGAGCCCCTGGACCCCCCCATTACGGGGGGTCAGGGAACGCTTGTGTGGATATCTGGCTTCCACTCAGCCACAGGGGTTGATGTCCTCAGTGCCACCTCCCGGATATGCCACCAATATAATATACTCGGTAAAGATGAGAAAACCACAATAGTGTAATAATGTTTTAAAATGTAATTTAATGAAAAAGTATTGTACTTACAGAAATCCAAAAGTAATAGCGCAGACACATAACATGCACAAAGTCAGCGGTGACTTGAAGACAGCACTTCCGCCCTATCGATTTTGTCCAAGGAGGACTTCTTCCGGGGCATCATGCCCCCCCCTGTGGCTGAGTGGAAGCCAGATATCCACACAAGCGTTCTCTGACCCCCCGTAATAGGGGGTCCAGGGGCTCTGGTAAGGGCACATCTTGACTGGTGGAGGTGTTGCACACTCGGTTGATGGTGTGGTGGATCATTACCTAGAACACTAATTTTTCACTTAATGAATATCTTCACTGTGGATTAATTTTTCTTTGGACTATTTATTTCTCATATGCATTTACTTCCTTTGTTTATCAGAGTTTTTTATACCAGTACATGATTATATATACACGAGCACAATATATGTATGTTTAATGTTACTAAGCTGCCTGTTATATCCACTTCTATAATAACATGGACAGTGGCTAAATATGTACAGCAATATAAGAGAGATTTAAAAGCCAAAGATTTGAAAAAAAAGCAATAGCACAGCAAGGGAAAACAGATAGCTTGCATTGGGTTTTCAGAAAACATTTCAAGAATATTCGTTTTAGGCTTCATGCACGCAGGACTTTAAAAAAACAGCCAAAAAACGTCAGTAGCTTATCAGGGATAGGATGCAGTGATTGGTACTGCGCAGCCTAGTATTAAAGTGAATTTACAACAAATCTATATAAAAAATAGTAGTACGGTGAAACAGGTGCAAATCATTGATAATAAATATATATCAAGTCAATAAAGTGCATATCATAGTAGTAATAGATAATTAATGTAATCGTGACAAATAAACGTGAATGGCATCAAAGATATTGAAATATTAAAATCATCAATAAAATTTTCAATGAGGTATTGCTCTTCTTAAAACTCAAAATGTCTCTTATGGAGTATACTCTTCTTCAATATCGTGCAAGGTGACTATGTGCAATCCGTGCTCTCATATTAAATAAAGTGCTTCACTCGTGCCAAAAACAGCCGATTTGGAGAGGGTCCTTGGGTACACCCCCAAAGGGCTATTGGGTGGGTGCTGTGATCCCCGAACTCTCACCTCTAATAGCAAGATAAACCGCCCATAGCTGTACTTTACTGCCTCTCTGTGTAGCCTTCTCCGTACACCTGTCCTGGCTCCTCTTTCCTCCATTCTCTGGGTACAGTTAAACTTCACCTATAGTTCGCTCCTTCACATATGGCTCAGGGATGGAGATAAAGCAAAGGAACTCCCATAGTGTAGTATGTTAAAACAATCAGTTTATTAAAGCTAATCAAATCTGCTTACATCAAGTGAAAGGAGTAAAAGCGATGTACAAATCAAAACCGGCGTCATGAAGTCACGTGACCGTGACGTAACGCGTAGGAGGAAGTGGCCGGAATTCCACAATACTGGAGGCACAGTGAGAGGCGTTTGACGCCGGTTTTGATTTGTACATCGCTTTTACTCATTTCACTTGATGTAAGCAGATTTGATTAGCTTTAATAAACTGATTGTTTTAACATACTACACTATCAGCTTCTAACTTCAGCTTGTTCAATTAAGCTTTGACAAAAAAAAAACCTGGAAGCTGATCGGTTTCTATGCAAAGCTGCACCAGATTTTGCACCCTCCAGTCTTAGTAAATCAACCCCGAAGTGTCAATTTTGAAGCAAAGCGACGATAACATTTCATGTTTTGATAATGTTACAGTACTGTGTGCTGTCCATATTATCAAATGCATAAGGCGATTGAGGAGCATTAAAAACGCCCATTAACCGCTTGCCGACCGCTGGTCGGCAATTGACGGCGACAAGGTGGCTCTTTCCCGCAAAACGCCGTCTTACGACGGCGGCTGCGGGATCGAGCCGCGCGCTCACTGTGTTTGGGGAGGGCCAGGGAGCGGGTGCGGCGACTGCGATTGCCGCCGGCCACCCGCGATGCCCCCCCCGGAGTGAAGGAACGGAGGTCCGTGTATGTAAACACGGACCTCCGTTCTGTGAAGGGGGAAGGGCTGTGATCACAGCCTTCCTGTACACGTGAAGGCTGTGACCACTTCCCTTCCCCAGCTAGGGCAGTCCCCCCACAGTTAGAACACGCCCAGGGAACATACTTAACCCTTAGAGCGCCCCCTGCAGGTTAACCCCTTCACTGCCAATGGCATTTACACAGTAATCAGTGCATTTTTATAGCACTGATCGCTGTATAAATGCCAATGGTCCCAAAAAAAGTGTCAAAATGTTCCGACATGTCCGCTGAAATATCGCAGTACCGCTAAAAATCGCAGATCGCCGCCATTACTAGTAAAAAATAAAAAATAAATAAAAACCCCAAAAATGAATTCTCATCATCCGTAAACGCGACCACTTTTGTGCAAACCAATCAATAAACGCCGATTGCGATTTTTTTTATCACAAATATGAGGAAGAATATAAATTGGCCAAAACCGGTGAAAAAAAATGTTTTTTTATATATTTTTTTTTGGATTTGTATTTTAGCAAAAAGTAAGAAATTTGTGTTTTTTTGCAAAAAATTGTCGCTCTTCTTTTGTTTATAGCGGCGATCAGAAATGACGCAGCAGTGATCAAATACCACCAAAAGAAAGCTCTATTTGTGGGAAAAAAAGGACGTAAATTTAGTTTGGGTACAACGCCGCACGACCGCGCAATTGTCAGTTAAAGCGACGCAGCGCCAAATCGCAAAAAGGGCTCCGGTCCTAAAGCTGGAAATCCTTCCGGGGCTGAAGTGGTTAAACACCTGCTTTCATAGCCCGTGTGAACTAGGCCAAAGAATCCTTGGTTGTCTCCAGAACTAGTGTCCACATTGGAACATTTTCCCTCTATTACTGTTCTGGGGACAACCCAAAATTTGGAGATTTTTTTTTTTCAGTGATAACGGTAAGCATAACAAATGTAGAGGGTAACATGGGCACAGACACCAATAAAAACCCAACAGCGGTTCCAATCCCTCTCCACTTTGCCTTTAGCTATAGTCCGCCTGTCCGTTTTCATCCGATCCGCCAGACGGATGGAAAATAGGGTTTCCATCCATCTGGATTTCACGGACAGGATCGGATCGGATAGCGGCGGATGTCAACGGACATGTTACCGCTGACATCCGCGGATTAATGGAGAGTCCCGATCAGGCCCACCTGAAAAAAAAGCTGTCAATTGCTGACTGACTGCCATTTAATCTACTTGACTTACTAAGGGTCTGTTTTTATGAGTAAGCTGACAGTTTTTTTTCTCACAATGGGTAATACGAATAGACTTTCAAAGTTCAGACCATTGCTAATGTAACCTACCCTGTGCCACTAACAACCATGTATTGAGCTACATTCACCATTCAAAGAAAATGAGTCTGCTGACACTGAAAACAGGTTTTTGCTGAACCCTTTGTGCTTGTGTTGGCAATGTACAAGTCAGCGCTCTACAAAAGCTACACAGTTAGCTAGTATAGTGGACCAGTTCGTATAGGATCCTAATGAACATTGCCAGCATTCTCTATATAGCGAGCTATGGAATACCAACTACGACAGCTAAGCAGCATTCCAAATGTGGCTTATGAAAATTTTTATCCACCCTGACTGAGTGTTGTCCTAAGAAACAAATTGTAGCTGCCATTTTTTCAGAATGAATCTGTCTTCTATGGCTTTCCTTTGTGTATACAAAACTATAAGAACAACGCAAACCCCTCTACCATAAACAAGCAATAAACTTTATGAACAATATTAAGAGCCCTTTCACACTGAGCCGCCCGAGCAACAGCAGTAAAACGCTGCCAATTTAGTGGCACTTTACCGCTGTTATAGCGGTGCTTTGGCGCTGCGATTTTAACCCCTAAGGGGTTAAATAAGGGTTAAACGTGCCGGAGCGCGGCGCTCCCGGAGTGGTGTACAGCCGCTTCGGAAGTGCTGCCCATTCATTTCAATGGGCAGGGGCGGTGGAGGAGCGGTGTATACATCCCTCCCGCACCGCCCCAAAAATGCTGCTTGCAGGAGATTTTTTCCTCTCCTGCAAGTGCACCATCCCAGTGGGAAAGCACTCAGACTTTTCCCACTGGGGTACATTAGGAGGCAGTTTACAGGCGCTATTTTTAGAGCTAAGACGCCTGAAAACTGCCTTCAGTGTGAAAAGGGTCTAAGGCTCCATTTACACGGGACGCTGTTTTAACCTCCCCTGAAAGTTTTATCTAGACAGCTAGAAACCGGCATCTAAAACGTCCATTTTGCATGCTGCGTTTTGCCGCGTTCGCATCTAGGAGCATTTTTGAATTTTTTTTTTTTTTTAATTGGAAACGCCTGTAAACGAAACGTGAGTTACTGCATTTAGGCGCGTTTACAAGCTGTTTGGCGCTTCAAATGCCTCTGAGCTGCATCTAAACCCATTTTTTTGCATTCCAAAAAAAGCCTCTAAACTCAACTGCCTGGAGACGACCTTAAACGACCCTGTGTAAATGTACTGATAAGATAACAGAGGAGAGTTCAGGGGCAGCTGAAAAAATGCCCAAATGCCTCTAAACGTCCGTTTACCAGCAGCAGTGTAAATGTGGCCTAAAAAAGCAATCCACAACTTTACAAACAAAACACCCATGTGAAAGGGGCCAAAGAATCAATTATGTGCTGTGCACACACTATTCCATGCTCCCCTCTTGTGCCCACACTCACCAGAAGTTATGGACCCCATGCATAAGCATGCGAGTCAGATTTGCCTTATGTGCTGATATAGCCAGATGTATGCTCTCCTTCAGTATACTTTCTTCTCCTCCCAGTCTCCTTCCTTTGTTGGTTCAGGTTGTGGGGAAGTCTGTGTCTTAAAAACAAATTGCACTGACTTGTAAAAGGTCTTTTAACACACAAAGCATAAACAACCCAGAAGTGCCATGCCAGCGTGCACCACACGTGTGTGTGGTATGTTGTCACTGGTATAGACTCCGTCTTAACACCCTCCCACAGGGCGTCTTCAGAAGCTTCCTGGTTGTTTATGCTTTGTGTGTTGAAAGACCTTTTACAAGTGAGTGCAATTTGTTTTTAAGAATTGTTTTTTTACCACATCAGCTCAGGAAGGTTTTACCCCTTCATGACTAGGCCATTTTATGCGATATGGCACTGTGTTATTTTAACTGACAATTGCGCAGTCATGCGACACTGTACCCAAATGAAAGGTTTGTCCTTTTTTTCCCCACAAATAGAGCTTTCTTTTGGTGGTATTTGATCACCTCTGCAGTTTTTATTTTTTGCACTATAAACAAAAAAGGACAACAATTTGGGAAAAAAACAATATTTATTACTTTCTGCTATAAAACACATCCAATAAAAAAAAAGTTCATAACTTTTGGCCAACATGTATTCTGCTACATATTTTTGGTAAAAAAATCCCAATAAGCGCATAGAGATTTATGATTTTGTTTATTTTTTTATACTAGTAATGGTGGAGATCAGCTCCTTATAGCAGGACTGCGACATTGCGGCTGACAAATCGGACATGAAGTAACACTTTTATGGGGACCAGTGACACTAAGTACAGTATAATTACTGTACTAATGACACTGACAGGGAAAGGGGTTAACATCAGGGGTGATCAAAGGGTTAAATGTGTCCCTAGGAAGTGCTTGCCAACTGTGGGGGGTGCTATTTTACTGTGGCAAAGCAGAGATCCGTGTTTCTGCTTAGCAGAAACACAGGAGCTCTACCTTCCCTACTAACAGAATGGAAATCTGCCTTGGTTACATAGGCAGACCACTGTTCTGGCTCTCCCAGGAACGATCGGTGGACTCACTGATTGGCTCCCGCTGTGTCCAATCACAGCGTGAGCTGTTCGCCGACGGCGCGCCTCAGACCCAGAACTGCAAATCACTTACCTGTACGTGATTTTGCACAGGAAGGCCGCCTTATGTGTACAGTAAATGGTTGGCAAGCGGTTAAGGTAGGCTCAAAGTGTTAGCTCCCCATCTATATGGTATTTACAGAAAAGTATACATAATGAATACATTTAATTAAAAAGCAAAAATTATGCTGAGATTTAGCCCTCATGCACACTGCTGCTGTTAAAATTCATGTTTTTTGTGAGTTTTGGCTTTTTTTTTTTAACTGCCCTTAAACTCCAGTTTGTCAGCAGGGGAGTTTATGGGCTGTTATCTGAACCCCCTAAAATCGCGCTCAAGAGCAGTTCTTCTGACCGCAAAAAACGCTCAAATTCTAGGCACATTTAGCACTTCAGTGTTTGTTTATTTCAATGGCCAGAATAAATTCAAATTCTGGCCAATGAAAAACTTCTGATAAACTCACCTAGACTTTTTTGAAAAAATGCAGCTGGGAGTTTATAATGCTGATTTTCTCCTGTCAGCATAAACAGTGTTTACAATAAACCAGTGTGCATGAGGCCTTATGAACCATGTAGTCACATAGACAGGACAGAGCTGTATAAAATGTGGCAAGTCGCACAAAGTGTCTGAAAAATATACACATGGACAGGTAAGGGCTGGGTAAAATGCATACAATCACACAGTATAGAGCTGTATGAAATGTGTATCTTCACTCAGATTGGAGAAAGCTATAAGAAATGCATATAGTCAGTGGCGTAGCGTGGGGGGAGAGGAAGGGGCCATGGCCCCGGGCGCAACATTTAGGGGGGCAAAATCCCGGCTCTGTCCCCCAAACTTTATATTTCCTGTGTCCCCGCAGCCTGCGCTCCCATGTTCAGTTTCAGGCTGACCCTGTGATTGGACGAATGGGGTCATGTGTGGCTTTCGTCTTCCACCTCCGGCTCGGCGCTGATGTCATTGTAGCATGCCGGACACCTTTGGGTTAGCTTGGCTCCCCAGTCCATGGCTCCCCCCTTTCCATAGACAAGGCTCCGTTTGGCAGAGCCCTCGGACCTCCAGCTTGGCTTAGGCTGGGCCCATGTCCTCCCGCAGACTGCAGTACCACCATCTTCTGGATACAGTGAAGACCACGTCTCTGCCCATAGCCTGCAGCCATTTGGGTGCTAGTGCTACACCTCCAGATCGGGTTTCCATCCTCCCCAGCATGGTCACTGGCACCCTTCCATGCTCCACCAGCGAAGCTTCTGGATATTAGTAACCCCTCCCTGCCCGTAGGCTTCCAGTGGACAGTGTAGTGGTGTGTTGTGGACAGTGTGGTGTGTAGTGGAAAGTGTAGTGGGTGGTGTAGTGGAGTGGAGAGTATAGTGGGTAGTGGGAGGTGTAGTGTAGTGGGTATTGTAGTGGACAGTGTAGTGGGTAGTGTAGTGTAGTGGGTATTCTAGTGGTCAGTGTATTGGGTATTGTAGTGGACAGTGTAGTGTAGTGGGAATTGTAGTGGTGTGTAGTGGACAGTGTAGTGGGTATTGTAGTGGTCAGTGTAGTGTAGTGGGAATTGTAGTGGTGTGTAGTGGGTATTGTAGTGGTCAGTGTAGTGTAGTGGGTATTGTGGCGTAGCGGGTAGTGTAGTGGTGTGTAAATTGTTACCTAACATGTCATGCTTCAAAATTGCGCACGCTCATGGAACGGCGACTTAAAATTTCCACAGCCGACGGTTACATTTTTTTTACAGGTTACCAGTTTAGAGTTACAGAGGAGGTCTTGGACTAGAATTATTACACTCCCTCTCACAATCGCGCCGATACCGCACATGCGTGGTTTGAACACTGTTTACATATGTGGGTGCAACTTGCATATGCATTCGCTTCTGTGTGCGAGCTTGGAGGAATGGTGCGCTTTAAAGTGACTGCAAAGGTTTGCTTTATTTTTTAAAATAACAAACATGTTATACTTACCTCCTCTGTGCAGTTGGTTTTGCACAGAGTGGCCCTGATCCTCCTCTTCTGGGTTCCCTCAGCGGCGCTCCTGGCTCCTCCTGTTCTCCGGCTGTCCCTTCGACACAGACAGCAAAACTCGGCCCCGCCCCCTGGCTCCAGCGTCACAGGACTTGATTGACAGCAGCGGGACCATTGGCCAATGGTCCCGCTGCTATCAATCTAGCCAACAAAGTCAGCAGCTGGAGTTGCTAGGCTCGTCCCCGGTGCGGGAACGATCGGGGCCAGGTAAGTAAAACGGGGGTTCTGGGGGGCTGCTGTAGTAGAAAAGGTTTTTCACCTTAATGCATAGAATGCATTAAGGTGATAAACTAGGGTTGCCACCTGTCCGGTTTTCACCTGGACAGTACGGGTTTCGCATCATGTGCCCGGGTTCCCGACTGCCAGACACCCGGACACATCATTCTGACAGCATACTTCCCGGAGAGATGTCCCCAGTGCCTGTCAGCGATGTATTTTCCCCTCATCTCTGTCCCCAATCCAGACTACAGTGACCATTGCAGGCACTTCTCTCTCTATTGCTGTTACCTTCTGTCCCCTCACTGATCCTGCAACGTTTACATCATGTCACAGCTTTATGTGGCAAAAAACGGCAGGCATCTCTAAGGACAGACCACCAGCAGCTAAGGACCCCCCTCCCCCTTGTCTGTGTGTATCCTGAGCTGACAGGATCGCCCGACTTCACAGGAGCCCAGCAGAAGCAACAGCCAGTGTAGTCAATGCAGCGATCAGCCTCTGTACAGGGAGCAACCTACAGCGTACAGAACGGGACAGCAGGAGATTGGTAGATATAGTCCACCACTCACCACTGAGCACCATCTGTCCCCCCACTGTCCACCCCACTGTCCCCCTGTCCACCCCACTGCCTACCCCACTGTCCCCCTGTCCACCACACTGTCCACCACACTGTCCACCACACTGTCCCCCCCACTGTCCCCCTGTCCACCCCACTGTCCCCCCCACTACCCACCCCACTGTCCCCCTGTCCACCCCACTGTCCCCCCCCACTACCCACCCCACTGTCCCCCTGTCCACCCCACTGCCCCCCCCACTGTCCCCCGG
>BLSH010165358.1:441949-456913 GCA_018402905.1 Glandirana rugosa
CACCCCACCTGTCACCCTACCTGTCACACCACCTGTCACTCTACCTGTCACCCCACCTGTCAATCCCACTGTCCACCCGTCCATCCCACTGTCCACCCGTCCACCCCACTGTCCATCTGTCCACTCCACTGTCCATCTGTCCACCCCACGGTCCATCTCACTGTCCACCCCACTGTCCATCCCACTGTCCACCTCACTGTCCACCCCACTGTCCATCTCACTGTCCACCACACTGTCCATCCCACTGTCCACCCCACTGTCCACCCCACTGTCCATCTCACTGTCCACCCCACTGTCCACCCCGCTGTCCATCTGCCCACCCCGCTGTTCCCCTATCCACCACGCTGTCTCCCAGTCCACCCTGCTGCCCCCCTGTCCATTCTGGTGCCCCGTCCACTACTCTACTCCCCATTTCACCCCACTGCCCCCCTGCTGACTTCCTGTCCATCCTACTGCCCCCCCTGACTACTCTGTGGCTCCCCTAACCACACTGCAGCTACCCCTGTCCACCCCACTGCCTCCCCCTGGTGCATCCTGCTGCCCCCCTGTCCACCACACTGCCCCCCAGTCCATCCTACTGGTGTGGAGTTCTTTGTGATGTTGTGGTTAGGGTGTCCCACTTTGGGGTGCCTTGGATATGATGGACTGATTTGGGGTGTTGTAGATAGAATGGGCCACTTTGGTGTGGTGGTGATAGTGTGGGTTGCTATAGGTAGCATGGGCTATGTTGGATAGTAAGGGGTGTTGTAGGTAGGGTGGGCTAATATGGGCCCCTCCCATGGTTAAAGCAATTTGGTTACACCCTTTGTCCACTGTAGCGTACACAGCACTCCGTGTTACTACTCTCTTTAAGCCACCCAAAGGTGTCCAAGGTCTTTTACAATCCTATTGTCTATAGTGTATACTACAAAAAAAATGCCATGCACCAGAAAACTGTTCGGGTTTGGCTTTAAGAAAAGGTGGCAACCCTATGATAAACAGCATTTCACAAGATTTGGGGCGGGTGGTTGGCCAGCCCCCTTACACTATGTCCCGTCTTACAATCCCGTCTTACAATAGGGAGTGAAGCCACTTACTCTACTATAGACTAACACTGGCCCATCTGACTTGTTATAAATAACAATATGCTATGTCGTATACCTAATGGACCCAAGTATGCTTACTTAAAGATATACCCAGATGTCATTTGATGCAAAAATGTAACTGGGAAAGTTTTTTTTATTAACCATGTATAAGCCGCCAATACCTTATATTTGCTGATCGGGTATGTTGCCCGACATACGGTTGTTGGTTTCTGTGTTTGTATGTCTTTATAATCAATAAAAATATCTTAAAAAAAAAAGGTGATAAACAGCAAGGGTTTACAGCCCCTTTAAGTTAAAATAAAAAAATAAAAAAATTGTCCCTTTAAGGCCGGAGAGTGGAAGTGACGTTTGACGTCGCTCTGGTCCTCCAAGGGCATAGAGTCGAGTGGGGGTCATCCTGTCCTCACTCAATTTCCTGTCCACCCATCCCAGGGATGCCACTACAGCTGGGTCAAGTAAGCGGCGGAGACTACTGGGAAGTGGCGGGAGGGGCACCTCATCTGCCCTTTCATAAAAGTCATCTTGCGGCAAATCTGTCGCTGAGACCACTTTTATGTGAAAGCAGACCACCCGCCTTTAAAAAAATACTGGGGCTATCTGCTGCCATAACCCTGGTATTTAAAGGCAAAGTCACAACGTATATCCATGGTGGGCGGTCCTGAAGTGGTTACGTTTGGTCAGCTGATAGAAAAAGTTAAAAGTAGGCAACTTCTGTTCTCGGATACTCAAGAGAAATACTTTGTTTCCTCAAAGGCTTTCTACTGATCTCAACATTTTGTTCAGCCCCTTCTCTTACCTTCCTCTACCTACCCTCACCACATTTGAAAATACCTGCAAGAAAATTTCTGCTAGGAAGGGCCTGATCTCCAAGAGGTACATTCCATTTCTGAAAGCATTCCTTCCTAAATCACTTACATGCAGGAGTGGTAGAAAGACTTCAGTCAAGAAATTCCTGTACCTATTCATGCAATTCCTGCGGAACCAAGCAAACAAAAGGTACTCTCTGTAAATTGTATAAAGAACAAGTGTTTGTTCTACTGGTACCATTTTCAACATCTTTTGCATTCAGTATATACCTTTCCGCATCAGACATGTGTTGAAAATACCCAGATGGACTGCTTATTAGATATGCCACTACATTGCATCATTCTGGTGCATAGTAAACAACATAATCTGGCAAATCAAGGACTGTACTTTCTCCTAGGATCCTGTCTGTCCCTTTACCCCTTCATCTGCATAAATGTTCTCTCAGGGAGTGCTCAATGCTGGGAGAATGTTTATAGATGTTAATTGTTCACAGCTGCACACCCTGGAGATTGCTCTGATCTGGGGCCCTGGAGACTTGATTGGTTACCACTATGTGTGGTTACCAATCAAGTCATAGTTAACATTTGCACTGCCAATGGAATGAAAGGTTGGAAACAAACTCATAGCCAAAACTGTAGCCACAGTTTGTTCTCTTTTAAAGATAAACATTTTTCCCCCAGAGTTTTACTTACACAAAAGTGAGAAATTAACTTTTAATAACATGGCCTTGTTTTGTATTACCTCTTACAGTTCAACCAATCTTTTTTCCAACAAATTTCTGGAACACCCATGGGAGCTTCGTGGGCACCCTCATATGCCTGTCTTCATCTTGGCAGGTGGGAGGAGTTCACGGAATATGGTTTGGAAAGCTTTAAGAAATACGTTCATTTATGGATACGTTACATAGATGATATCCTAGTGGCCTAGAAGGGTACTGCGACTGACTTGGAAAACTTTATTGGAGAACTTAATAATAATTGTTATAACATCAAACTCACATATAATTGTGACCCTATCAGTATACGCTTCCTTGACCTCAGGATCACTAAGAAGAAAAGGAGAATTGGTACAACTACGTACCGAAAACCGTCAGCTGCCAATACCTTATTAAGAGCAGATCGTTTTTATCCCCAACCTCTGAAAAAGGGCATTCCCACCGGTCAATTCCTGTGCATTCGTAGGAATTGCACAGAAGAGATTGACTTTAAAAGGGAGGCTCATGCGATGTATAACTGCTTTAGAGAAAGGGGTTATTCCCACAGAACATTGAGACAGGCAAAAAAAAAGAGCAATGGATTGTGAGCGGATGTCGCTCCTCTCTGAGGAAGATATGTCTGATCCAGGTGATAAAACTCATAAAGAACCTGTTAGACTTATCACAGAGTTTGGCTCACAATGGCCTGTGGTTAGAGAGGCCTTAGTGAAGCATTGGTCATCCCTATCAAGATGTCCAGTCCTGGCGGGGATAGTTGGTGATTATCCTCATATGGTAGCCAGGAGAGCTCCAAACCTTGTCGACTTATTAACCAAGTCCGAATATATTCCATCAACCAGGCCCTCTTGGCTCTCGGCTTATCCACGAAGGGCATGTTCCAGTGTGGCCACTGCCAAATTTGTGGATATGTTGAAAGGACAGAGGTTTTTACGGAGGCAGCTCACAAAAATACTTATAGAATCAAAAGTTTGATTAATTGTGCAACTACAAAAGTGATTTTCAGTCTCACTTGCCCCTGCAATAAAATATATGTGGGTAAAACGAAACGCCAGCTTTGCATCCGCATTGGAGCGCACTTTGGAGACATTAGGAGAAATGAGCCTAAGAGTCATATAGCCCAACACTATTCGGCATACCATAGGGGGACGTCCTGAGGGCTCCACAGTCAAGGGCATTTATGCCCTGAATATCAGCAGTAGAAGGGGTGACTTTGATAGGATCCTCTTACGCAAGGAAAACTATTGGATTTACATGCTGGGGGTCCTGGCACCAAATGGCCTGAATAAAGAACTTAACCTACAGGCCTTCCTGGACACCCAATAAAGGGTGTCCTTGTGTTCTCTCTGCTCTAGTACATGTATCTTTATGGATTTGTCCCTTTCTAGATCCTTTTTGACTATGCCCTCTACACATGTGCTTTATTGGCCTCTGGCATGGTCAGTGTACTGTCCCTCTTAACGTGGCCCTTTAACTTGGCTACTTCAGGTCTTGTTATAGGTTGGAAACCCTAGGTTTGAAAGGATTCACTGCAACACAGTCTCTGGGCCTCCAATTATGGGGGTCTCTGCATACAAAAAAGAAATATATATATATAAAACAAAATATATATATATATATATGCATGGGTATGTTGCTGTAGACGTATTGTTACGTTGACCATTGACTAGATGTGAGACGTGCCATTTTAGAGGTATATACATGTATAGAGGTGATCCGTGGTGTTTTCTCTCCCTTACCATAATGTACATTTTCTGTAATTATTATTTATTTTTTTATTTTATAAATTTTTCTTTATTTTCCTTCATTTTACTTCCTGATAAAGGTCTCCACTTCATATGGTATGCTGCTTTATTGGTTCCATCATTTGTCAATTTACAGGGGAATCAAGTAGAGGAGGGTACTGGTAGGGTATTACTCTGTAGTAGCTGTATTAAATGTGGACCCCTTTTTATGGTCATATAAACGATCAGTCCCCCCCTCCCCTCTTTATTATTTGGTCTCGTTCTCAGTATTTATTAATTTGCATGATTTATAGGTGTCGGTGTATATATTTTTTCTATGTTTCTTTATTCTTGAGTAATTTGCACAGATATGGAAAATAATACCGCATCAGCACAACCACTTAGTGCCCTCTGTGGTTTTTAAGGCAAAAATTCTCATTGGCTATTGAGATGTACTTAAACCTCCATCCTCGAGAGGGCGATAGTAGAATGTGTGCTTTCCACCGCAAACGCTACAACGATGCTCTGACTGTCCGCCTGGGTCCCGCGGTGAGGAAGTCCCTTGGGGTCCCCTGGGAGCCATATCCGATTGATACGCCATCCGGCGTCTGGGGGAGCGTCACGGCATCAGCCAGGCCCATTTTGGAGCACCACAACACGGAGACAAGACGCTGTGTTGGAACACGAGGTACACTGTGGGAGATTTGAATGTGGTATGGATACTGGTGAGATACTTGACTGCTCCCCGTCTCTCCGCTCCCCCTTTTCACAGTACCATTAGTGCTCACACACGTCTCATTCCACTTATCGGCATCTAACGGTATCATGACCCAGTGCATGGTGAATCTGTCTGTAGCCCATTGAATGGTCTTGCCATCATCAGACCGTTCATTACACCGGATTTATATGGGACTTACTCTGCTGTATCTGAGTGATCTGTCTGTAGCCCACCGTTCAGTGTTGCCATCATAACACAAGACTGTACACTGGACATATTCTAATGTGGTTTTCACAGTTATTATTTGCACCTTGGGTTTTACCTCCAGACTGACAGGTGCTCCCCTACATACAGACCTTTTGGACTGGTCTGTGTGAGAAGTTTTTTCCACACATATCCATATTGCCTATGTTACAACTGGCGCCCTGTTGTCTTGTTGTTCGCCAGCCACGGTGACCACTACATGCCCCTAATGATTACCTGTATGGACTAATATGGGTCAATATTTACTGTTATGGTGGTCTATGTCATGAGCATTGTTGTTGCGTGGGGTGGTCTATCTTTTTAATTTTCTTGTGACAACGTTGTCAAGGGTGGTGGTTCACTGATTAATGCTTCTACTCTGTCTTTGATATTCTATTCAATTTTGTATATCTAATAAAGCTTTGCTTTTATTCAACTGCTCCTTGGGCTTCAGGACTTCAAACTGATAGCGGCGGATATAAAAGAGACCCTGTCCACGGCCATAGCAGACCTGCGGATAGACATCCATGCGCTGGCGGACAGAGTCCAAGATGTGGAGAAGACGACCGCTCAACATGACAATGTCCTCCGCCGGGTGAGACACAAACTGGACACCCACACCCTGCAGATGAGGGAGCTCCAGCGGCACGTGGAGGACCTCAATAACAGGGGCAGGCGTCATAACATACGGATCCGTGGTCTACCAGAGCTGATAGAGGTGGATCAGCTCGCACAGACAGTGACCGGCGTGTTTAATGAACTGTTAGACCGCCCGGCGCACACGGCCATCGCTATGGAGAGGATCCACAGAGCCCTGAGGCCAAGGGGGAGGGAGTCTGATCCCCCTAGAGACGTCATCTGCTGCATTGTAGATTTCAAGCTAAAGGAGGATATACTAAGAAAGGCCAGGAACAAGACCCAGAGACATTTTGGGAAAACCCCGGTCACCCCCCAGCCCATCTGAGCCCCAGCTCGGGCGCTCGAAACTCACATACACTCAGACCACCTTGCCTTTAAATTAGCTCCTTTCAATACATAACACCTCAATATGATACACTCTTCAACACGTAAGCCACCTCCTCAACTTAAACTATACTCTCTCAACATTAGGGGGCTCAACACCCCGGAAAAACGCTCCAAACTCCTCATGACCCTACAACGGACAAAAGTGGACATGGTGTTTCTCCAGGAAACTCACTTCCGTTCAGATTGCGTCCCCAAACTCCATAGCAGATTCTATCCTTCGGTCTATCACGCCCCAAATGAAGACTCAAAGTCCAAAGGGGTTTCAATCCTGATATCCAGGAACTGCCCAATCCAAGTCCAAGATACCTTGAGGGATAGGTCAGGCAGATTCCTGTTCCTCAAGGGATAGGTATATGGCAGGCCTATCACGCTAGCCAACCTCTATGCACCTAATAAACTCCAAGTATCTTTCTTTAGGGACACTCTGCAACTACTCACATCCTTTGAAACCGGACTGGTGATCGCTGGAGGGGATTTTAATTTGCCCCTTACCCCGGCACAGTATACATCAACAGGCTCATCTTCTATTACCTGCAGGGCCTTGAAAACAATCAAATCACTGCTAAGCGAGCTGACCCTCCACGACACCTGGCGTACGCTAAACCCAAACACCAAAGACTTTACCTTTTTTTCCCGACCCCATAATCGCTACACCAGGATTGACTACTTCTTCCTCACACAAGCCGACTTAACATGTCTCACAAACGCGTCAATTGATCCCATATGCTCCTCTCTGACCACAATCCTATTTCCATGACCCTGAACCTCCAGATGGGACATAGCAGGTCTAATATATGGAGGCTAGATAATTCCCTTCTCTCAGACCCCAAAAACCTAAAAAACATACAAACTCGACTGAGGCAATACATTCAGGAGAACGGATTTGCTGAGACCTCCCTGAACATGCAATGGGCGGCTCACAAATGTGTGGTCAGAGGTGAGCCATTGCAGCTAGACTTAAGAAAATGAGACTGGCACACATCAATGAGTTATCGGCCAAGATCAACTCCCTGGAAAGTGAACAAACAATCATTAGCATCCCAAACCCTGTCCGAACTCTTGAAGACCAGAGAAGAGCTCCTGGAAGTGCTAGAGAAATCAATAAAACGCAAATACACACTCACACGTAAACTGTTTTATGAGCACGGTAACAAAGCAGGGAAGCTTTTGGCCAGGGCCCTTCAAGCTAAAAAAGCAGCTACCACGATACACTACATCACGGACCCCAAAGGCAGTAAACTAGTCACCTCGGAAGACATAGCGGCACAATTTGTCACGTACTACTCCAAACTATATAACCTATCCCCCACAACACACCCCAGGGGAACAAAAAAAGAGAAGAGACCCTCAACAATTTTCTAGAACTGTACAGCCCAAAGCCCATCTCTGCGGAGGAACAAACAGACTTAAACCGTCCCATTGACCTGGAGGAAACCAGGAAAGCGTTACAACAACTAAAGACGGGAAGGAGCCCGGGCCCAGATGGTCTCACTGTGGGATATTATAAGACCTTTGCAGACGTTCTACTCATTTTGTGCAAACGTTTAATTCGCTGGCAACCTCACCCAACAACCATAGGAAGATGTTCTAAGCCCACATAACAGTGATCCCGAAGGGAGATAAGGACCCAGCCTTGGTCTCAAAACTATAGGCCCATATCCCTTCTAAATGTGGACCTGAAGCTATATGCCAAGCTCCTAGCCAATAGAATACTCCCTGTTCTCCCCAACCTAGTCTCCATGGATCAGGTAGGCTTTATACCTGGCCAGGAGGCTAGGGACAATACTATAAAGGCCATACACATCCATCACTGGCTCTCCACATCCTCTAAACCTGGCTTTTTTCTTTCCCTTGATGCAGAGAAGGCATTCGACAGGGTAGCTTGGGACTACATGACAGCGGCTCTTAGGGCAATGGGATTACACGGTCGGATCCTCCAATTTATTCTAGCTCTATACTCCTGCCCGTCCGCAAGGGTACGGGTAAACGGACACCTGTCAGACGCCTTCTCTGTCACCAACGGAACCCGCCAGGGATGCCCCCTGTCCCCCCTCATTTTTATACTTACTTTAGAACCCTTCCTCCGCAGACTTAGGGTGAACCCAGACATTAAAGGAATTGAAGTTAGGAACAAAGAACATAAACTTGCCGCATATGCAGACGACATACTGCTCTTCCTGTCAGACCCTGCTACTACCATCCCCTTGTTAAAGGACCTTGCCCTGTTTAAGGAGTTGGCACATCTCCAAATAAACTTGGCCAAGTCCAAAGCCTTGAATGTCTCCCTTCCAGAGCCTCTTGTCACACAATGCCAGGCAAATTTCCCCTTTGGCTGGGAACCACATAATATCACTTACCTAGGCATTAAACTCCCCAGGAATCTCGCAGACCTTTATGCCGACAACTACCTGCACATCTTAAAAACCATTCAACAGGACCTCCACAAATGGCATAAAACCTCAGTTTTGTGGTTTGGAAGGGCGGCAATCGTCAAAATGAACGTTCTACCCCGAATCCTCTACCACTTCCAAACCATGCCGATTAATCTTCCTCCGATTCTTCTTTACCACCTTTCAGAGATTTTGCGGTAATTTTCTTTGGTCCCGAAAACGCCCACGCTTGGGCTAAACTAACCACCCCTAAATTGAAGGGCGGAATCGGTCTCCCGGATTTGTACCGGTACTACGGAGTCTTGCCAGATAGCTAGGGTGGTGGACTGGCATGTAAACAAGCCCACAAAAGACTGGATAGCTTTGGAGGAGTCCTTCTCCCCAGTCCCCCTAAACCTCCTGCCATGGATCAATCCACACCTCACCCCTGGTGTAAGCTCTAAGCACCCCCTCACGGCCCCAACACTACTTACTGTTAGGACTGCGTGCAAGCAGTGGAAAATTGCCACATCCCCAGGCCCCCTGACCCCGCTTAGGGGAAATCCTGAGCTCCCACCAGGAGTGCTGGAACATAGCGCTTCCGACACTCCACACTCAAATGTGTTGAGGGCGGAAACCTTTTTTGAGAAAGGTGAGCTTCTGCAATTCCAAACTCTGACATCCCACTTCCCCGATCTTCACATTGCGTTCTTTCAATATTTACAAATAAGGCACTATCTGAACACCGCCAAACCGCTGTCAAGGTGGTGCAGGGATCGACACCCTTTGAGGCGTTGTGTACGAGATCGGAACCTCGAAGGCACGTAATCTCAGAGATATACCTCATGCTTTTTGCTGACTGCGACCCAAAAGATAATGTGATGAGTAAAAGGTGGGAATCAGAACCCTCACTAGATTTTTCGATGGATGACTGGGAGCACATCTATACACACACATTCACAAGGGCTCGATCAATGCCTCCACACAAAGAAATAACTTTAAAATTTACTCAAGATGGTACAGAACCCCTGATAAATTGCACAGGTGCTACCCCAACGTATCCCCTATGTGCTGGAGATGTGGCGGAGCGACAGGGTCAATGTTACATATCTGGTGGGAATGCCCCCTGCTACAACCGTTCTGGTCAGAAATACATCGCCTTATCTCCCAGATCACGACATACACCCCGGAATACACACCGGCCTAATATCTCCTGCACCACACATCTCTACCTCAATCAGCATATTCTAAATCCCTGACCCTACATCACATTAATGCCGCCAAACGGTGCATCCCACGAAATTGGAAGAACAAGTCCCTTCCGACTATTGCAGATTGGATTGGACAGGTACAACAGGTCTCGGATATGGAAGACCTGATCCACCAATCTAATGACACCCCCGGCAAATTTCATAAAATCTGGGCATGTTGGAGACATTTTACAGAATCGCAAGAATTCCTTGACTTAACCAAACGCGACACTCTGCGCCCTGCCCACTGAACACTCTAAGAACAACATCACCTTAGGGAAAGTCAATCAAAAAGGTGAAGGCACGCCCACTTTTTTGGCTCAACACACTACACAAGTGCACAGTCCTGGTGTGCAGGGATAGTGGGGGCCTGCTCTGAGCGTTCACTAGGCATGGCGCTCCTCTCACGCTCCCGCCCACAGTGAGTACCCATTAGGGGTGGGCGGCAGCGGGGAAGGAGAGCTGAATCTCTCACTCTATTACCTAGGGAAGACCCCAAAATGTTAATCATCAATTGTATAACAAATGTGGGGGCAGTGGAATTATTGCATATGCTCATTACACCACAATGACTAATTATGTGCCTGATAATTCATCCCACAAATGTAAATAGATACTTAAAAATGTTTTTGTTATCAGCTGCGACTGTTGTAAATTGGAAAACTTCAACACTGAACCAGATGCCTTACATGGACTTACCTAGTCCACATGTTTATGTTATATGCCCTCAGATATACCCCTGCGTGGGTGAATATTTGTCAAGATATTATGCTTTCAAATAAAATATTTTTGAAACAAAAAAAAAAAAATGTTCAACGGACTAGGCCAGACAACCTCCTTTCCCCCGACCTCACTTCTAACACACGTCTCAGTAATATCAAAGGAAGGGAAAGATCCCTCGTTCTGCGGCAGCTACCGGGCCAACGTGGACCTGAAGCTTTTTACTAATAATCGCCTCTCGACTACAATCCTTATTACCTTAGCTAGTCCACTTAGACCAGGTGGGCTTCATTCCAACACACGAAGCAAGGGACAACACTGTTAAGGTGTTTAATCTGGTTCACTTCGCCAATCACACACATTCTCCCAGTGTGTTCCTTAGCACCGACGTGGAGAAGGCCTTTGATCGGGTGAACTGGGCCTTTACGATTGCAGTTCTGCGACATATGGGTCTTGGAGAACAGATGTGGGTGGCTTTGCCCTCCTCTTTGCGACAATCTCTGCAACACAATTTTGGCTTTAAATGGACGTCCTCTTCACTGAAGTACTTGGGCACCCATATCCCCCCGAATTTAGCCGACACGTTTAAACTGAACTTCCCACCCCTGCTCAGTGAGGTTCTTTTCCTCTTGGACAAATGGGACCGAGGATTACATTCCTGGTTTGGTCAATGTAACATACTCAAAATGAGCATCCTAACATAATTTCTATACCTCTTTCAAACGCTGCCCATCACCATCCCATCGGCCTTCTTTCGCCAAATTGCTTCCCTCTTCACACAGTTTATCTGGGCTCACAAAAGGCCTAGGATCAATAGACGTATCCTGACGCTTCCTAAAATCCATGGGGGGGGGGGGGTAGCTGCCCTGGATACTTTCAAATACTACCAAGCGGCTCACCTTGGCAGAGTAATAGATTGGTGTAGGCACGCGGATATTAAGCTCTGGACGGTAATTGAGCAGCAATATAGCCCTATCCCCCTCACTAGAGCGCTGTCTCTACCAGTGCCTCTCAAGTCTCCCGCCACTATAGGCCCTACTCTCAAGGTGGGTCATTTGGCCTGTACAAAGCTGGAACTCTCCTCTGCCCAATCTCCACTATTCCCTATATTGGGAAACACTAGCTTCCCCTCCGGCATAGAACCCGGCCCGTTTGGGACTCTCTGGGAGAGGAACTGCTTCCAAGTTACCCATTTTTTACATGACAACACCTGGCCCACGATCCCTATACTGACGCATCCGGATGGGCGGTCCAGATTACCCTTCTGGCAAGCTCTCCAACTCCAGCACTTTTTCCGAACCCTAGACCCTCCAGCTCAGTTTCGTAGTCAGCGGACCATGTTTGAATCCTACTGCCAGGACAGGGAACCCCTTCCCCGTATCCTCTCCAAGATGTATGCCTTGCTTATTCCCCCCCCCCCCAGAAAGTTTTGTCATGCCGAGTCTTGAAAAATGGGAAAGAGATCTAGATAGGACCTTTACATCAACCCAGAGACAAAACCTCATCCACCTCTCACTGAAGTCATCTATCTGCACGCGCATGCAAGAATCCAATTATAATCTACTGACCTGCTGGTATCTCACCCCGTCGGCCCTGAGCAAATTTTATCCAGAAGTGTCGGATAGGTGCTGGAGATGAGAGAGGAACTCTACTTCACGTATTTTGGTCATGTCCAAAGCTCCAACAGTACTGGTCTGAGGTGCAGAGGATCTCCCAACAATTCAGACTTTCCCATCCCAAGGGATCCGGCCTTCTTCTTGCTTCACTGCTCACAAATACCGCTACAAACCTACAAGAAGTCAATCCTTTGTCCCTTGACTAACGTCGTCAAGGCCCGTCTCAAGCTGTGTTGGAAAGACCCTAACCCCCCCTCCATCTCTATGTGGCCTAATAAGGTCAGAAGTGTGAACGCCCTGGAAGATCTGGTACTCACTGCCCAAAATAGAAGAGAACGATATACGAAGACATGGGCATACTGGAACATGTTCGTATATTCGGACAAGGGGGAAGTCCCTCCTAGAGAATGATTCTTCTAATCTTCTGTACTTTTTGCATGCACGCATCTCTCTGGCCTCCCCCTTAACTCCCCCCTCCCATTTTTTCTCCTTTCTTCCTCTCTTTGCTCCCCCCCACCTCACCTCCTCCCCTCCTGCCCCATCCTTTGTTCCGACATTCTCACAGATATCACGATGTTTCAGGGATTTAGTCCCTCTCTATTTAAAACAATGTATTATCCGCGAAAGGTACAGGTAGTAACTGGTTGCCATCAGATCATTTGATGCAAGTTCTCCAATTTAGTGTTAAGGTGGTTATAAAACCCTAGTTTCAGCAACCCAACTTTACTCTGTGTTATTATGGTCTGTACCAATGCTAGCGGTGTCAAAGCGCCCCTCGAACGGGTGGTGTTGTATATGCTGTTGGATTCTATTAATAAATAATTTGAAAAAATGTGAAATTGGCATCCAAGTTTAAATGGTTATAAATGGGTTGATGAAGACTCTAAATGGAATTCTTATGGCAAAAGTCAATCAGTGTATTCCAACTGCACACTATACCAGATTCAGCATTTCTCAATAGGGTGCAGTAGTAACCAACTGGCATTGTGACAGCCATAAATATATGCTACCAGCGTATCTTATTCTTTGAGTAATCATTTACACATGCCTTTACGAAGGAGTCCTGCACAGCTTTGAAACACTGTACTAGGGTGTATTTTACATTATGCTACAATAATAAGAAATAAAGCGGTATAAAACTTGACCATACAAAAAAAAAAATGTTTTTAAAGTGGTCCCCCTGCAGTTATATGCTATATTGTGCTAGTATGCATCTCAAACTAGCACACGGACAAACTTATCTTTCAAGCTGAGCCCTCCAACATTGAGCTGTCACCACTTCCAATTCTTCCATCTACACATTCTCTAGCCATGTGAATGCCCAGGCTACAATGATGTCACTTCCATGCATGCCCATGGGAATCGCCATTGTGTCACGGGGCTCTCTGCAATCAGGGCACACTCAATGTACTGTTAATGGAGCGCGTACTGTGCACGTGCCAGTGATGTCTTCAGCTGAAGCTGATGTGAATATCTACTAAACGCCAAAAGTTTAGGAGATATTCACAGTACCTACCATTAAGACTTATTTTAAGCTTACCTGTGGTGAAAATGTAAAAACTTAGTATTTAACACCACTTTAAGGTGTGCTAGCAGCATATTTCACAGTATTTATTTTCTCCCAGCAGTCAACTGCCTGTATTAAAATGGAAACAACTATTACTCCTTACTATAGAGGAACTATAAAAACACTAAATTTTAAAGGGGCAAATTTTACTAAACTGCAATCATTGCTACAGAACATAAATTGGGAATAAATCCTAGAAGCATTGAACACAGAAGAGAAATGGGAATGCTTTAAAAGAATATTAGACAAAGGTATCACACACTGCATTCCAATGGGCAACAAATATAGGAGAGCTAAGAATAAGCCTGCGTGGATAAACCTTAATGTACAAAACCTCATCAAGGAGAAAACTATGACCTATAAAAAATGTAAAGGGAATGGGTCACCATTAGCTTTCCAACACTACAAGGAATGCTGTAAGTAGTGTAAAACCGCAATCAGGATGGCTAAAAACGACTACGAGAGACACATAGTGGAAGTAAAAAAAACAAAAAATTCTTTAGATATATTAACAGTAAAAGGGTCAAATTAGAGCACATTGCACACATAAAAGATGAGGATGGGAGGATGGTTACAGATGACACAAACAAGGCAACTGTACTAAATGCCTTCTTCTCCTCAGGGTTTACTGACCGTGGCTGTACTATTAGTGACACAACACAGGACATACCCTCGTGGCTAACAGAGGATGGAGTCAGGGAATGCCTTAACCACTTAACAACCGCCCCATAGACAATTGACGTCTACAGGGCGGTTGCTTAATTCTGGGAGGACGTCTATTGACGTCCTCCCAGAATCGCGCTTCCCGCGCGCCCCCTGGGGCGCGCACACGGGAACATCCGTGACCGTCGGGTCCGGGGGACCCGACTGATCACGGATCGTGGTGAATGGCCGCTGTGCGCGGCCTTTCACCACGTGATCGCGCCGTCAAATGACGGCGTGATCACATGTAAACAAGCCGGCGGAAGCGCCGGCTTCTCTCTCCTCTCCGCACCGATCGGTGCAGTGTGAGAGGAGAGAGGGGGGAGAGAGGTGGCGCTGCAGCGCTGTGGGCAATGTGTAATGCCCACAGCGCTGCCTAGTGACAAAATACTCCCCCCCACCATCTATTTACCACCCACCCACCA
>BLSH010165358.1:477214-491051 GCA_018402905.1 Glandirana rugosa
TTTAACATACTTGTTTTCTATAGTTGTTATTCATATGTTTCGACACTATCTATTTTTCCAACGAATGGGGTTCCTCCGGCATAAGTTTAGGTTACCGGTTCCCGTACGGGGTTTCCCCGATAGGGGGGATACCGCCTGTACCCCCTGTTTGCCTCGTTTTACCGATCTATATATTTCTATTTTGTACGCAGTATATGGCTGGTTTTAGATCATACTTTATTTCTCTAGGTCCACCACTTTCTCTACTACACACGTCCCTGATATTTCCTCCCCCCCTTTATAACTTATAAATAGATGGTAGGCAGACAAAAGAACCTGGATCTACCACCAAACCCTGGTGGTGAAAGAGATGATGTGTGCAGGGACTACAAAGGGAGGGGGGGGGGGATAATAAATAATATGGGAGGGATGAAAGGGAGGAAAGAATGAGGGACATGGGTAAGAGCAAAGGAAAGGGGAAAGGGTGAAGAGTGAAAGAGGAGGGAGGGAACAAAAAAAGGGGGGGGGGGTCCCAAACCACCATCTAGGTCCAAGAAAACAGACGGATGGTAGATAAATATTCAATATTTCCCCCCCTCCTTTATAGTCCCTGCACACATCATCTCTTTCACCACCTGGATCTCTTTATTTCATACTAGATTTTGGTCGGTATATGACGCATGTTTTATCTTTATATATCTAGCCATTTTGCTCCGTTTGTCCCCCATGTCCGCCATAGGGGGGATAGCCCCTTTGGGGCATGCCCTTGGCCATTGGATTTGAATACGGCCTCCTTGGGGTAAGCAACCTTTTTATCTATCACAGCTTTGTATACTTATTGTTGATATCTTTTGTTCATACAATTTGTTTATATTTTCTGATTGTATTTTTGTATCATATATATCGTTTCCAAACTTCACAGATGTTCTAGAGGTCAATTCTCCTGAAGAAGCAGAATTTCTACGAAACCGGCCGAGAACATCAGAAACAATCTGAGATTGGTACCACTCAGGCCTCTGGCTTCATCAGAGGACCATAGACAGCACCCTGCAACCCCCAGCAGGGGCTGTAAATTCATTGTTTTTAATCTCAATATGTTGTCACTTATTTGTTGATGTATATTTGTTACTTTAATAAATTGTTACATTTTTTATATATTACGTGTGTTCCATGGGTGCCGAGATAGTCCATGTTTCTCAATTGGTGTAGTGTTGCTAGCAGATAAACAAAGAGCTGAAACCAAACTGACAACTGACTGTCGCTTCCGGTTTCCGGGGTCACAGAGGAGGAAGAACAATGTCAGTTCTCAGTTCCTCTCTCTGTGTTATGCAGCCATCGTCGTCGGTCACAGTGCTCCCCAGCCTCCCAATCGGACGGGTGAGCCTAAGAAAGGAGGAGGAGGGGCACCCCTTCTGCCACCCTCAGAACTGATTCCGATATCTCTTCTGCTTTACAGGGAATTGCAGGCTGCAAATTTTGATACTGGGATGATGCCTGGCACTTTAACCACTTCAGCCCCGGAAGGATTTCCAGCTTTAGGACAGGAGCCCTTTTTGCGATTCGGCACTGCGTCGCTTTAACTGAAAATTGCGCGGTCGTGCGACGTTGTACCCAAATGAAATTTGCGTCCTTTTTTTCCCACAAATAGAGCTTTCTTTTGGTGGTATTTGATCCCCTCTGCGTCATTTTTGATCGCCGCTATAAACAAAAGAAGAGCGACAATTTTGCAAAAAAAAACAAATTTCTTACTTTTTGCTAGAATACAAATCAAAAAAAAAATATAAAAAAACATTTTTTTTCACTGTTTTTGGCCGATTTATATTCTTCCTCATATTTGCGATAAAAAAAAAATCGCAATCGGCGTTTATTGATTGGTTTGCGCAAAAGTGGTCGCGTTTATGGATGATGAGAATTCATTTTTGGGTTTTTTTTTTTTTTTTTTTTTACTAATAATGGCGGTGATCTGCGATTTTTAGCGGCACTGCGATATTTCAGCTGACATGTCGGACCATTTTGACACTTTTTTGGGACCATTGGCATTTATACAGCAATCAGTGCTATAAAAATGCACTGATTACTGTGTAAATGTCATTGGCAGTGAAGGGGTTAACCTGCAGGGGGCGCTCTAAGGGTTAAATATGTTCCCTGGGCATGTTCTAAATGTAGGGGGACTGCACTATCTGGGGAAGGGAAGTGGTCACAGCCTTCGTATACAGGAAGGCTGTGATCACAGCCCTTCCCCCTTCACACAGAGCGGAGGTCCGTGTTTACATACACGGACCTCCGCTCCTCCGCTTGGGGGGGCCATCGCGGGTAGCCGGCGGCAATCAAAGCCGCCACACCCGCTCCCTGGCCCTCCCCGAACACAGTGAGCGCGCGGATGTCCTACGGTCGGGAAGTATTTTGACTAAAAGGGTCTGTTTATTAATGAATTGAGAGGCAATTCGCCCATCAGTTTCCCTCTGTAATCATTCTATGTATAATATGTCCAGCAGCTGTTAGGTGAATGTCATTTGACTCTGCAAAGTACAGTACAAGTTATTTTATAGTAATATGGGCAAATATTTGGATGAATCTTCACGAGTAACCAAATTAAAATGCACGAAAAACACTGAATGTAAAATGAACGAATGATTCATAGGTTCACACCGTCCAGTCACAGATTGTGTTTCATAGAAGGTGTAGTACGGCGTCTATGAATGGAGGAGCAGGGCGGGACATACGGGCATAGTCAGGCACTCCTGATGAGAGCCTGTGATCGCTCACTTAGTGCTATTAACCAGTTGCCTACCTTGGGCGTCTTACAAACGTCCATAAAACCCCCACCTCTGTACACAGGACATTTCTTGTATGCCTTGCGCTATCTTATCTTTTCTTATCTCCTTCTATTCAGCTCCTGTGCACAGCCATAAATTTCTATGACTGGGAGCTACTCTGAAGCCTTCCTCGCCGAAAAATCACTCTGACAGACAATCTAAGGGAGAATTCAATGTAAGGCCTCTTTCACACGAGCAGCTATTCTGCCGTTGCTAAATGCAAGCCAGATACCAGACTCCAAAGCACAACGATTACTTGCATTTGTACATTCAGATTAGCCACGATTATGTGCAGCTACATTTAGCTGAAGTGGAAACATTCCTGACATTTCTGAAATGCTTCCTATTGATTTTCTATGCTTGTTGCCGTTGCTAATCCGTAGGTGACACAGTGCACTGCTTTTACCTGCAGATAGCTGCATTGCATCGTTCCTGGACGCATTCAAATCCATTTTTTCTAATCGTTCTAAATCGTCTGTAACGAAACCGTTGCTAAATGCAGAGTGTGAATGGGGCTATAGGAAAGCATTGTCACAGTATAGCTATGGTAGATAACTTTATCTATCCGCAGCTAAAAGCTGGATTCTATCCGTCCGTGTGAAAGGGGCCTAACATTTTAAGCTAAAACAAAACAAGTAACATAGTAGCTATCTTATCTCCTGTGTTTCCCTGTCAGGCAGATTTGTGAGTAAGGGCCGGTTCACACTGCTGCGATGCGGGAACCCTGCGAATCCTCCCGGTGGCAGTTCACACTGCTATATGCGAACTGCGGGGAGTATAGAAAGCTAATGACACCCCCAAATCAGTTTGCATGTCGCACTGCGAACTGCAAACACACACAGGATTCGGATTGCATGGTGTGAACACCCATGTGATCCGGTTCTGCTGCTGTAGAAAAAAATGGTCCTGTGCGAGTAGGCTCTGATTGTGATGCGAATTCAGCCATACTATCTCTATGGCTGAATTTGCATCACACAGAGATCGCATGTGTTTCACACTGCAGTGCGGTGCGAAACACATCCAATCTGGCCGCACACTGGCCCTGAGAGCTGCAGCTGACAGAGAAATTTTTTTGTGTGCACAGGGAATTAACTCTTAATTAACCAGGACATTCTCTATTTTTTTACTACTTAACCCTTTCATTTCAACCTGTGTAATCACTATTTAACACTTTCACTTAAGGTTAGAAATGTCCCTTGTGCTTATTTTTTTAATTTTTTTTTTAAACTTCAAGAGGAGCTCAAGGCTCCTTTAGAAATATTAAGACACTTACCTGTGTAGTGGTGTACTCACCCAAGCCAATATTTCAATCAGCTATAGGATGCTGCCGCCACCATCTCTTCCATACGGCTTTACAGCCGGTCCCCTGCGGCGCATCTGCGAAGCATGCTGCGCTCTGTGAATGGGCCGGCTGCAGGGGAACTTCAAAACCAGATACCTGCTCCCCCCCAAAAGGTGGAGGGGGGGAGGCAAACAAGTGGAGCTTCCCCTTTTGGGTGGAGCTCCGCTTTAAATTCCTTTTCCTTTAGACACAAAGACATCCCTCTGCAATTACCATAATGTGTTCTACCAAGTTCATTATATAGACCATTATTGTATTTACGCATGATGATCAAGACAAAATACGTTCGGTTCAGTTAATTTTTCCTCATAACGGAGGTCCTCCATGCCTCTTATGAGTTTACCTGCTGTCTTTTTACTCACTCTACATTATTTTTGTGAACTGATGCTAAAAAAATTAACTGCATATTCAAGATAAAGTCTTATTAAAGCTTTTTACAGGGGCATGGTTATTTACGGTATCTCTCCTATACCTCGTAATACAACACAAGAAAGCATTTTTTTCTATAGAAACTGCATATTGGCATTGCATGCTATTAGTAAAAGTATGATCAACCAAAACATCCAGTATCTTCTATATCATAGACCCAGTTGCACTCCCTCTAGAATGTATGATGCATGCATATATCTACCACCCAAGTGCATAACTTTACATTCATCAACAATAAACCTCATTTGCCATACATTTGTGCAATTGAGGTCTGAATGAAGTTAGAGAAATGTTGTAGAGATTTTTTCATGCTTGGCCTTGTTGTCTATATGGATGCTCAAGAAATGGTACTTTTGATCCCAAACTCTTTGTCATTTATAAATAGCTTAAAAAAAACCTTGGGGTGTTTATTTACAAACTGAATTTTCTAAGCCTACTGACCCTCAAGAGGTTGTAAACTTCCCTTTACTCTTTGTACCTATAGGTAAGCCTAGAATAAGCCTATAGTTAAGCCTAGAATAAGGCTTACCTATAGGTACTGTAAATATCTCCTAAACGTGCACAGTTTAGGAGACATATACAGTATACTGCGCCACTGTAATCGGCACATGCGCTCTGAAGAAACGGGTACCCGTGCCATTTCCTCAGTAACGAGTGCCATGACCAGCGGCTCCCAAGAGCATGCGTGGGAGTGACGTCCCGCGGCTCCGGCCAGTCACAGAGCCGGAGTCTGCGGCCCCGGAAGGAAGAGGGGCAAAGATACATTCGGCCTGCAGCGGGGGCAGCGCGGGCTTCCTTTGGAGGTTCAGTGTCACATAATGTGCTAGTATGATTATGTCTTTACTTTGCAGGGAAGGTAGGAGAATTTTTTTTTTTTTCTGAAGGGTTTACTTCATCTTTAACTTACACAATAGCAGTCTATGGGGAACAGTGTCAAATACGTTAGCAAAATCCAGGCACACTATATCCATAGCCAGTCGTCTAGTTTTATTTTTTTACTTCCTCCTAAAAGAAGATAAACTTTGTTCTTTCATGAATCCATGCTGACTATTACTTATATTACTTATAAAATATGCAGCCACCCACAGGGGTAAGTCCAGGTCCCCGGGCAATCTTTGGGTCACGGCAAGGTTTAAGTCTGGGGGAGCAGATCATTAATATGGACACAGCAAGGGTAAAGACTGCAATCTGGCCAGCAAGGGTTACATCCAACAGCACAGGATAGCCAGTTCAGTAGAGAGAGGTCAGGGGTAGTTCGCTGGGTCCTGGGTAGAGCTGTACGATTCTGGCCAAAATGAGAATCACAATGTTTTTGCTTAGAATAAAGATCACGATTCTCGCGGCGTAACATCTTCCATATACAAAACAATTGGGCTTACAGCACTGTTTAGTTTTTTGAAAGGGTAATTTTTCCAAAAAAATTGCGTTTTAAAGACCGCTGCGCAAATACCGTGTGACATAAAATATTGCAACAACCGCCATCTTATTCTCTAGGGTCTCTGCTAAAAAAAATATATAATGTTTGAGGGTTCTGAGTCATTTTCTAGCACAAAATACTGGATTTTTATTTGTAAGCAGCAAAACCAGAAAAGATTTAGTCTTTAAATGGTTAAACTGAACATCTTCTATACACGGAGTTCATGCCTTTGAAGTAATTACTTTGTATCTCTTCTAGCGTCTTTATCAGCATGACTTCAGAACTTGGCTCTCTGCCCAGACTTGGCAGTCTCCCCAGAGACTCAGGTTGCTCCGACTTAGAAAAGACTTCAGGCGACTTGCATTGACTTTTATTACAGTCAAGTCGCGCTGAGTCGCCCCGCAAGTCGGACCCCATTAACTGCACTAAAAATCGCAGTAATGTCCGATGGAGATCGCAGGGGGGGTGGATCGAGATCGCAATTTTAATATGATTAATTGTGCAGCTCTAGTCCTGGGGAAGAAGAATAGGACATGCTCCCCGCATGTAGAAGTGTGGAGTGGTGGGAGATGTGTAGGGAGTGGAGAGGGGAGTGCCCATGATGTAGACAATAAGGCCCCTTTAACACAATCGGACCAATCGGATAGGCTGTCCATTTTCAGGCAGATCTAATCGGGTCACCCATTGACTTCTATGTGGAGGCAGATGTCAGCGGATATGTGTCCACTGACACCCACCTCGCATCCAATCCGACAAGATCCGCTGAAAACAGATGTATGGAGATACGTTTGCCATCCATCCAGCGGGTCGGATCGGATGAAAATGGACAGGCTGTCCATTTTCTTCCGATCTCCCCATAGAGGAGAGCGGAACTCTGACAGATCCATCTCAGCACAGTGAGCAGAGATGGACCTGTCATCTGCCTGCTCAGCTGGGATCAACTGAGCGATCCTCGCTGAGCAAGTGGAGTCCGTCAAAACGGATCCACCCCCTGTGAAAGGGGCCTAAAGATGAAATTAAGCCTCATCTTTATTTCCGCTCACACTTGTAGCAAGTCTTTTTCTGTGTTGAAACTTGTTACTCCTAATTCCATGAAAACTTGCATCTGATATAACCTTTTAAAAGCTGCAGTAGTTATCTTGGGCCGACCTCCATTTCATATCTGAATGACTTCAATCGTCATCAATCCCATATTCTCCTGTCTCTACTGTTGTTGGGTGGCATCTAATAGCTATTAGTTTTTTCTGCCATCAATCATTTTTGCTCTTCATCAGATGTAGGTGTGATGGATAGAGCTGGCATCAGTAACTTACAGTGTTACTAAACCCAGGACACTGCATTCACTATATATGGTCTCCCACAGTACACAGCACATGGAAATGCAATTATTTTATTAAATATGAACTATCAGCAGTATTATAGCAGCCTTGTGACTTCTATCAGTGTCTGGCCGAGCACTGCTTAACGATTGTAGGAGGAGTTTTTATTCTGCTCTGAATGTCCTATGAGGCTGCATGACCCCTGACCCTCTGTCTGGACAGTGCCGATTGGCCCTGTGCTGATCAGATGCACCTTCCCAAAAAAAAAAAACTCTCTAGCAATACACACCAATCTGAGCACGTGCAGAGTGCCTCCAAGGCTCTTTTCTATCATGGATTGGGGGACAGTAAAAGAAGGGGAAGATTAGAGAAGGCAGGATCACAATGATTTTACACAATGTGGAGGATTAACCCCTTAGGTTCCACAGGGAGTATAACCAGAATGCTTTACTGCATATACAGACTGATTTTACCTTTTGTGGGTTTAGTAACACTTTAACTGTTGTTCCAGAGCATTATTATATAAGAACGTATCCCTGGCCTCTTTCTAGACATGTAGCTGTTGGATGGTGCAAACTTTAGATGTACAATCTCTGTTGTTCAGTTGGTCTATAACACTCTATTAGAGTGTAATGTGATTTAAGCTTACAGGCCTGTAGTTACTTGGCAACGATTTTGATCCCTTTTTAAATATAGGCACCACATTGGTATTTCTGGTCACTGTGCATATGAGAGTCGGTCTTACTTCTCCTGGGGATCACAGGAATGCATTTGATTCTGCAATCTTGTGACCTGCATTCAGCCAAAATCAGCTAAAGCCCACTGCCAGCTGACATCACTCAGCCAGTCCAGGCTCTGGAGAGATGCCGACTTTAATGTCAGAATCCACCCAAATACCTGGACTGGCAGCTTACTCAGGCTCTTACTGTGCCACTGAGATCATGAGCCAGCTGCTCCTGCTCCTTGCACAGCCCAGCACTAGCAGTCACTGTCAGTCCTCGGTCTCAGAGGCGGCGGGGGACAAGATTCACCTAGCTGAGTTTTCTAATCCCACACTTTTAACTGCCCATACACATATAGATGTACAACACAGTTGGAATCTAACAGATTCCTCCGTCCATGCTACACAGCGAGGATGGGCATATCTCCCACTATCTCTATTGAGTTTCGACAGCTGTCCCCCCTGGATGTCAAAATACATGAACAGAGGCTGCATCTGATTGGGTGCAGCTGTTTGGCTGACAATTTGGTGAATGGCACCTTTGCTGAGGGTACCTAAAAAAACAACAACAATCACTATAGTAGCGGTGACTACTACAGTGATTCTCAGCTTCCACAGTGATCTCACAAGTAAGGCATATGCACACTTAAGGCTGGTACACAAGCCAAATATTGTTCAGTTCAACAGAACCCGGACAACATTTGTCCAGTGTGTACAACAGCCTCTCCAACAGAAGTGCTGATCAGTGTGTTCTGGCAGGAGGGGGGAGTCCCCCTATGAGAATATAATAGCACAGTGGGGAACATCGCCACATTAACATCGCTTAGTTAGTTGGGTGACCTGCTGGGTTGAACGAAAAATAAACTTCCAGTGTGTACCTAGCATTACATTAGTTCAAGCTGGACTAATGTAACTATACAAAAAAAAAAAAAAATATGGAATCCTAGAAATCAGCTTTAATGGTAGGTTGTCCACCTACTCATATGTAAGCAGGTGCTATGTGAAGGGGAAATGCACAGTGTCTGGAGCAACTACGACACCGATTAGCCTGACGAGTAGTGTCATTGCATAAACATGATGTCTGTAATGTTTCAAATTTCAATAGTTAATATTCGTTTCATGAGGACAAATACAGATTCCATTTCATAATTGATACACATTCCACATCTGTACAATATTTATGTTTGAGCTCTGATTATCATCATGGGGTTAAATTATGAATTCAGTTAAACTAGCATATATTAGTAAACTCACGCTAATGTATTTTGAGGTTATCCTTTTTTTTTTACTATTTACTCTGGGGGCATAATTATACATACATGGCCTGGGACTACAAATAACAATACTCTGTTCTTTTCATTCAGCAGGCAGGCTTTGACCCCCCCCCCCCCACCCCCAAGATATTGTACTTTAACAGCTGAACCCACCACTGTCAGAATACATTGATTAGCGTTTGCAACCAAACGACACTTTCTAGCTTGTTCCTTTGACAGAAGTCGATGAAAGGATCAACTTCTATCAAACAGAAGTTCAATCAGTGTATGGCCAGCTTTAGCCAGGTAGTCCAGTTCCCAGTCACCAGCTGCTCTTTAGATGGTTCAAACTTGCAATACCAATGTTAACCTGTTTTCAGAGCAGACTGAACAGATCCTGGCTCTTGTTTATCTAGCAAAGGTTTGAAATGATGGAACCACATTATGGTTTACTAAGGCCAACATCACGGTTTCCATGTCCAGCAGGTTCCATAGCCCTGTGCAGGAAAAATAGTCATTCATTCTCCAGGCTTTCTGTGTAGAATGGCATAATTTTGTGAAGATTTATAGAAAAATTGTACATAAAAAGTAATTATATACATTTTACTAATAAAGCATAGGAGTATACTTTATCAAGCTAACATTTCTTTAATCATGCATGAGCTAAACCTAGTGTCAGGAACAACAGTTATGTCAGTAGGAAGTAGGAGGTATTTGGAAAGAATAAGCACATGACCAAATACCACTAATGTATAAGGTGCTCTCACTTCTGAAGATGACTGTAAGCATGCCGTTTAGGCAGAGTTGGACATTCTGCTTGAATTATGGTCTTCCCTACAATAGATATCACATTTCAAAATATCAACTTTAGGTCAATGGGCAGAAAGAAGCAACACAAACTCCTCGACTGCCAAGGAAATCTTTGTAGACCATCTCTGCCTTTCTACACAGCATCTAGAAAATGGCTGTTTTCGTTAAGGAATGTATGGATTTAAATTAACGTACAAAAAAAAGTAAAGCTTTTAAATACAAACACATTGATGTTCAGGACATACACAGGCAGATGTTTTGAATGAGATTAAAAAGAAGATCCACAACTACTCAGGTTAAAATGGACATAGAGGCTGAAAGCTTTTTTTTTTTACCTTCATGCATTCTAAAAAACCTTCAGTGTGCAGCTCCCCCCTCAGCCTACCTAATACTTAGCTAAGCCCGATCTCGATCCAGCAATGTACACGAGACCTGAGGCTCTCCCGGATCTCTACCTCCTGATTGGCTGAAATTCAGCAGTAGAAGCCATTGGCTCCCGCTGCTGTCAATCAAAGCCAGTGAGGCGGGAGCAGAGGGTGGGACTGAGCTGCGCTCTCTGTCTTGGGAGCGAGCACGAGTGCCCCCACAGGAAGCAGCTTGCTATGGGGGCATTCGTCAAGGAGGGGGCCCAGAGTGCCTAGAGGGGGACCCAAGGAGGATCGGGCTGCTCTGTGCAAAACCACTGCAGAGAGCAGGTTAAATATGACGTTTGTTTGTTTTTTTTTTTTAAATAAAAATGTTCCTTTAATCCTTTCCAAACACACTGTAATGTTTTTGACATCATATGAATGGCAGAATTTTTTCAGAGATTCCACTCCCTATTGCTCTTAAGAGTGACCATAGATGGTCTCATCTGCAGAGATGTTAAAGAGGCATTTTATGCACACTGCTTATCATAACATCTTGTCCAACTTGGACAATAAAAGGATGCTCTATGGTGTAAACAAGTGTCCCTTCACTAGGGTAGAGTTACAAGCACAGGTCTCGTCAGCAGCTTGTTTTGCTGCCAAACAAGATGCTGACAATGCCTGTGCTTGTAATTCACACTGGAAAAAATACCACTGTAGGTCCAGTTCACTTCTAATTCCTTCATATTGGTGTCAGTCAAGCCCTGATGAATGGGGCGCTCTTGAACCCAGAAACGCATTGGCAACTGTCTATATTGTACTCCTTTTAATGGAAAAAAGTTGTATTTTGACTTATTAGAAGTGGTGTGGCGCTTCAGTTTAAATTTTTGTTATATTATACTATAAGCCAAGGAGAATGTGGAAATCCACTGGTGTGTAAAAGCTGCCTGCCCAGGAACCCAATAATTTACATCAACAGCAATACTTTAAAATAGAAGTGTGGGATTTCAAAATAACAATCATACTCACCTAAATGGATGTAGCATCGGCCCCTCACCATCTCTACACCGAAATCTGAGCAATCAAAGACCACTGGTCGCTCAGATCACGATCTTCAGTGAGCAAAGGCCCAGTGACTGTCAATTACTGGCTCTGTGCACTTCTCCTACAGTGCTCACTGGAGTGCCAGGCTGTAGAGGGAGTGGCTGGCTCAGGCTCTGACCGGCATGCTGAGAGCCTGAGCCAGCCACCACTCAGGCATGTGAGTGGATCCCAACATTAAAGTCAGGATTCCTCCAGAGCCTGGACTGGCTGAGTGACATCAGCCAACAGAGGACTAAAGCTGGATACACACTACACTTTTCTTTCGTGCAACCAAGCTGGACTACCTAGCTCTGGTCAGAGCTGCTGTACTAACCATATGAGGTTAGTTCAGCGATCTCCCCTGCTGAGCTGTTGTGTTCTGACAGGGGGGTGGCTCCCCTCCACCAGAGCACGATTAGATCTCTCTTGGATGAGAGCGGTGATCGGGAGTCGGTCAGCTGCTGGTTTTCCAGCATGCATGTCCGTCAGAAGCCAGCTTCTGACGGACTGACCGACATACACGCAGGCCAAATGTTGGCGGTTTATTTTTTAACTGGCTGTTGTCTCCTGAAATTCAGCCAGTGTGTACAGGGCTTACGTTCACTCCTGTGACCCACAGGAGAAGCAGGTCCAAAACAGCTATGGCCCTACTTCTCCTTTAACCACTTGCCGACCAGCTGCCATCGTTATACGGCGGCAAGTTGGCTGTCCTGCACGAATGGGCGTAGCTGTACGGCGGACTTTAAGAGACTCCAGGGGGCATGTGTGCGCGTCTTTGGAGCCAATGTGCGATGTCCGCCGGCTACCCGTGATCGCTCCTCACAGAGCCAGAACGGGGATCCGTTCATGTAAACAAACGGATCTCTGTTCTGACAGACGTGGAGAGAGATCTGCTGCTCCCTGTGATCAGGAGCAGCTTTCTCTCTCCACCCCCAGTCACTAAACTCCCCCCACAGTTAGAAACACCCCACCTAGGGAACACTTAACCCATTGATCGCCCCCTAGTGTTAACCCCTTCACTACCAATGACATTTATACAGTAATCAGTGGCTATTTTTAGCTCTAATCGCTGTATAAATGTCACTGGTCCCAAAAAAAGTGTCAAAAATGTCCAATCTGTCTGCCGCAATATTGCAGTCTCGCTAATAATCGCAGATCACCGCCATTACTAATAAAAAATAAATAAATAATAAAAATGCCATAAATCTATTCCCACAGTTTGTAAACGCGATAACTTTTGCGCAACCCAATCAATATACGCCTATTGCTAAAAATATGTAGAAGAATATAAATCATCGTAAAAACTGAGGACTACATTTTCTTTTTTGGATATGTATTATAGCAAAAAGTTAAAAAAAAATGTTGTTTTTTTTTTTCAAAATTGTCGCTCTTTGTTTATAGCAAAAAAAAATAAAAACCGCAGAGGTGATCAAATACCACCAAAAGAAAGCTCTATTTGTGGGAAAAAAAGGACGTCAATTTTGTTTGGGTATAGCACTGCACGTGCAATTGTCAGTTAAAGCGACGCAGTGCCGTATCGCAAAAAGTGGTCAGGAAGGGGGTAAATCCATCCGGGGCTGAAGTGGTTAAGATAACAATACCAGTGGGATAACCCTATGGGTACAGCATTATTTTTCAACTATCCTCAACTATTAGAACATGTGCACACACCATAATTTACTGGCTTTCAGTAAAGACAGAGCAAGGCCTCCATTTTCTGATCCTGAGCAATGCACTTATCTTTTAAAAGAGAAATAGAAGGGAGGTGGTGCCATTATGCTCTCTATTTTTCTGGACCTTCTTTCTGGTCATTCTGATATGCAGCTTTTACAAGAAGTAACTTCTTTTTTTTTTTTTTTAATTCTTTTTATTGTTTTTTTGAAAATATGCATTAACATACACAAACAAGGGCCTCCGGCTCCATTAGCCGTATATGCCCTGGACTAACTAGACATAGTCTGCTAACTATATAAACAGTACCCATACCCCATATTCTCCCTACCCCTCCCCCCTCCCCCCCCCTTCTGCTTGGGTTCTTGGCCTCCTGACTACGGATCCGGAAGGAGTCCGCGTGCCCACTGTGGGGTGGTATCTGGGACCGAGCCCCCACCAAGAGGGGATCCAGCCCCCCTCGTTTACCAGGATCACTCAAACCGGATCTAACCTCACTGAGTATGCCATACCAATCTGTCACATCATCAATGCGAATTTACATAAACATTTACATTTGTCTCAGCCCTTAACCATTTGATATTGTGGAATCACACCATGCTCTCCATATCTTGTGGAATTTTTTATTACAACCCCTAGCCTGATAAGTG
>BLSH010165358.1:492935-509788 GCA_018402905.1 Glandirana rugosa
CCCTGTACCACTGACTTGGGCGCCGGTATGACTGACTTAAACTCGCTAAGATGAGGTGTGAAATGCGAGGATAAGGTGTCATGCTGCACAGCCGAGACCTAAGGTTTAACCGTAGAGACCTATAAGGGTGAGCAATGTGAGTTTTGTAAAGGTCTATCGGAAAACCATCCGGTCCCGGGGCCTTATTAGGAGGGAAGGAGCAGATGGCCGCCTCAACTTCTTTGATCGTGATGGGAGCATCTATGATCTCCCTATCCTGATCGGACAGAGTGGGAATATCCAGAGATGCCAATTTGGAATCCAGAGCCGACACGTCGTACTGTGGAATAGGAGCGTAAAGTGTGGAGTAGAATCGCTCAAATTCAGTCAGTATGGCCGCGGGTTCAGTCACCATGTCCCCCCCCATTCGTCTAATACTAGGAATACAGAAGTTGGGCCTAAAGTCTGCCACTAGCATGGCAAGAAGCTTACCATTTTTGTCCCCTTCAGCGAAGAGTGATGCCGCCCTATGACCAGCCTCTGTATGCACTAAGTTCGTGAAGTGTAGGGAGAGGCCCCTGCGGGCCTGTAACAGAGATGAATAGTTAGTTTCTGTGGGAGACTCTGCAAATCTCTCCGCACATGCCCCCTCCTCGTCCTGTAACATCTTTAGTTCAGTGCCATGCTCCCTCCGTGCCTCTTTAACCGCAGAAATACATTCACCCCTAATAACAGCCTTATAAGCATCCCAGAGCGTCCCTACATCAGCCGAGCCTTCATTCAGTTCCCAATATGAGGAGGTAGCCTTCTGAATATGCGACTGAACCTGCTCATTTTGCAACCAACCCAGGGATATCTTCCAGCCCCTCACCCCCGGCCCCCCAAGCAGAAGGGTGAGCACCAAGGGGGAGTGGTCGGAGATACCACCCGCCAAATACTCCGCATCCTGCACACGGTGCCAGCATTGAATTGCCAAATACTAGGTCTATCCGAGTCGCAGAGCGGTGTACAGCCGACAGATGGGAGTAACACCTGTCTAACGGATGTTTCCATCTCCAAAGCTCAGTCAGACCCATCACCGAGGCCCATGAGTTCAGATCCTGGGAGCACTCTCTAGCCGGGTTGGACGTGTCCAGCCCGTCCAAGACCGCATTAAAATCCCCCATGACCAACAGGGGGAGTTGCAGATATGGCGCCAATCCGGTCCAGAGGTCATGCAGCAATTGCATTTTGGAAGGCGGAGGCAGATACACATTTACCAACAACATTTTCTTATAGCAAATATCAATGACCAGGGCAATATACCTACCCCCCGGATCCGAGATCACCTGGTTAATGTTGCACGGTACTGCCTTGCTGACCAGGATCGACGTACCTCTAGCATAAGAGGAGTACGTGGAATGAAACCCCCGCTGGATCCATGGTCGCCGCAAGGACAGCACCCTGCCCCCCTCCAGATGAGTTTCCTGGAGTAGGATCACATGTGGTTTGTACTGTTTAAGACAATGAAATACAGAAGCCCTTTTGTATTCATCTCCTAGACCCCTGACATTCCAAGAAAGGAACCTTATACGATCAGCCATTGTCCCGCCAAAAGATGGTATACCATGTGTAATCGGACTCCCTCCACCCATAGAGGGCCTCCTCATGGCCAGAGCCCATCCCAGCCCACCCCCCCCAATGGCACCAAGAACAAGAAACCAGTCCCCCAAGAAGATTGTAACTTTCCCTGCCATTATACCTTAACCAGTCAACTGGACTAAACCTGGTATGTGGCCTTATCCCATTGAGAACAACAATATCAACTCAACCCAACAGTTATTTACTTAGAGACAGGGACCGAATGTCCCAATTAGTCCGACAAAAAGTACTCTTGTCCTGGGAATTTTCCTGTCAGCTCCATATTCCAGGACAACCTTGCAGACACTAAACTGCGCAGGATGCCTAACTCAGTTCCACCGGGGAGCAATGTCCACCAGCCAGCCTTGAGTCCGGCAACAACATCACACCCACCGCCCTAGCCCAAAACCAGGTTGTAGCAATCAGGATACCTTGTTAGTTAAACTGGATAACAGGTAGGCACAACAGGTGCTCAGGAAACTCCAATTCAGAACCCAAGGGTCCTATTTCAGGAGAAAAATGGCAAGTTTCTTTATGGTAGTCCATCTAGCCAGTCACCGGCCTCCTGAGGGGTTTCAAAGAATTTGACAGAGCCCTTAAATTGTACGCGAAGCTTGCTGGGGTAGAGCATGCTGTATTGAATAGCCTTGTCTCTCAGGCGTTTTCTGACATCATTAAAGGACCAACGTCTGCGTTGGGTCTCAGCCGAGAAGTCCGGAAACAGCATGACTTGGGCATTGTCGTATTTAAGTAGCTGTTGCTTTCTGGATTCTGCCAGGATACGGTCTCTATCCCTGAAATTCAGGAAGTGTACCAGGAATGGCCTAGGATATGAGCCTGGGGGACGGGGTCCTGTGGGTACCCGATGAGCCCTCTCTACTACATAAGTGGGGGGTAAATCACCCAATGTCAGCAACTGTTGGAAAAAGAGTTCAGCAAAGAGAGTAGGATTATCCCCCTCAGACCCTTCCGGCAAGCTCACCACTCTTACATTGTTCCTCCTTTGTCTGTCCTCTGCGTCCTCAGCTCTCCTTTGCAGCGACTTGACCAGGCCTTGTAGCTCTGCAAGTTGTGCTCCATAGGTATGAGAAGCGTCCTCCACCTCCGAGATCCGCTCCTCAGCTGTGGTGAGCCTGCCCCTGATCTTATCCATGTCATGGCGGATGAGGTTACATTCTGCAGCTAAGTGGTCTATGCGGACCATGACTGCGGCGCTGCTGGCATTAATGGCCTCCAGGATCGGCCTAGTAATGGATTCTTGCGGTGACTCCAGCTCTGGGGAATTAGGAACAGAATGGACCAGGGTAGTGGATGCACCTGGACTACGCATCCCCCCCCTCCTCAGCAGCCTCCATCGCCCTAGACGCCACCTGTGTGTCTGTGACACGCTTCCCCTTCTGCTCTGCTAGCAAGATGGCGGAGGAGGGGCCCTGCCCCAGGCCTTGCACCGAGCGGGTCTGGCGCGGCTCCTGGGGCCCTTTTTTTGCGGCTTTCTGGCTCACAGTGGGCATGGCCAGAGTCTGTAGTCCCGATCCCAGGCGACGATACCTCACTCACCCAGGGCCTAGGCAGACAGGAGACTCGGTGCCGGCGCCGCGCGGGTGTAGCAAGATGGCCGCCGCTACCCCGGACTAGGCCCAAGCCGCGGTATGTCCTGCCCGCTGCTCCCTCTCACAAATAAACGGTCCCTCAGGTTCAGGCTGTCAGCTGGGGGCACACAACACCCCGATGGAAGGGTAGAAAAGTCGGATGCAGCAGCTCTGCACAGGATTAGAGTCAGGATGTCAGGAGCTCCTCTCAAGCACGTCTGCTCAGCTCACCATCCGGCCACGCCCCAGAAGTAACTTCTTCTAATTCAAATTTACATTATATTCTTAGTTTGAATTGTCCAGGTTTGTAACATACTTTCTTCAATTAACAAAAATTTAACACATCAACTCCAATACTGGGTCACGTATGAACTATATTAACTACTTCTCCCTCTTGTGGGCAGAAATTTCTGCTCATACATGTTCTATGGCTGCGTGACCTGGCAGAAGCACTTTTTTTCTGTAGTCATAAGAGCATGAGGAAAGAGGGAGGGGCCTAGTGGGACTGAAGTGCTGTTTTACAAAAGAAATACTCTAGTCTAGAATATAGAAGAAATGTGGCTTATTATATTTAAATTGTACTGGTGAGTCTAGCTTCTCTGTGACATATGGCATGTGCATGTATGCACCACAAAGATCAGAATGCTTCTGACATCAAAATGTTTTTAAAGAGAAATGTAAATATTTAGCATTTAAGGGGGAAGGGGGAGCGATTCAGTGCAGTGAAGTTAACTTTAAAGTTGATGTAAACCCGAAAAAAAATGTAATTAATAATTCTGCCCGGTAGAATATAGCATGGTATGTCATCTGTGCCTAGTCTTGCCGCACAGAGTTAATCCAACTGTGAGTAATGAGCTTATCTTTTTTCAGGAAGAGAAAGTCCAAATAACAGGGAAATACACAGTCGATCCGCACCTTGCTCTGTGAGTGACAAGCAATTTGCTCATCTCCTTCACGCAGCAGAGAAAGTTTTGCACTCCCCACTCCCTCCCTCCTCAATGTCTCAGTATAGAGGTGGGTGGGGAGGCTTGTGACATCACAACTCCACCCACCAAACTCCAGCAAACACAGACACCCTCTGTTTTCAGAGTTTTACAGAGCTGCTAGTGCTTACAGGAAGGGCATTTGCAAGGTAGGAATAGATGCAGGAGGCTTGCATATATATACATTAATACTGTGTCATTAGTTTATACTGGGTGGGTGGTGGGTTTACATCCACTTTAAGTTGTTGAATTGTTGAAAAATATGCAAAAAGTGTAGCTGCTGACTTTTAATAATCAATCAGACACGCATCCGTGGCCTACCCGAAGCCACAGCGCCCAAGGACATTGTCCCTACTCTATGTGGCATATTTCTTGACATCATTGAGTTGCCTGCTTCTACCCCTATTGAGATTGACAGGGCACACAGAGTACTGCATCCTCCCTCTAAAGATCCAGATAACCCTGGAGAGATCATATGCAAGCTCCACAAGTACACGCAGAAAGACCGCATCACGCAAAAGATGCGTAAGAAATCATACTATGACTCGCGAGCGTGCCTGTTCTTCTACCAGGATCTCAATGTACTCTAATACAGCACAGGGCACTCCGCTCCTTACTTGCAGCTCATCAGACTGCAGGACTCACCTATAAAAGGGGGGATTCCTCTTTAGCATACAAGTCACCTTGAGAAACAAAGATGACCTCCTGCGCATTCTCTTCTTACTGGGCTTGGAACCGGTCGATTTTCCCGATTGGCGCTGCAATCAAGAGATCCCAGTGCCTCCTCTCCCACAACCTGGGCTGCCTGCAAGATCCAAGGGCCGGTCTCAAGGCCATAAGAGGCAGTCATCTGGCTCTTCCCCTGGGACATCTTCTGCAAGAGACTGACCTGCCCTTACCACAGCTCCCTGTTGACCTCCTTCAATTCTGATTTGGCTTGCTTTTGCCTCTATATACCTCACCTTAGTTCCTGAGTCCTTGGTAAAGCATGGTTGTAGCAGTGGCATTCCCATAGGCCTGCGGGGGACCCGCATCTGATGCCTTTGTTCACGTTTTATACTGCCCTGTTTATACTGCCACGTCCTCTGGCTGTGACTTTTAGATTGAGCGTTTGATACCCTTGTTTTATATTACGCTACTACATGGGTGTGAGCAGAGTGCAAGCTCCTACATGACCTTTGTACTGGTTCACATTTCCCACATAGGCCTCACCTATCGAGGTGCATGCCCCTTGGGGGGTGTTAGGCTTCGGCCTGGGGGCTTCTTCTACATGGGAGAGGTTCCTAGACCGGAACTACAGCTGATACTAATATTGGACTTGTCCACGGTTGTCCGTAAATGTTTTTTATTCCTAATGTTTTGTTTTTTTTGTACTGACTTGCCAAGTGGACAGGTGGCCCCTGTTTAGCATGGCTACTTTTAAGGTAATCACCTACAATGTTTGGGTCCTCTGCTCTCCGCATAAGTGCAGTAAATTATGGCTCAAGCTGAAATGATTGGGGGCTCAGGTACTACTTTTGCATGAATATTTCCTTGACGAGGTTACTATGCTTATCAAAGTAACGGCTACCCTTACCCATTATTTTGCTGAAAATACTGCTGAGGAAGTAAGCGAATAAATGGTGTGGGAAGGTCACAAGGCGGTGGTGAGGGGTGACCAAGTTTCTTTGGGCACCAAGCTTAAGAAAGAAAGGCAAGCTGATTTTAACAGGCTGAAATTCGGCACAAGCATCATGGGATCTCAGGGGCCTTTTTTCTCGTCTTTTACACAGACGAGTCCGCAGACAGCTATGTTATCTGGCTCATAAATACCATGAGCATGGCAATATGTGCAGTAGGATGTTGGTCAGGGCTCTTTGGAAACAATGATCCATCACTTATGTACACAAGCTACGGGCCCCTACAGGGGATATTGCCAGTCCATACTTCTAAGATTGCCTTGCTGTTCCCTGACTATTACGCTGAACTGTATAATCTTGGCGCCTCACTTTCTTCGGAAGCGTGGGCATTCGTGACAACTTAGTTTCTGCTGGACTATATTACCGTACTTCCGGAAGATGGTCAGGACCATACCCTTCCTCAGAGTCATGGTCCTATCTCTCTGCTGAATGCAGATCTGAAAGTCTTTGCTAAAATCACATTTCGCTCCTACAGTATCTCACAAAAGTGAGTACACTCCTCACATTTTTGTAAATATTTTATTATACCTTTTCATGTGACAACACTGAAGAAATGACACTTTGCTACAATATAAAGTAGTGCATGTACAGCTTGTATAACAGTGTAAATTTGATGCCCCCTCAAAATAACTCAACATACAGCCATTAAGGTCTAAACCGCTGGCAACAAAAGTGAGTACACCCCTACGTGAAAATGTCCAAATTGGGCCCAATTAGCCATTTCCCCTCCCGCTGTCAAGTGACTCGTTAGTGTTACATGGTCTCAGGTGTGAATGGGGAGCAGGTGTGTTTAAGAAGATTGCCAAGACCCTGAAACTGAGCTGCAGCATGGTGGCAAAGACAATACAGCAGTTTAACAGGACAGGCCCCACTCAGAACAGGCCTCGTCATGGTCGACCAAAGAAGTTGAGTGCACGTGCTCAGCATCATATCCAGAGGTTGTCTTTGGGAAATAGACGTATGAGTGCTGCCAGCATTGCTGCAGAGGTTGAAGGGATGGGGGTAGTAGGGTTGCCATCTCTTCCCTTTAAAACCGAACACATATTAAACAGGTTCGGAGGCGGATTAAGGTGGTAATTAAACTCTCCTGGTGCCTTACCTGCATTAAATTAGCCTGAAAATCTGTGTAATTCATATGTGTTTGAGTTTAAAGGGATGAGGTGGCAATCCTAGGTGGGAGTCAGCCTGTCAGTGCTCTGACCACACGCCGCACACTGCATCAATCTGGTCTGCATGTCTGCCGTCCCAGAAGTAAGCCTCTTCTAAAGATGATGCACAAGAAAGCCCGCAAACAGTTTGCTGAAGACAAGCAGACTAAGGATATGGATTACTGAAACCATGTCCTGTGGTCTGATGAGACCATGTGTGATCAAGTGCGTGTGGCGACATCCAGGTGAGAAGTACAAAGACAAGTGTGTCTTGCCTACAGTCAAGCATGGTGGTGGGATTGTCATGCTCTGGGACTGCATAAGTGTTGCCGGCACTGGGGAGCTACAGTTCATTGAGGGAACCATGAATGCCAACATGTGCTGTGAAATACTGAAACAGAGCATGATCCCCTCCCTTCGGAGACTGGGCCGCAGGGCAGTATTCCAACAGGATTATGACCCCAAAGCACCTGAGGGTAAAGGTGATGGACTGGCCAAGCATGTCTCCAGACCTAAACCCTATTGAGCATCTGTGGAGCATCTTCAAAGGGTTAAGGCAGTGCTAGAAAATAATGGTGGCCACACAAAATATTGACACTTTGGGCCCAATTTGGAAATTTTCCCTTAGGGATGAACTCACTTTTGTTGCCAGCGTTTTAGACATTAACCACTTGCTGACTGCCCGCCATCATAATACAGCGACAGATCAGCTCGTTCCCGCAAATCGACATGTATGGCAGGTGCGGGAAAGTGTGGTGCGGAGGCGCACGCTCACTTGATAGCAGGGGAGCCAATCAGTGGGTGGGGCGGACTCGATGTCCGCCGGCCACCAGCGATCGCTCCTGAGACAGCTAGAACGGGGATCTGCGAGTGTAAACAAAGCAGATCCCCGTTCTGATGGCAGTTGAGAGTGATCGTCTGTTCCCAGTGATAGGGAACAACGATCTCTCTCCTCCTCCAGTCAGCCCAGCCCCCATACAGTTAGAAACACCACAGAGGGAGCACATTTAACCCCTTGATCGCCCCAGTGTTAACTCCTTCCCTGCCAGTGACATTTACACTGTAATCAGTGGCTAATTTTAGCACTGATCGCCGTATAAATGTCAATGGTCCCAAAAAAGTGTCAAAAGTGTCCGAGCTGTCCGCCGCAACATCGCAGTCCCGCTAAAAAACGTAGATCGCCGCCATTACTAGTAAAAAAATAAAATATTCCAGCGCTGCTGATCTTCTGCTGCCTCTTTGCAGCCACTTCCTGCCTACATGTGTGTCCCCCACAGTGACTTTTCATTGCTCTGGTGGGTTTCCGGTCACCATGAAATACTGGAGCCCAGCTGCACATAGAGTGGTAATTGTTGATGGTACACAGGGCTTTATCACAATTTTGTTGCTTAGAATAAAGGTCACGTTTCTCGCGGTGTGACATCATCTTTCATATTATACAAAAAAATAATGGGCTAACTTTACTGTTTTAGTTTTTTTTTATTCATTAAAAGTGTATTTTTTTCCAAAAAATTGCGCTTGAAAGACCGCTGCGCAAATACCATGTGACATAAAATATTGCAGCCACCGCCATTTTATTCTCTAGGGTCTCTGCTAAAAAATAATATATAATGTTTGGGGGTGCCAAGTCATTTTCTAGCAGAAAACACTGGATATTTATTTGTAAGCCACTAATGTGATAGAGGGATTAGTCTTTAACCACTTCAGCCCCGGAAGGATTTCCAGCTTTAGGACCGGAGCCCTTTTTGCGATTCGGCACTGCGTTGCTTTAACTGACAATTGCGCGGTCGTGCGACGTTGTACCCAAACGAAATTTGCATCCTTTTTTTCCCACAAATAGAGCTTTCTTTTGGTGGTATTTGATCACCTCTGCGTCATTTCTGATCGCCGCTTTAAACAAAAGAAGAGCGACAATTTTGCAAAAAAACCCAAATTTCTTACTTTTTGCTAAAATACAAATCCAAAAAAAAATATAAAAAAACATTTTTTTTCACCGTTTTTGGCCGATTTATATTCTTCCTCATATTTGCGATAAAAAAATCGCAATCGGCGTTTATTGATTGGTTTGCGCAAAAGTGGTCGCGTTTACGGATGATGACAATTCATTTTTGGGGTTTTTTTTTTTTTTTCTAGTAATGGCGGCAATCTGCTATTTTTAGCGGTACTGCGATATTGGGGCGGACATGTCGGAAGGTTTTGACACTTTTTTGGGACCATTGGCATTTATACAGCGATCAGTGCTATAAAAATGCACTGATTACTGTGTAAATGCCATTGGCAGTGAAGGGGTTAACCTGCAGGGGGCGCGCTAAGGGTTAACTATGTTCCCTGGGCGTGTTCTAACTGTAGGGGGCTTGCCTAGCTGGGGAAGGGAAGTGGTCACAGCCTTCACGTACAGGAAGGCTGTGATCACAGCCCTTCCCCCTCACACAGAGCGGAGGTCCGTGTTTACTTACACGGACCTCCGCTCCTTCACTCCGGGGGGGGGCATCGCGGGTGGCCGCCGCACCCGCTCCCTGGCCCCCCCCCCGAACACAGTGAGTGCGCGCGGCGTTTCGCGTTACAGAGCCACTCTGTCGCCGTCAATTGCTGATCAGCCGTCGGCAAGCGGTTAAATTTTCCTGATAGCCCGGAGATAATTGCTTTGAAAGAAGAAGATACATTGCTTGTTACTTTTCTTCATTCTAAGTAGAAACAAATATCCCGGGCAGCCGGCCAAGTTTAACAGCTGTTAGATTAAGCAGAGAACTCTCGGCTCTTGCTGAATCTGACACGCTGTTTTAACATGGGGAGAGAAGGAACAGCAGTCACTCGCCAGGACGCGATTTCTGGTCGCCATGGCGACCTGGCGCCCGGGGTTTGTCAAGGCCTGATATATATATATATATACACACACAGGGTGGGCCATTTATATGGATACACCTTAGTAAAATGGGAATGGTTGGTGATATTAACTTCCTGTTTGTGGCACATTAGTATATGTGAGGGGGGAAACGTTTCAAGATGGGTGGTGACCATGGCGGCCATTTTGAAGTCGGCCATTTTGAATCCAACTTTTGTTTTTTCCAATAGGAAGAGGGTCATGTGACACATCAAACTTATTGGGAATTTCACAAGAAAAACCATGGTGTGCTTGGTTTTAACGTAACTTTATTTTTTCATGAGTTATTTACAAGTTTCTGACCACTTATAAAATGTGTTCAATGTGCTGCCCATTGTGTTGGATTGTCAATGCAACCCTCTTCCCCCACTCTTCACACACTGATAGCAACACCGCAGGAGAAATGCTAGCGCAGGCTTCCAGTATCCGTAGTTTCAGGTGCTGCACATCTCATATCTTCACAGCATAAGACAATTGCCTTCAGATGACCCCAAAGATAAAAGTCTAAGGGGGTCAGATCGGGAGACCTTGGGGGCCATTCAACTGGCCGACGACGACCAATCCACTTTCCAGGAAACTGTTCATCTAGGAATGCTCAGACCTGACACCCATAATGTTTTTCCAGCAAGATGGTGCACCATCACATTATGGGTGTCAGGTCCGAGCATTCCTAGATGAACAGTTTCCTGGAAAGTGGATTGGTCGTCGTCGTCGGCCAGTTGAATGGCCCCCAAGGTCTCCCGATCTGGGGTCATCTGAAGGCAATTGTCTATGCTGTGAAGATACGAGATGTGCAGCACCTGAAACTACGGATGCTGGAAGCCTGTGCTAGCATTTCTCTTGCGGTGTTGCTATCAGTGTGTGGAATGAGTGGGAGAAGAGGGTTGCATTGACAATCCATCACAATGGGCAGCACATTGAACACATTTTATAAGTGGTCAGAAACTTGTAAATAACTCATGAAAGAATAAAGTTACATTAAAACCAAGCACACCATTGTTTTTCTTGTGAAATTCCCAATACGTTTGATGTGTTAAATCACCCTCTTCCTATTGAAAAAACAAAAGTTGGATTCAAAATGGCCAACTTCAAAATGGCCGCCATGGTCACCACCCATCTTGAAAAGTTTCCCCCCTCACATATACTAATGTGCCACAAACAGGAAGTTAATAGCACCAACCATTCCCATTTAATTAAGGTGTATCCATATAAATGGCCCACCCTGTGTATATATATATATATATATATATATATAGTAAATACATAAAATCAGGGTCCTTCAACCAAGACAGGTATGGAACCACATGAAAACGCCTCAAGACTCACAACATAACACAGACCTGAGGTGTGCCATGGTCAGTTGGTCGGTATGCCAAAAAAGGGGTCAAAAATACCAGGATAGGGAAGTAACATTTTATTGGTGCTGTGACATTTATTGAATAAGGTTGGTGAAGGCTTGCAACATTTCCACCTGAGGGTTCCGAATGTACCAGGCAAAGCAAGCAGATTTCCACCTGCCCAATCTACTGATGACATGGTCTGGCACCACGTGCTGAGATGGGGCCGAAGCCGCTACGATCCGAAAGGAGTGCCTAGAAAACCAGCCGGGTTGAGGCCTAGGTTAACCAAGAGGATACGAACGTGTCTAATGAACTGGCTAGCACTCACGGGGCTAGTCGGAAAAGGCAGCGTCTGTCACTACGTGAGGTGACAAAGCCGATGCTACTGGAATGAACATAAATACGCCACTCCAGTTTTCAAGGAACTCGCCCCACATTGCCAGATCAGCGATTGCTGCTTGGTCCAGCCTTGGTCAGGGTCCTGTGCATGAGAGAGGAAAATCAGGAAGCTTGAAATGAAGGCTTGCCCCTGAGGGACAATCCCCATGACAAAATTAAGCATCCCTAACAGGGACTGTAACTGTATCTTGGTACACCCCCTTGAAAGGGTGAATGCGTGAATGTCCGATCTGATCTGAGACCATTTGTTGGGCGGTAGGCTGGCCTGCATGGAGCGGGTGTCAAGAGTGATGCATAGGAAAGTGATGGACTGCGCCGGGCCTTCCACTTTATGGGCACGTTGAGATTAACTTGTCCAAGTCTGAGGGGGGCGCATTGGGCCGTTTGATCAGCAGGAAGTCATCAAGGTAGTGGATGACTTTCTGGCACTGCGCTTGGTGAGAAAGGATCCAGGTAAGGGATTGACCGAAGGTATCGAAAAGCCATGGACTACCCTTTGAGCCGAAAGTCAGTTTAGTGGCGAAGTAGTACGAGCCTTTCCATTTGATGCCATACCACTGCCACAGAAACGGTTTGATGGGTAGCAGTTTGAAAGCATCCAAAATGTCTGCCTTGGACAGCCATGCGCCCGTGCCTATGCTAATGGTGGCCTGTATGGCTAGGTCGATGGACGCGTACTTGAGGAAGAACTGCTCAGACAGGATTTCAAAAGTTTAAACTAGGGATAAGGGAAGAATGAGGTGCGGACATCATAAACCAAGCGGAGAACTTTCCCTTGACAAGCCCAATAGGGCTGACTGTCCAGGTGCCAAATGGTGACATAGCGAAGGGGCCGATGATGAACCCCCTGGTCCAGTTCGGACTGCAGTAGTGTCTATGGTTTGCTCATTGGTGGAGGCTGAGAGAAGATTCCTGCACTTGTAGGTAGTATGGAGTAGGGTGATGAGGCCGGTGTGGAACCCAAAGGTGAATCCGTGCACCAGGAAGGCTGCAAGAGAGGGAGAGGGGTGTGAGAAGTAGTACCCCAACCACCGAACGTCCACTCGGCCTAGTCATGAAGCGTTGTGATGTTTGAGGTTGCATGTGATCTTGGGATGCGCTCTATGGCATGTGACACAGATGTGCAGCAGCCGGCATTGGCTGAAGGTGCAGATAACGTAATTAAAGTTATTGCAGATCTGCTCTCTCCCCAGTGACAGGACAGGCTGTCCCAACTTGTCCACCTGGGACTACTGCACGGGGGCTGGCACTTAAGGTGGTGAGAAAGGTGACAGAGCGTCTGGCATCAGTGTTGGAGCACCAGTTTGCCGTGTGAGTGGAGTACTGGCAAATGGCACAGAGCGGGGAATGTAGACCCACAAAGTGGTGGCAGAAGAGCTCAGTATCCATGACGCTCCAATTGGTGCTGGCCTGGAACTGCACCAGTTTGCTGCCCTAGCTGCAAAAGACTAGTGATAGTCATAGAAGGCAAAGCCCCTGTACTTGTACCCAAAGTCAACAACGGCATGGAGGTACAAGTCCAACTCTTCCCTCCTGCTGGGGCTGGCCTAACAAAGGACATCTCTGAACATCCCAAAATTCTGTGATGGACAGCTTGCTGTTGAGCCAAGGGTCCATAGACTTGACTACCACCGAGATGACCCCCCCCCCCCCAAGCATGGGACTTGTTCTCGGCCACGTCATGGACCGAGATGAGGAGAGACGGCAGATTTACATCCTTGCCTTCTAAGATGTCCTTCCTAATGCCGGCCGGGATGAGATGAGCAGGGAAGATGGTGGGACTGATGTCTGGCATGCCTGTGGGTGGGAGCGCCAGGACAAGAACTACGACTGTGTCAGGGGGGATTGACACTACTAGGCACACTTCCAGAACTCCCACTCTTGCCTGGATGTCAGAAACCACCGTGGTCAAAGTACCGGCCATAATGTGGAGCTGGGCGAGAGCCGAGGAAATCGACTGCAGTGATGCCTGCTGGGTGCCGGGTTCAGCTGCCGCCAGTAGTGGGAACAGCAGCCTGAGCAGCTCAGCCTTCCTGGCTGTGGCGGGGTAGGGAACGCTCCTACACCGGAGCTCCGCCGTGAGCTTGGGGTTGGTCCATCCACTCAGGGAGTGGCTCTGAACCCGCGGAGGGTGAGAGGGGCGGAGACAAGGTCCATGCTGCCAGCCCGCAACATGGCTCCAGCTATAAGACAAAAGGGGGGGTGGGGGGGGTGTATGTGTTAAGAAAGGTCATAAAGATAAGAACAGAAGAGAAGAGTTGTGTACACAAGGATAGGTAAGAAAGGACAGAAAAAGGAATTACAGGCAGTGAAGAAGCTGATTGCGTTCTGAGCGACAAACGCTGCTGAGTGGAAATTTAGAAAACTCCAAAGAGTGTGGGGCAACCGAGATGAGCCAGGAGGCTCGGATGCCTGGTCTGTGTCAAACACAAACATATGAAACCAGAGCCCCAGGGCGTACTGGGGCGAGAATCTGAATTTTGGTATGGCCCAAGTATGAATGTTGCATTCTGTAGTACGTGACGTATGTTAGGAATGCTAACACTTGCACTGTCTACAAGCTCACCATTTAGCAACCATGTCTGTGTAGGTGAAGGCGATGTCCTTCGAAAATAGTAAGTTGAGAAAAGGAAATGTGACAATAGCTAACGCCCAATGAGCAGCCCAAATCATGTATGTCAAGTCAATGTGGTGAAAAGGGGTGCTGCAGGGTGGTGTAAGGGTTGAACTCGTGTACTACACACCTGACTTGCTGCCCTGGTTGCGAAAGTCCTGGTCGACCAGGAACCTGTGGAAAAAGTGACATGAGAGGTCCAGGTTTTTAACCTGGCGTGAACAGACCCCTAACCCATCCACGCCCCCTTAAATGTGACTGACCACCCCCCCCTCTTTGTGCAGGAAAAGGTCCAACCTTGTGCAGGATGGAACAACCTGAATTCAACTGACCAAAGGGAGAGAAGACAGACAAGGAAACGTGAGAGGTCGGATTGTGTGCCACTGGAGACGTGCTTGCAATATCGTGTTGCAAGAAAGTATGCTCATGAGGGAGGCGAAAACAAGGACAGCAGAGAAATTGAAGCGTGTGTGGGGATGAACCATGGTCATGTTTAATCATATGTCCTGATCGTGTGTTCGTGGAAATGAAAAGAATCGCGCAGACTTGTGTCAGAGTTGCCAACCTGGAGTATCATATGAGTTGTGAGAGCAAGTGAACGTACGTATGAATGATATGGGTAACGACTGGTTGCTTGAGGCAGGTGAGTCGAGGGGGAGACCGAGCTGGAGGAAGCTTGTGGTGTGTGTGTGAAAGATAGAACTGTGTTATGTTGTGCCAAGGATTCGAATCGCTATGTTGCCAACGCGACCGGGATTCGAATTGCGTTGTCGTAGTGTACAAATTGACCTGGCGACTGCTGCAAAGCCTATCACTGAGCTGAAATGTGGTGTACGAAGTCATGGCCCTTATGTGGGTGCCTACGTGTAACTGTGGGAGTCACAAATAGTGCAATGGAAGCGACAGCCTACAAATCAGTGATGCCTGTGCCAAGCGATGTCGGATAACGATCAGCAACGACTCAGAGTTTCTAACAAAACTACGAATGAGTTCATACTTGGTGCGATCGTTAAACAAGACTGTGAATCCTACGTACCAGCGAAACCTTTGACGAGTGATGTTGGACAACGAGCTCGGAAGCTTGGATCTACGAGAGAATCGTATGTATGCTGATGGGAAGAAAAACAAGGCAGAGGGAACCTACGAATCTACGACGCCTGTGCCGAATGATGTCGGGACACGACCGACAATGACTCGGAGGCAGCTAACTACGAAAGGGATGCAAGATAGGAAACTTAACGAATCCCAACATCGCGTATGATACAAGAAAGTTTCGATCCTACCTGTAAAAGCAAGCGAGAACCACCGACGAAGACCACAAACGGAGAAGCCGCAACACACTGGTAATCGAACGCACAGCCTCACGAACCACGAAGTAAGCTGGCAAGAGTCGGCCTAGTGACGTAACGAATCGCGCACCAGAACCAACAAGGAATACAGGTGAATGGGCTGCTTATATACTCCCCAGACTCCTCCCATAAATTCAGGCCACCACACTGGCCTTCTTATATATACACATATACACTGCCAGGAGTAATAAACCTTTCTTAGTCTATCCAAAATGGGAAAAAAAAGTTTTCCCTTTAACTTTACTTCAAAAACAGCATGAAATGTCAAGCTGCAGTTTCTAGAGAAAGCAAGGTCTTTTCCTGCATTGAAGAGACATAATCTTGCCGCTATAAGTAGCATTAGTAAGACCTGATCTTGAATATTAAGTTCCAGTTCTCCAAAAAAAAGATCTTGTAGAACTGGGGGGTACAAAGAAGGGCAAGTTAACTAACAAGAAGCACGCAAGACTTCACGAGGAAAGATTAAAGTGATTGTAAAGTCTTGTTTTTTTTTTTTTAATTAACAAACATGCCATACTTACCACTTCTGTGCAGTTGGTTTTGCGCAGAGCAGCCTGGATCCTCTCCTCTTCGTGGGTCCCCTCTTCTGCCATTCTGGCCCCTCCCTCCTATCGAGTGCCCCCTCAGGAAACCACTATGGGGGCACCCGAGCCGAGTCAGAGCTCCGTGTATCCATTCAGACATGGAACTCCGGCCCCGCCCCCTCTATCCCCTGATTGGCTGACTGTCTTTGATTGACAGCTGTGGGAGCCAATGGTGCCACTGTTGTGTCTCAGCCAACCAGGAGAAGTGTCCTGGAAGGCTTGGACACGTGGACATTGCTGGAGAGCAGGGGCGTCGCCAGGGGGTGGCTATGGGGGCTGGAGCCCCGAGTCCCACGCCCTTAGCCCCGAGCCTCCCGAGGGGCCCTTAATGGCGGCGTCAGGTCACCCGCCCGTCGGGCGGGAGACCTGACTGGAGCCGCATGCGAGCGGCTTGACAGAGCCGCGAGCAGGCGAGCGGCTTGATAGAGCCGCGAGCAGGCGAGCGGCTTGATAGAGCCGCAAGCAGGCGGCTCTACAGAGCCGCCGAGCGGCTGCTTTCAGCCGCCGTGCGGCTACATTCAAACCCGAGAGAGAGAGGGGCGGGCGAGCAGAGATGACATCATCTCTCTGCCCGCCCGCAACACTGCTATCCCTCCCTCTCTCTCTCTCCACAGTGCCGCCGACTCGCATGGCAGCGGGGGGGGAGGGGGGACGAGGAGGCGGAGCGGGATGGATCGATGGAGCTGTG
>BLSH010165358.1:535605-560050 GCA_018402905.1 Glandirana rugosa
GGGATCAAATTTATGAGGAGGTCGAAAGGGTAGTCCCACCTAAACTAAATTTAGTGTTAAATTGGTGAAGGGCGGGCCGGGTTATCGTTAACTGCCAACCCGCCCACCAAGTAATAGGACTGCTCTGCAGATAACTGCACTAGTCCAATTCGGTGACCGCGCGCGAGTAGCACTACTAGCACGTGCCGAGCACAGGCTGCCTGTGCACGGCAGTGGCTAGTACCGTTTGTCGGTCAATTGGTGAACGACTGGCGGCAAGCCGTAGACTGCCGCCGTTTCACCGAGCAAGGACGTTTTGCGGCAGTGTGCTGCCGCCGACGTCCTTGCTCAAATCACTCGCGCGCACGCGGCGGACTCCGCGCGGGCACTCGCTCCGGGGGGGCCATCGCGGGTAGCCGGCGGCAATCGAAGCCGCCGCACCCGCTCCCTGGCCCCCCCTGGACACAGTGAGCGCGCGGGCGCGCCTCAGGCGGCGCACGCGCGCTCACTAAACTCGTTCCTGCAGCCGCCGTCGTGTGACGGCGTTTTGCAGGAACGAGCCACTTTGCCGCCGTCAGATGCCGAACGGCGGTCAGCAAGTGGTTAACTGGCTGTTTGCCATGATCGGTGACGGCACGTGTCCGTCGGACACGAGCCGTGCACGATCATCACGATGAGCGCGCGCCAGTGGCTTAACCTGATCACGTCAATAGACGTCTCGTCAGGATAATGAACCACCCGCCCAACCGTCAATTGCTATTGGGCCGGGCGGGAAGTGGTTAAATTGTGATTTAAATCAAATCCACCCTGATGGGAAAGCTGGAGGAGTATTTAAACTAGGGTTAAAGAGGGGAGGGTGAATTGGATTAGTATTATGGGGCAGACAGGGGTCAGTCCCTATTGGTGGGTAGAATGGGGAAAGAAGGTGGGAGAGCTATGGCAGAGGATAAGAAGATTCCCAGGTTACAAACAACCATTGGAAATTGTACTATTTGTACAAAAATAAAAAATAAGCAAAATACATGTGCAAAATGTGACAATGGATTAAAGTGTTTGTTCACCAATGGCAGAAGTCTGCCAAGCAATATAGGTGAGTTGGAAGCTTTGGTGCACAAATAGAATTATGATTTAATTGAATTGCTGAATCTTGGCTTCATTCTTCACAAGTTTTAATAAAGCAGTTTACTGTGTTCTATCATAGTCTTCAGTATAAAGCGATCTACATCTAGGACCATGTGTATGAATTCATTCTCCAGCTATCACTAGACCACACTTCAACCTATTTATGCATATAACCCTTCAGGGCTAAAGCAAAATTAACAGTGACCGCTTTCCCTGTCCCTTACCTGGTGGACACTCTAGCATTGCTAGCCAGAAGGATTAGCAGAGTGACGGTCAGCCCTAACTAATGAAATTCCTGTGTCAAGGCAGGAAGGGGCAGAGCAGGCTGGAGGTTCCTGTGGAGTCAGCACAGGATATTAGTAACAGGTTTAGCACCTTCCTCTCTGCTGTTTTGTCCATGGCCCATCAAGCCTCCTCCCTATGTCTGGGGACATGCTTACTGTACATCTCCTGCCCACATGTGAGCTTTAAAGTATTAAATTAAGTTTAAAACATGTATTGCTACATAGGATCATGGATCATGCAAACAAACAGCAAAAATTGTAAACAGAATTTTCATACATCTCACTGCTTGATTAAAGTGTAAGTAAATGCTTTTATCAGGGCGGGTTCAAACATAGGCGACTTGCGTTCCGACTTGTGTCACCCCAAGTCGCCTGACATCAGAAATCCCATTGAAATGAATGAGAGCCGTCTTAATGTACGCTCCGACTTCAAAAAAGGTTCCTACTACTTCTATCCGACTTGTGCCCATAGAATTCAATGGAAGTCGCCTCCAAGTCGGGGGCCCCATCTATATTAAAGCGACTTTACGCTTTAACGCTGACGTTTTTGAGCAGTAGAGGGCATCGGCGTTAGGGAGCTGTAACTGGAAAGCGGGACCAGTGCGTCCTAAAGCTGCAGCGTCATGGCGTTTTTGACGTCGAGTCGGCAAAACTCTCAATAACGTTGCTTAACGTTGTATACACGGCGTTAAGCCTAGTCAGGTGTTCTATTCAAAATCAATGGTTCCCTATGGGAGCACATTGATTTGAATAAAAGTCGCACCAGAAGTCGGATCACGATGATCCAACTTGCGGCACGACGTGTGTGCTAGGGATCTTAAAGGGGAACCCCCGCAAAAAAGTTGCGTGGGCTCCCCCCCCCTCCCAAGAGCATAAAAGGCTCTTCGATCTGGCATGGATTTTAAGAGGAACCCCCACGCCAAAAAAACAGCGTAGGATCCCCCCCCCAAAATCCATACCAGACCCTTATCCGAGCTCTGCGCCCCCCACCCCAAAGCACCTTGGGGACAAGAGCCTCTTCCCGACAACCCTGGCCGTTGGTTGTCGGGGTCTGCGGGCGGGGGCTTATCGGAATCTGGAAGCCCCCTTTAATAAGGGGGCCCTCAGATGCCGGTCCCCCACCCTATGTAAATGAGTATGGGGTACATCGTACCCCTACCCATTTACCTGGAAAAAAAAGTGTACAAAAAAAAACAAACACACTACAGAGCTTTTTAAAATATTTTATTAAATCAGCTCCGGCATCTTCTCCCCTCTCTTCTTTCTTCGGCTCTTTTGTGGGGTCTAGGGTCTTCTGTCTTCTACTCTTTTGCCGCTGTCTCCTTGGCTAGCTTCTCCCGCTTCTGCTTCTTCTTCTGGAGATGTTGACTCATCGCTCTCTTCCACTTGAATGCCGAGTCCGTGCTGCGCGGTTGCCTTATATTGGCATGGAGCGGGGCCACACGCTGACGTCATCCTGAGCTCCGCCCTCATGACGTCACATCCTGGGGTGAGCCTGTCATGTGGCGGGGGGGCACATCACCCCTGCCCCAAAGCACCCATACTCCCCATGTTGAGGGCATGCGGCCTGGTACGGTCCAGGAGGGGGGGGGGGGCGCTCGTTCGTCTCTACCCCCTTTTCTGGCCTGCCAGGCTGTGTGCTCGGATAAGGGTCTGGTATGGATTTTGGGGGGGACCCCATGCCGTTTTTTCAGCATGGGGGTTCATCTTAAAATCCATGCCAGATCGAAGAGCCTGGTATGCTCTTGGGGGGGACCCCATACAAATTTTTTTCGGGGGTTCCCCTTTAAGATCCCTAGCACACAAGTCGCGCCACAAGTCGGATCATCGTGATCAGACTTCTATTCAAATCAATGGGCTCCCATAGGGAACCATTGATTTTGAATAGAGGCAGAAAACGCAGCTGAAAGCTAGCGTGGAAAAATGTGCATGGACGTCAATGCAAAACACCAAAAAAAACGATGGTTTTTCCCTGATGTTGGGCCAGGCGTTTTTCTTGTTTTTTTGCATACACCTGTGTGTATGAGGCCTTAAGGTTCAGCGTTTGATGGGGTTTTTGTGTTTAATTCCTTTTGATTAACTGTAAAAACACACGTTTCCCAACCCTCCCTAACGAACCAGCCCAGCACATACCATCTCACATGCCCTTCAGCATTAGGGGTGCTTTGAAGGGGTACCCCAAATAACGTTACCCTTGATGCTGACTAGCACCAGACCTTTTGGCCCACACGTGCTCACAAGGAAAGACAACACACAAAATAAACTTATTATTCTTAATTTTAAATGTTTACCATTTTAGGATCGAATGATATATGGTACCATGATCAAACAGTAAAAAGTTTAATTTTGTATGGCTTTTTTTTTTTTTTTTTACTTTTGCTTACTTGCATGCACAGGTTAACTATTAAGTAGTTCCTTAAAACCGTTTCAACCCAAAACCACGGAACCACTAAAACCAGTACATTGGGGAGGGGCCACATTCACCTTGTGTGTGAAGGCAAGTGGAACATAAGCCCTGCCCTAATCAGCACGCTCTCCTGGGTATTGGGAATACCAAAAAGGCCAATGCCGATCAGTACTGGGCTAAGGTGCTTTGAGGGGGCTTCACACTTAGCTCTCCCATGCTACGGCCACCGTTCTGCATGCCCGCTTTGCTGGGTTGGTCAGATCGTGGAGGGGGAGTGGGCACTGTTCTATCTGGGGGCGTTTACAGTTCTCATTTAAAAAATTAAAGAGGAGCTCCAGTCTCCCCCAAAAACTTTACAGTCAGCAGCTGCAAATACTGTAGTTGCTGCCTTTTAATATAAGGACACTTAGCTCTCCAGGAGTCCAGCACTGTCCTCACCAGAACTGATTCTTCAATTACCTAAAGGAAACCAGCAGTGAAGCCTTGCGCACTGCACTTTGTGAATGGTCCCATAGTCTGAGGGGTTGGACTTCCGCTCGGATTTCCGAGGCAATCTGACCAGAAATGGAAGCGGGTACCTATCAAAACCAGGTGCCTGCTCCCCTCCGCACCCCAAAGGAGCCAATTGTAAAAGAGGAGGCGAGGAGGATCCAAACAAGCGGAACTTCCCCTTTTGGGTGAAGGTCCGCTTTACTAATATTCCTAGTGTTGAAGCTGTATAAACACAGTTTCAGCACCATGGAAAGCATATTAAATAAAAGGGCATACCTGTTATTTAACAGCATCCATCCAAAACATTCCAAAAAGCATTTGTCCAAGGTATTCGCCTTGGCAACATTGGAAAAAAAAGTCCTCATTTCAAGCTGGGAACAACTCTCACAAGATATCAATCACCTTCAAAGCCTTCTTTTTCGGAGTGTTCAATGTTGTAAGACAAACACTGAATGGTGGTCTTGGTTACTTAAAACACTTTATTTAAAAAGAATGTTAAAATATATCACAAAGCTGTACACCTGCATCATGCACTTGATATATTCTGCTTTTACAAATAAGGGTCTAACATTAACAGATGAACGTTACCGCCATCATGCTCCTGGTGCACACTCAGTGACCCAATTTCTGTATCCAAAGGGTACACCCACTTACAGTACATCTCCTTACTGTGCCCTACACATTATGTTATAGATGACTTCATCAGGGGCACGGATAAGTAGACAGTCCTAACTTTCTTTATGCTAAGTGGTTATCATAGCAGTGTTACCTTGCTGCTGTAATCAAATCCCTATTACACTCACAAGTTCTTACACTCTGCTAGATGACAGCAAATGGATGCATCTAAGGATATGCATCCTAAAAGTCAAACATCCTTGCAGATTACTAACAGGTTCTAATAAAACTATTTAAACCAATGTAAAAAAAAATGCCACTCTAGTTAAAGTGTCATTAACCACTTCAATACAAGACACTTATACCCCCTTCCTGCCCAGACCAATTTTCAGCATTCAGTGCTCTCACAATTTGAATGCCAATTACTCAGTCATGCAACACTGTACCCAAATAACATTTTTATAATTTTTTTCACACAAATAGAGCTCTCTTTTGGTGGTATTTAATCATATCTGGGTTTTTTATTTTTTGCGACATAAGTGAAAAAAAGAGTGAAAATTTTGAAAAAAAAAACACTTTTTTTTTTTTTGTTTCTATGATAATATTTTGCAAATAAGTCATTTTTGTACAAAAATTTGGGCCAAAACCTGTACTGCTACATATCTTCGGTAAAAAATAACCCAAATAAGTTTATATTATTTGGCCAGTGTGAAAGTTTAAGACCCCTTTCACACTGAGGTGCTTTACAGGTGCTATTTAGCTAAAAATAGCGCCTGTAAGCGCCTCAAAAGTCACTCCCCATCCACGCCAATGTGAAAGCCGGAGTGCTTTCACACTGGGGCGGTGCGATTGCAGGACGTTACAAGTCCTGCAAGCCGCATCTTTGGAGCGGTGCGGTGAGTGGTAATATACCACTCCTCCACTGCCCCTGCCCACTGAAAACAATGGGGTAGCACTTCCGAAGAGGCTGCACACCGCCTCAGAAGCGCGGGGAGCGGGCACTTTTAACCCCGTTTTAACTCCTTACGGGGGGTTAAAAGCACGCCGCTCCCGCGTAGCGCCGCTGTAATTTACCGCTAACGCCCCACCATTCCCAGTGTGTGAGTGCCCATAGAGTAGAGCTGCACGATTAATTGTATTAAAATCGCGATCTCGATCCAACCCCCCCCCCCCTGCGATCTCCATTGGGCATTACCGCGATTTTCAGTGCAGTTAATGGGGTCCAACTTGCGGGGTGACTCAGCGCAACTTGACAGTAATAAAAGTCAATGCAAGTCGCCTGAAGTCTTTTCAAGTCGGAGCGACTTGAGTCTCAGGGGAGACTTCCAAGTCTGGGCAGAGAGCCAAGTTCTGAATCACCATTGATAAAAGCCGCTAAAAAAGATACAAAGTAATTTACTTCAAAGGAATGCACTCTGAATGAACTCCCCTTGTATAGTTGTTTGGTTTAACCATTTAAAGACTAAATCTTTCCTGACACTTGCTGTTTACAAATAAAAATCCATTATTTTGTGCTAGAAAATGACTTAGAACCCCCAAACATTATATATTTTTTTTTAGCAGAGACCCTAGAGAATAAGATGGCGGTTTATTTCAATATTTTATGTCACACGCTGTTTGCGCAGCAGACTTTTAAACGCAATTTTTTTGGAAGAATTACCCTTTCAAAAAACTAAACAGTGCTGTTAGCCCAATTTTTTTGTATATTTAATATATTACGCCGCGAGAATCGTAATCTTTATTCTAAGCAAAAAAATTGTGATTCTCATTTTGGCCAGAATCGTGCAACTCTACCATAGAGTCTACAAGCTATGGTGCCAATCATTGAAAATTGATCACACCTGATGCACTGACGGCTTATCTTATTTCTTGAGGCCCTGAAATGTCAGGAAAGTATAAATACCCCCCCAAATTACCCCTTTTTTGAAAAGTAGACATTCCAAGGCAAGTTTTTGGAAGATGTATTTTTTTTTAACACAAAATTGTCATAAGTTGTTTCTCACACACAGCATATGCATACTTCCAATTACACCCCAAAATACATTCTGCTACTCGTCCTGAGTATGGCGATACCACATGTGTGAGACTTTTTCACAGCCTGGCCACATAGAGTGGTCAAACATGCAGGGAGCAACGTCAGGCTTTCTAGGAACAGAAATTTCACATCTAATTTCCTAATTATATTCCATGAGGCATGGGCTGCAGATAGGTACTCTGATGAGCTGCAGATAGGTACTCGGGTACTTTTATGGGCCGGTGACCGGTACTTGGGTACTCTGATGGGCTGGTGACAGGTACTTGTGTACGCTGATGGGCTGGTGACAGGTACTTGGGTACTCAGATGGGCTGGTGACAGGTACTCGGGTGGGCTGGTGACCGGTAATCGGGTAGGCTGATGGGCAGGTGACAGGTACTCAGGTATGCTGATGGTCTGGTGACAGGTACTTGGGTACGCTGATGGTCTGGTGACAGGTACTCGGGTATGCTGATGGGCTGCTGACAGGTACTCTGGTACGCTGATGGGCTGCTGACAGGTACTCTGGTACGCTGATGGGCTGCTGACAGGTACTCTGGTACGCTGATGGGCTGCTGACAGGTACTCGCGTACTGTGATGGGCTGCTGACAGTTACTCAGGTACTGTGATGGGCTGCTGACAGGTACTCTGGTAAGCTGATGGGCTGCTGACAGGTACTCTGGTACACTGATGGGCTGCTGACAGGTACTCTGGTACGCTGATGGGCTGCTGACAGGTACTCGGGTACTGTGATGGGCTACTGACAGTTACTCGGGTACTGTGATGGGCTGCTGACAGGTACTCGGGTACTGTGATGGGCTGGTGACAGGTACTCGGGTACTCAAATGGGCTGGTGACAGGTACACTGATGGGCTGGTGACAGGTACTCGGGTAATTTGATGGGCAGGTGACAGGTACTCGGGTACTCAGATGGGCTGGTGACAGGTACTCGGGTACTCAGATGGGCTGGTGACAGATACTCGGGTACTTTGATGGGCTGGTGACAGATACTTTGATGGGGTGGCGACAGGTCCTCTTTACACTGGGGGGGGGGGAATCAGTGTGTTTGGTCTGTAAACTAAGCGGTAACGAGCTGTTACCAAAATCGCCTTCTCACACACGATCGGTGTGTGAGGGAGAACCCGGTAACAGCTTGTTACTGCGGTTTGTTTACATCATGTGATCGGCTGTGATTGTACACAGCCAGTCACATGGTAAAGAGCTAATTTCATTGGTTCTTTACCATGATCGGGGCTGGGCTTTGTTCGAGGGACAAGTCTCAACCCCAATCAGCGCACACGATCGGCGGGAACGCAGATATCCATAGTGACCGGCTGTGATTGGACACAGCCAGTCACGTGATAAAGAGCCAGATTTTATTTGCTCTTTACCCTGATCGGGGATGAGCTGTGTCCCAAGGACACGCCTGATCCCCAATCGCCGCACTGCGGGCCCCTAGCGGCAAACTACTGAGGACATTATATGAGGCCCGCCCAGGATGGGAGATCCCATCTGCGGATGTCATTTGACTATAGCCCGGTATTGAAGTGGTTAAACCCAAATCATTATAAACTGTTAATCCATGCTATGCTATATTACATTGTGTTTGCACTCACTTTGCCACTATAACATTCATTTCCAAACTGGTTGATCCTGCTGTTCACTGTCACTCCCTCCTTGCCTGTGCCCCCGCTACAGCCTGATATCGTATAGACCAGATGCTTTCACATCTGCTGAAAATGATCATTATCAGCTTATCCTTCTATTTTCCTGTTGATTGTAACAACCATTTAACTGATGATAAAGCTTCTAGGTGATTAATGATTGTATATAAGTTCACATCTGGTGACCAATAAGCCTGTGATATCAATAGTGCTGTCCCTCAATATTTGCAGCAGATGCATTGCATCTTTTAATCACTTAAGGACTCTGCCTATTTTTTACACTTGCTGTTTACATGTTAAAATCAGTTTTTTTTTGCTAGAAAATTACTTAGAACCCCCAAAACATTATATATTTTTTTTCAGACACCCTAGAGAATAAAATGGCGGGCGTTTCAATACTTTATGTCACACCGTATTTGCCCAGCAGTCTAACAAACTATATTTTTTTGGAAAAAATACATTTTTGAATTAAAAAATAAGAAAACAGTAAAGTTAACCCAATTTTTTTCTCAATATTGTGAAAGATAGTGTTACGCCAAGTAAATTGATACCCAACATGTCATGCTTCAAAATTGCGCCCACTCGCGGAATGGTGAAAAACTTTGACACTTAATCATTATAGGCAACATTTAAAAATGTATACAGGTTACCAGTTGTGTGTTACAGATCTTTTGCTAGAATTATTTCTCTTGCTCCAACGAACGCGGTGATACCTCACATGTGGTTTGACCACCGTTTACATGTGCGGGCGCGACTTACAATTCAATAAAAAAAAAAAATTGTCCCTTTAAGACCATTGGGCAGAAGTGACGTTTGGCGTAGCTTTCCTCATCCAATGGTATGGAGTCGAGTAGGGGCCATCATTTCCTCACTTGACTTCCTGCCTCTCAGGGGATAAGATTGGACCGTCTCCGCCGCTACCAACGGATCCAGTAAGCAGCAGAGACCACTGATGAAAGTGATCTTGCGGGTAATCTGCCACAGAGACCACTTCTATCATAAAGTGGACCGCTTCCAGCATCCAATGGTATGGAGTCGAGTGGGGGCCATTATTGCCTCACTCGACTTCCTGCTTCTCAGGGAACAACATTGGATCGTCTCCGCCGCTACCGACGGATCCGTCGGAAATTGCACAGGTGGCTACCTATCATGGTACCACGCTTGAATTCACTGAGCTCCTGAGAGCGACCCATTCTTTCACATCTGTTTGTAGAAGCAGTCTGCGTGCCTAGGTGCTTGATTTTATACACCCATGGCCATAGAGGTGATTGAAACACCTGAATCCAATGATTTGGAGGAGTGTCCCAATACTTTTGACAATATAGTGTGTCATTTATATATTGACTTTAAATATATCATCTACAGTGCATACTATCAAAAACACTGTGCCATCCAAAAATGCAAGTTAAAGCAGCATCATGCAAAGAAGAAGCCATATCTGAACATGATCCATGAATGCTGCCATCCTCTCTGAGCCAATGCTCATTGAAAATGGTCTGTTGCAAGATTGAAAACTGTTCTGGGGTCAGACGAATCAAAAATTTTGGTAACCATAGGAATCACGTCCTCCTGACTAAGAGGGGGAGGACCTTCGGACTTGTTATAAGCGATCAGTTTAAAAGTCTGCATCTCTGATGCAGACTCTGAACATTGTTAGCAAGGAATAAATTTATAACATTGTACAGCAATGGATAGTAGAGCTGCACGATTAATCGTATTAAAATCGCAATCTCGATCTACCCATCTCCCCCCCCCCCCCGCGCGATCTCCATTGGGCATTACCGTGATTTTCAGTGCAGGTAAATGGGGTCCGACTTGGGGGGCGAATCAGCGCGACTTGACAGTAATAAAAAGTGCCTGAAGTCTTTCCAAGTCGGAGCGACTTGAGTCTCAGGGGAGAGAGCCAAGTCTGGGCAGACAGCCAACTTCTGAGTCATCATTGATAAGAGTTACAAAGTCATTTACTTCAAAGGCATTGAACTCTGAGTGAACTCCCCTTCTATAGTTGTTTGGTTTAACCATTTAAAGACTAAATCTTTCCTGACACTTGCTGTTTACAAATAAAAATCCATTATTTTGTGCTAGAAAATGACTTAGAACCCACAAACATTATATATTTTTTTTTAGCAGAGACCCTAGAGAATAAGATGGCGGTTGTTGCAATATTTTATGTCACACGCTGTTTGCGCAGCAGACTTTTAAACACATTTTTTTTTGGGAAAAATTACCCCTTTCAAAAACCTAAACAGTGCTGTTAGCCCAATTTTTTTGTATATTTAATATATTACGCCGCGAGAATCGTGAGAGAATCGTGATCTTTATTCTAAGCAAAAAAATCGTGATTCTCATTTTGGCCAGAATCGTGCAGCTCTAATGGATAGTGGCCATAATGTGGTATTTTCCCGATTCACTCTATTCTATAAAAATGCATAACATTCGACCTGAAAAGAAAATAGCCCAACATCATTTGATTTTGCCCCCATTAACACAGAACAAACATCCATGAACTGTATTTTTCGTAAATACCACCCTATAGAACTGAATTCATATAAAAAACGATAGAACATTTTAGTACAGGATACATATAAAAACGGACATTGGGAATAATACTAACACTGGATGTATGGATATAGCAACTCTGGTTCCTACTCTAGGTATAACACAGAACAAAGGATCTTACCAGATAAAACCACAGACGGCACACTACATTCAAGCCTGGTTGATGTGATATGAATGCCTGGCTCTAAACTGGCACAGGACACTAGCAGGTTCACCCGCCAGCCTCTCTCACTCAGGAGTCAGTGTCCTGGTTGAGCAGCGCACACAAATCTGGCACAGAGACCCCCTCCGCATTCCTCCTCCTTTGCTCTCAGCAGCAGCTCCCCATCCCCATATATTGTAGACTATTCCTAGGCCTGGCATTAAAGCCACAGCTCCAGTGGTTGCACAGGCTGCCACAGCAATGTCTGATTCTGCAGTGCCTGGCTCTTAAAGACCTGGTCTTCAGAGGTTTTTCATTTGCCATGGCAACCAAAAATAGCCCCAACCCTTTTCTGCATGCACTCTATAATCTATGATGACATCCCCTGGCTAACCAAATTCAGAAAAGAGTTGATAATTCACAGTCAATTTTTTCAGTCTATTGCTATTGTTACCCAGAATAAAAGTTCTTGAATTGTTGACCTTTGTGTTGTGTCTTCAGGCCACATTCACATCATTATGTATGTTAAGTACAATAAAGTGGGCAAAAAAATGCACTGATTACTGTATAAATGGCACTGGCAAGGAATGGGTTAACAATAGTGGTGACCAAGGGGTTAAATGTGTTCCCTGAGAGGTGTTTTTAACTGTGGGGGGGTGTACTGACTGGAGGAGAAAGACCGCTGCTCCTCATCACTAGGAACAGACAATCTCTCTCTACTCCCCTGACAGAATGGGGATCTGTTTGTTCACATTGACAGATCCCCATTCTGGCTCTCTGAGGAGCAATCGCAGGTGGCCGGCGGTCATCGGCTTATAAAAGTGTTGCCTCATAAGCTCCAGCTTGCACAGCTCCATGCTATTATTCCCAGAGTTTTAACTACTAGACTTAAAACCTCAAAAATGCGGGACATACTTCCCCAAGTTATGATCTTGTAGTAGTGCAGGGACTCCCCCCACTATATATGGTACTGTACCTCCCAGAGTTTGTCACTGCTTTCGCAGAGGAGCAATCAGCCATTTCACTGCATCTACAAGCCCCTTCTATCATATAAGACTATTTGTAAAACATCTACATGCTTGCCTTCTAGCATATTATCAGGAACCAGCAATGCATTTAACCTTTTTTACCATCAGAAAAAAAATTTGAAACTACGCATGCCATGGCGACTCATTTGTTGGCTCACCATTGGAAACACAAATAACCTATGTCCTGACAGTTAACACTTAAAGCGGAGTTCCATCCTAAATTGGAACTTCCACTTTAAGCACTCCTCGCCCCCTTAAATGCCACATTTGGCATGTCATTTTTTTTTTTGGGGGGGGGGGGGTACCTTGTTTTGACAGGTACCCAGCTCCCACTTCCGCCCAGCTGCCAGAAACGCTCCTGCACTCAAAAGTCTTGCGATGGTAATGGAAGTGGCATGTAATTCTAATTCACAAAGGAAGAACAGGCTTTGCTGCCCTTCAAGGGCCAGGGGACACCCAAAGGAAACACTGCAAAAGAATACAAAGAGGGCGCACCAGCCTTTCGCATTGCCCAAGTAAAATTTATTAAAATCCAAAAGGAAAAAATTATATTCACAAACAAAACGTAAATGAAGGTATATCGAAGTCCACAAGGGACCAACAGCAACGAGGTCATCAGGGCCTTTCATAGGGTCCTCTGAGGTGTTGGATACAGCCCTGATGATCTGGTTGCTCTCTCCCTCCCTACAATCTCCTGGGACACGTCACAGGTCCCAGAAGATTTCCTGGCCACTGAGAAGGTGCAGCGTGATTCACACATGCAAGCTGCAACAGCCGGGTGCCCATACTTGCAATGACGGCACCACAGAAAGGAGCGAGGCTTTGGGCAGCCACATCACTAGACCGCAGGACAGGTGAGTGTGTATTTATTAAAAGTCAGCAGCTACACTTTTTGTAGCTGCTGACTTTTAATAAACTTAAAAAGGACTGGAACACAGCTTTAAAGCGGAATTCCAGCTTCCCCCTAACTAGCCTTAAAACTGAAGTAAATCAGTGAAGCTGCCGCTCCAGGCTTTATTAGCCATTGTTGGAGCTGTCTCTCCTCTCCCCTGTAGTTCATTGACACAAGAGAGATCTAGTATAGAAAAAAAAATCCTAGGTAGATGGCGCTGTCTATATTATTGTTGAGAATTTATGAACAGTGATTGCAACCTAAAATATCCTCAAACATAGGTTTGGAATGATTAATTAAAGTGCTGCGTGATTAATAATCCTACATAATCTCAATTGTGCAAAACCCGCAAAAATGGTGTACTCTGTGAAATAATCTGAAAACAACCTAAAGTTCTTTCATATGTAAATATGGAATATCTGATTAAAGTGCTAGGTGCTCAACTGTACAAATAGCATAATTTGCGCAAAATCCGCAAAAAAATATATATACATATACAAAAGTCCAAAAAAAGTCCATCAAAAATTAATCTGTGAGATAGTGTAAAGAACCATTAAAAATATATATGTGTGTATATTACCAAGTCCCAAAAAAAAAAAAAAAATAGACAGAGGAAATGTTTTCATCAATCAAAAAAACTTTTGTTCAGAGAAAGTTCATAATAAAACACCAGTCCCAAAATAAAAGGCTCTTGTGATGGCGTATCAAATTCCAGAAAGTGACTCGTCCATATATTCTGACGTTTCCTTGAGCTCCACAAGTGGTTCCACATGTGCTCCCCCTCGTGTCCCCACTCACCAGATATATGCACTCCTGCAGGGGTAACCCGTATATATACACCAAGCTTCCTGGCATCCTGATCTCCAAATGGGGCACATTCTTCAGCAGGTGGTCAGTATTTTAACATGGCACATAGAAAGGATGGGTGGAAACCCACATAGCATAATCCAGCAAAATATATATTTATTTGATCCAAGAAACAATTAAAAATAATTTAAAAAAGGCCAATCGCCCACTGAATAACAGTCCGTGAGCTAAAAACAAAACACTTCCTCCTCTTCTGTGCAGATTTGCGTTCCACAGACAAGAAAAGCCGGAACCGGAATCGACGTACCAGTAGCCCGTCATCTTGGTACACCCCACTTTTATACACACTGCATAGTGATCAGCTGGATTTAATACACCTGCTATGCTGCCACAATCGCGGATTATCCTAATGTTAAAAACATAATATGGGAAGTAGTGATCCGTACTGCCAATGAAGAGGTCTTGGAAAATACAGTATATATGTAAATTGTAATCATTTATCCCCCTTTGATGGTAATAGGGAAGGATTACAGGTGTAATTTTCATTTGTTTGTCCCAAGCCCCCCGGTGATGAGAAAGGGGAATTGCGGATGTTCTTTCTCCTTGTTAATAAGGCAGAGTGTGCATAATCCGGACTGATTACAAGCAAACCAAGACATTACCTAGTAAAATACTCTGTCATTTTATATTAAAAATAGTCATGTCAAACTTAGTACATCTATATCAAAGTTTATGTGGAAGGAAGGCATAAATCTTTTCAGAAGAGGCAATATTTTTTTTATTTATTTCAGGTACTTATATAGCGCAGTCAATTTACGCAGCACTTTTACACATACATTGTACATTCACATCAGTCAGTTAAGGAGCTTACAATCTAAGGTCCCTAACTCACATTCATACATACACATACTAGGGCCAATTTAGACAGGATCCAATTAACCTACCTGCATGTCTTTGAAGTGTGGGAGGAAACCGGAGTACCTGGAGGAAACCCACGCAGGCACAAGGAGAACATGCAAACTCCAGGCAGGTAGTGTCGTGGTTGGGATTCGAGCCAGCGACCTTTTTGCTGCTAGGTGAAAGTGCTAACCACTACACCCACTGTGCCACCCAATATATATTATATGTTGAAAATATATAAAATGAATTAAAATGATGAAAACTGTATGAATAAAAATTATAAAACTAAAATACATGTTGTTGTGGGAGAAAACCAGAGTACCTGGAGGAAACCCACGCAGGTACAGGGAGAACATGCAAACTCCATGCAGGTAGTGTCGTGGTTGGGATTCGAGCCAGCGACCCTTTTGCTGCTAGGCAAAAGTGCTAACCACTACACCACTGTGCCGCCCAATATAAATTATATGTGGAAAATATATAAAATGAATTAAAATTATATGAATAAAAATTATAAAAGTAAAAGATATGTTGTGTGAACAGATATATCTTCTAATGCAATGCATGTATTTACATAGCTCGTATATGGCTCTCCATATTGAGATGTCCTATTCCCTTTTTTTAACACCCTTTTTTTATATGTGTACCTTGTTTTAGGGAGATTTTTTATTGGTAACAAGATATCAATAAGATCATATCTTACCACAAGATTTGGGGTCTATGGCTCAAAAATTAGATATGAAACAGTTCAAGTGAATATCGATGTTTCAACCAGCTGGATATAATGTCCCCAGCCGGTGTATCCATTGGGTTTCGTTTTGGGATATCTTAATCCTCTTGTTACCTCCTCTCCAGTCTCCTTTAATTTTGTCTATGCCATAAAAAATAAGCCCTGAAGGGTCCTTTTGGTGTACTTCTTTAAAGTGGTGTGACAGGCTGTGCTTTGGGAACCTCTTTTTGATATTGTTTACATGTTCCCTTATCCTTACATATAAGGGTCTGGTTGTTCTCCCAACATACTGGAGGTGGCATGGGCATTCTATTACGCAAGTTACATGCCTACTGTTGCAAGTAATTACTTCTTTTATTTCAAATTGCTTATTTGTGGTTCTAGATTTAATGCTTTCTTTTTTCTTTGGTTGCTTTTTGCTTACCCTGCAGGGTAAGCACTTTTGGCATTTGAAGAACCTTTCATATTAGAAAATAGTTTTACTTCTTTTGGAGGGTCAACAACATAGTGTACCAGGTAATTCCTGAGAGTGGGAGCTCTTTTATACACAAGCTTGGGTTCGTTGGGTAAAATCTTGGCCAGGATTCTGTTTTCCAGATATGGCAATTGTTGGATGGCAAAATAGTTTAATATCATAGTTCTGGAGTGTCACGGAGATGGCAGGCCAAAGCTGCCTAGTCACTGTGTGGGAACAAAAGACATCTGGACAAGTTGACACAGTGGGGTGTTGGTGAATAGCCATATCCTTCCAGGAAATATCCATACACCCCCTGCGATGAGGTGTAGTGGTAGAGAAAGCCAGAGATCTCCTGGGGAGGTGCAAATTAACAGTTCCTGATTACGTGACATCAAAGGGGCCAGCTGACCCCAAATGATCATGGGTCAGCTTTAAGTGATAAATGGACATATACTGCCTCTAGTGGACAATCCAGGCATGTGTCCTAGGGACAGACTCAAGGAAAGGAAGTCTGTCACCATTGGACAGAATGCACAAGTAGGCTGGCGTTCAGGCGGGTGTGTGTGGATGATGTATGAATGGGTTTAAAAAGCCGAGGAACCCCCTGTCTCATTCTCTTATCTACCATCAGGCCAGCTAGAACAACATTTCGAGGACAGCCTAAGTATCACCTTATGTTATTTATGTTATAGGCTCTATGATATTTTCTTAGCGTTTTTATGTTAGCATTTCTGTTTTCCTTATAATAAATGTAATATTTGCTTTATTGAAGTAGAGTGATTGATTATTTATATATATGTAGATATAAGCGAATCTTACTATCATACTATTATCATTACTGTTATCAGAGTTTTAGTAGTTTAATGAATGAGAGGAATTGGCAATTAATATATAGTTACAAATAAACTTGGGAAACCATAACCACCCCAATTTTATTTCAGTAATATTTCTTTATAATCTTCTAGACTGATTTGTAATGTTTGTTGAAGCCTGTGATGAAGGCCACATCTGTGAAAGGTTGGTGGTTCTTAGGTGTGCTAGCCATTAATGTCTTTCTATCCATGTTTCTTACTTCATTTTTGGTTTTCAATAGATCTTCTCTACAATATCCCTTTTCCTCAAATTTTCCGATCAGGTCATTGGCTAGTGCATAGTCCTCAATTTTTCGGCAATTCTTGCGTAGTCTTGTTAGTTGCCCTTTTGGGATGTTACTTTTCCATTTCGGGTGATGGCAACTTGTGGTTGGAATGTACGCGTTGCGATCTGTGGCTTTAAAGTAAGTCTTGGTATATAAGCAGTCTTCCACCTTGAAAATTTGTAAATCCAAGAAGTTGATTTGTTGATGGTCCCATTCTCCCGAGAAAGAAATGTCAAATATTCTGATTAATGACTCAACTGTCCCTTCCCAAAGGATGATCACATCATCAATGTATCTATGATAGAATTTCAACTTCGGTCTGTGAATGCTGTAGACATATTTCTCTTCCAACTAGTACATGAAGAGGTTAGCGACACTAAGGGCATAGGGAGCCCCCATTGCCACACCCCTCCTCTGGACATAGTACTGGTGGTTGCACCAGAAATAAATACTTCCCATGGCTAGCTCCAAGCCTTCTATGATTTATTGTATATGATGTATTGTATTTGTTCTCGTTTTAATTTTGAATTCCCGTGGAGTGCCTTCTTAACTCCTTTAAGACTGTCTTTTTGTACAATACTAATATACAACAAATTAACTTCAATAGTGGCCAGAATGCAATGTTCAATTCCTGCAATCCCTTCCAATTCTGAAATTAATTGTGCACTGTCCCAGAGATATGACTTCCCCTTTTGTACCAGTGGTTTCAAAAATTGGTCTAAATATTCCCCTAGCCTTGAAAATAGGGAATTTATCCCACTAATGATGGGTCTTCCTGGGGGCTTCTCTAATCTTATGTATTTTCGGAAGATAATACATAATTTGAGTTTTTACAGAATCGAATATCAGATATCTGGTTTCTTTTTTACGAAATACCCATTTTCTTTGCCTTTCTTTACATATTAATTAGTTTAGCTTATTTTCATACTCCCTTTTGGGATTGCCTTTTAGTTTCTTGTAGGTATCTTCCACCTTCAATAGATTCTCCATTTCCTCATGACCATACTGGAGCAGCCTGAAAATAAGATTATACATCTTTCTTACACAAGTTAACAGGTGTTAGGAGGGGGGGACAGTTTTACGGCTAGTAAGGTGAAGCTGAATTCCTTTTTAATATAGCAACTCAGGTCTCTATCCAGAGAACCCTTCTGGCACAACTTGCCGGTCTCCACGATTAGCACCTACCATATCCTCATGCACTTCAGTGTCTATCAATTTTACAACAAATACTCACTTTTGGTTAGTGACCCCAATCTCTTTACTTGCACCTGTGCACAGTGGAACTTTTGGGTTACCAACAGAACTTCTCAGTAATTTCCCAGCCCTTCTATGTGAGAATAGTTTGTTGCTGCAGTGAAAGCAACCTTGACTATAAGCTGCATAGGAACCTCAGACTTCAATAGCAGAAACACTTTCTTGTATTCCACTGTTACACAACGTGGCTTCAGACATCTCTGCTTTCTCAGAACTGTCTAACAGTCCTCAAAGGTTACACTTCATACAGAAAGTCACCCGAAAAACAACCAAGCTGGGACTGCGGGACCTCTTTTGTTGTCATCAACATATATTATGCCAAACAGTCACAATCTTACCAACCTTAGTTCAGCACAGCCTTAAAATACACTGTTCCGAGTGTTGATATTCCATGGTGCCATGTCATGGTTACATATTTCTTTCAAAATTTCTGTCTTGGAAGGAAATCCTGATGTAGCCATGTGCTCCCTTGAGAGTGGCTGGTAGTAGTGGTTCACCTTATAGCTGCCCTCAATCACACCATATATCACACATCTGGAGACACTGAACAAGTCACCTTTTGTTTCATTTAGGGGAAATAACTTGGATGAGGATAAGGGATGACTGTGGGATGCTCAAAGAATTATGATACACAAACTCCATATACAGTCCTGTATATGCACACTTGCACTGCAGACTGTCCCTCTATAGACTGTTACTCCTCACAACTCTCCAGCACTTCACTTGCTGACTGTTTCTCTTACAGTTCTCTTTCTACACAGAACTTGCAGCTTTACACTTCTTTGCTTCTCTCCAGCTCAGAACTTAGATTCCAGCCTGAAGGGAAATTCATCAGGCTTCTCTATAACTTTCTCTTCACTGTGGTTAACACATGGTGAGGCCTACCCTGTTTCAGCAGGACCTCAGGAACACCCATTACAGGCCAGGGATCACGGGCCCCTGAATGTGAACCAAAACGTGAGTGCTAACCAGGCCTTTGACGGACTACAACTCCCAGCCCATCTCTCCTCCAGGTCCCATCCACCTGCTCTCTTGCAGTGACGCTCCTTTCCCTTTACTGGCTCCCAGGGCTCCCACAGACTGTCCACTATTCCTCTCCCAGCCTGCTATAGCACTTTCTCCTCCAGTCGCAGGGACCGTCACTCACCAAGCCGGTGGTTTGCTTTAAAGTCTCTCACTGTGTAGCACCTCCGCTGTTCTCCTGTTCCTGCTGTGCTGCTCCAGGAATCACTCTCCTTCCTGGCTGCACCCAAACCCCCAGGCCCCAAGGTCACCCTCCCCAGACTGGGGGCGACCTCCCGTGTAGGGGCCTGCTCCAAAGCGCCTCTGCTACATCTTCGACTTCCACCCAACACTTACTCCTCCAAAATTTGGCTGACTCAGTATTTAACTAAGCCTGCACCCTGCCAATCTTGCTTGAGGATTGGTCAGGGCTTCTTAGAATACTCCAGATGGCTCCACCTATCTCCCAGCTCTCTGACCAGAAGCCTTCCCCAGGTTTCTAGAAAGAAGTGTGAGGTTCTGGTGATCTCACCTGTTAAGTCCACTCAATCCTCCCTGAGCCACTCCTCCCAGCCCAGGTCAAAACATTCAGGCCTGCTTTTACACTCAGGCCTGACTAAATTTTACCTCACCTAGCAAACCCTGTTAGAAAAAACGCACTTACTATATGGGGGCACTACACTGAATCCAAAAAGCAAGAGGCTCTTTGGGACCTTCCAGTGGCCTGAGCACGTAAACAGATTAATTTGTGCCTTAGAGGACATGTTTCTTAAAGGAACCTTCACAGAACTGGGAGAGAATATCACCCATAGCTGGCACAGTGGCCTAGTGCTCTTCCACAGTGTTAAGCAGCCCATAAATGATTAGATTTTCTTTCATTCCATCACGGGTGGTGGGTGACTGACTTTTAAATTAAAAACACACAGGAATCTAGCACTGTCCTCAACTGGGCCGCTCTTTCGCTGGTTTTAAGGCCTCCGGTACCAGCATGTCTAGTAAAGCAAGTTGGCTGTGACTCCTTGCAGCTTCACAGCCAGCTTCCCACTATGCATGCGCAAGACATGCTGGACTGTATAAAAGGTCCTGCAGCCTCCTGGGATCTGTGATATGTCCCAGACAGTTGCAGGTGAGGAGGGGAAACTGCCACTCCAATCGCCTAGGCGGTCTGAGCAAAAGTGGGATTGGGTACCTTGTACCTGCCAAAACTAAAAACCTTCAAAATTTGAAAAGGAGGGGGGACGGAGGTGTTTAAGTGGAACTTCCCTTTTAGGAAGAAGCTCCGCTTTAAACAGCTTGAGTAATGGAAGATCTGAATAACTATTTACAGTTTAGTCTGCACAGTACCATACTGTCCCTCAGCTGTATTTAATGCTCAGCAGTCATAAAGTTAAAGAGCTGCCCTTGGCAGCTGCCATTACAAATCCTACCAGCTGGAACTCCCCAACAGCCAGAGAAAAGCTTCATCTATGGACCTATAACCGTTGTCATATTATATAGTGAAGGCTAGCAGTCAACAGCCGACCTCTATTGCAATGCAGTAACTACACATGATAACAGCTGGAGAGAAAGCCTATTTCCTGTAAGCCAGCATGCCTGCTCCACAGCCTAAATATTTACAATTCTGTCCTCTGAACAAGAAAAAGCCAGGAAATAATTTATGGCAAAATTCACTATCTCCTGAACAGCTAAATCCACAGTGGAATGCAATCATAGTATATATAGGAGGCCCTCAGTCTGCGATGCATACATACTTCGTGTATATCTGTAAATAAAAAAGCCAACTGCAAAATGTAATTGCTGCAGGCTGCATTTCACAAAGCCGGTTCTGATCCCACCTCTACACAACTACAGTATCTCACAAGAGTGAGTACACCCCTCACATCTTTGTAAATATTTTATTATATCTTTTCATGTGACAACACTAAATAAATTACATTTTGCTACAATGTAAAGTAGTGAGTGTACAGCTTGTATAACGGTGTAAATTTGCTGTCCCCTCAAAATAACTCAACACACAGCGATTGTCTAAATCACTGGCAACAAAAGTGAGTACACCCCTAAATGAAAATGTCCAAATTAGGCCCAAAGTGTCAATATTTTGTGTGGCCACCAATATTTTCCAGCACTGCCTTAACCCTCTTGCGCATGGAGTTCACTAGAGCTTCACAAGTTGCCACTGGAGTCCTCTTCCACTCCGTGACGACATCACGGAGCTGGTGGATGTTAGAGACCTTGTGCTCAACCTCCTTCTGTTTAACCCCTTCCTTACCGGGCACTTAAACCCCCCTCCTGCCCAGACCAAGTTTTGGCTTTCAGCGCTGTCGCATTTTGAATGACAATTGCGCGGTCGTGCGATGTTGTACCCAAATAAAATTTGCGTCCTTTTTTTCCCACAAATAGAGCTTTCTTTTGGTGGTATTTGATCCCCTCTGCGTCATTTCTGATCGCCGCTATAAAAAAAAAATGAGCGACAATTTTGCAAAAAAAACAATATTTTTTACTTTTTGCTAAAGTACAAATCCATTAAAAAAAATATTCATCAGTTTTGGCCGATTTATATTCTTCTACATATTTTTGGTAAAAAAAAAAATCGCAATCGGCGTATATTGATTGGTTTGCGCAAAAGTTATCGCGTCTACAAACTGGGAATTGATTTCTGGCGTTTTTATTATTTTTTTTTTTTTTTACTAGTAATGGCGGCGATCTGCGATTTTTATCCGGACTGCGATATTGGGGGGGACATGTCGGACATTTTTGACACATTTTTGGGACCAATGACATTTATACAGCGATCAGAAATTTAAATGTCCACTGATTACTGTATAAATGTCATTGGCAGTGAAGGGGTTAACCAGCAGGGGGCAGTGAAGGGGTTAATAAATGTTCCCTGGGTGTGTTCTAACTGTGGGGGGGCAGGGCTGGTCGGGACATAACAGATCTAACTGATCCCAGTGACAGGGATCAGTAGATCTGCTTGTCCCCTGTCACGGAAGGGGGAACCGCCGTGTTTACAACGGCGGTTCCCCGTTCTCAGGCTCCTAAATGTGATCGGCGGGTCTCGGGCAGACATCGAGTCCGCCCGACCAGCGGGCACGCTCGCGCAGCGTGCGGCGCGCGCGCGCCGCCGCTGCCGCCAGGGGGCGCGCTGGGGCATGCGCAGTGGAGGACGTCCATGGACGTCCTCCCGGCATTTCAGATCCGCGCTGGAGCCGTATTTTGGCAATAGCGCGGATCTGAAGTGGTTAAGGATGCCCCACAGATGCTCAATGAGGTTTAGGTCTGGAGACATGCTTGGCCAGTCCATCACCTTCTTGGTGGTGTGTTTGGGGTCGTTATGTTGGAATACTGCCCTGTGGCCCAGTCTCCAAAGGGAGGGGATCATGCTCTGCTTCAGTATGTCACAGTATATGTTGGCATTCATGGTTCCCTCAATGAACTGCATCATCTTTAGAAGAGGCTCCCCTCTGGGATGACAGCCATGCAGACCAATTTGATGCAGTGTGCAGCATATGGTCTGAGCACTGCCAGGCTGACCCCCCCACCCCTTCAACCTCTGTAGCAATGCTGGCAGCACTCATACGTCTATTTCCCAAAGACAACCTCTGGATAGGATGCTAAGCACGTGAACTCACTCACTGATCGACCATGGAGAGGCCTGTTCTGAGTGGAACCTGTCCTGTTAAACCACTGTATGGTCTTGGCCACCGTGCTGCAGCTCAGTTTCAGTGTCTTGGTAATCTTCTTATAGCCTAGGCCATCTTTATGTAGAGCAACAATTCTTTTTTTTCAATCCTCAGAGAGTTCTTTGCCATGAGGTGCCATGTTGAACTTCCATTGACCAGTACTAGAGAGAGAGCAATAACACCAAATTTAAGACACCTGCCCCCCATTCACACCTGAGACCTTGTAACACTAAACAAGTCACATGACACCGGGGAGGGAAAATGGCTAATTGGGCCCAATTTGGACATTTTCACTTAGGGCGCCAGCCCATAAATGATTATGCCAGCGGTTTAGACATTAATGACTGTGTGTTGAGTTATTTTGAGGGGACAGCAAATTTACACTGTTATACGAGCTGTACACTCACTACTTTACATTGTAGCAAAGTGTTCTCACATGAAAAGATATAATAACATATTTACACAAATGTGAGGGGTGTGCTCATTTTTGTGAGATACTGTATATTCTATTGAGTATAACAATTACGCTACTCCAAAGAAATGTAAAACTAGATGGGTATCTAAGGGGCTGATGCACTAGAAAAGAGAAAAAACAAGCACAAAACATAAGTTGTTTCTCACAGCAACCAATCAAAATTCTTGTTTAAATTTCAACAACAATGATAATAACCTGATTTTATATTAGCCATTAATAAAGAAGGTCCTACACAGTGCTATGTGGCTAATCGTATGGGGGTAACAGTCCTTCTGTAGTAATCAGGCATTCCCAGAGGCAGAAGCCTAAGCAGTCTACACATTGCATTGATGATCAATGCAGTATGTACAGTCCTGCTCACCATTATTGGCACCCATGAAGTTTATGTACATATTGTGGAATATCTACTGAAGGAAATGTATCAAATTAACCAACATATTACTACAGATAGCTTGTGTTTGACAAAAAACTGTAAATGATAAATAACATTTAAAAAGATAAACATTATGAGGAAAACAGAGAAAACCATAATACTTGCCTTGTCAGTGGTATTGGCACCCTTTGCTGCAAATCAGTATGGAAACCCAATTTGGCTCACCTGTTGCAGATCTCAAATGAGGATCACCTGTGATGAATTGCCTCCACCCATGTGACCCAAATTAGCCAATAAATGAACATTTTGGTTTTATAAATAGCCACCTGTTATTCCCTCTTCATGTGTGACAATGGTAAAGACAAAGGAGCTGTCTGACGACACCAGAAATGCTATTATTTGCAAGCACAAGACCTCCAAAGGGTATAAG